>JAQLOM010000023.1:27080518-27090869 GCA_030068315.1 Chrysichthys thysi
TGTGTGTGTGTGTGTGTGTGTGTGTGTGTGTGTGTGTGTGTGTGTGTGTGTGTGTGTGTGTGTGTGTGTAGGGCTGGTGAGAGCAGAAGGAAACTGCAATTCTTCCACATCGTTGTGTGATCTGCTTCCCCACGCTGTGATTGAAATTCTCTCAGGAAGCTGATATCTGAAATGAGACGGCTTTCACTCCCAGATTTTCCTGCGTCTGCACTGCGGCAGCAACATCAGGCGTGATGGGGCTGAGTCACACCAAACCTCACTGAAGTGAGGAATCTGACGTAGCGTTCATATCAGGCCAGATCGATAAGCAGAGTTTGATGAAAATCTCCAGCTGCTGATCCAGTTCACCGTAAACTTGACTATTTTATCGTGAGTTCAGATGGTCTGTGAGTCCGTGCTGTCCTCGTGGCTTAGCAAACACATGATAAGTCAAATTGTAGCCTGGCATTTCTATGGAAACAGAGCATAAGCTAGCTAGCATGTAGTTTTACAATTAGAAAAGTCTTACAGAGCGTAAAAATGAGACCGAAATATCTGGAACATTGACATGTACCTGGGATGTGTCTGTAAATCTCTAAAAAAAAATATACTCAGAATAGCTAAAATTACACTAGCATAGGGTGACCAGACGTCCCCGGTTTCCGGGGACAGTCCCCGTTTTTGATGCCCTGTCCCCGGCTGCACCTGTCCCCGGAAATGTCCCCGATTTTGGCCGTGCGCCCCTACCCGCTCTTAGATCGTCCCGGCAGTGGCAACAGCATAACAACGCGCACCCCCCGTCCCCATTTTGACAGAAATGTCCCCAGTTCGCTTCCCAGAAATCTGGTCACCTTACACTAGCATCACCTGCTAATGTAATGTCCATGGATTCAGCCCCACTGAGAAATATTAACCCTCACAATTCGTAATGTAAAATGTGGATAAAGTGGTAAGAACACTGTTGCTAAGGACCTATACGGGAAGACTGGAAGCTAGCTAATGATTGAGACAGACAGCTTGATAGCTAGCTAGCTAGCTAGCAGGTTGCTGTTATGTTATAAATAAAGTCAGAGTATGAGAAAAATGACATAGAAATATCATTAACATCAACATTTACCTCAGATGTGCGGGGAAATTCCTAGGAAAAGACTCAGAACAGGTGGCACAGTGGTGTAGTGCGGTGCGGTGTGGTGGTTAGCCCTGTTGCCTCACAGCAAGAAGGTCCTGGGTTCAATCGCTGGGCTCGACCTGGGCGCCTTTCTGTGTCCGTGTGGGTTTCCTCCCGGTTCTCCAGTTTCCTCCCGCAGTCCAAAGACATGCACAGAGGGGATTAGGCTGATTGGCGACTCTAAATTGGTCATAGGTGTGAATGTGAGTGTGAATGGTTGTCTGTCTCTGGGTGTCACCCTGCGCTGGATTGGTGACCTGCCCAGGGTGTAACCCCGCCTCTCTCTCACCATCCGATGTCAGCTGGGATTGGCTCCAGCTTCCCCCTGAAAGCGACCCTGAACAGGATTAAGCGCCAGAAGGTGACTGAGTGGCTACTTTAAATGGTTCATGGTTACCCAGTGAACATGAATAAACAAGACTCAGAACTGCTAAAATTCTTCTGTTATTACACTTAGCATCAAGCGCTAACTTAACTTGGATTCAGGGACATGTAGATATTAGCCTTGTGTCACAATTCATACGCCAGGTCAACATGGATATCAGCCTTGAATTCCCAGAATGCTCTGGTGTTTGGAATCTGGTTTTGTCTCCCCACGTCTGTTTGCGCATCCCCTGACCCTCGCCTGTTTTCTGAACAAGCTGTTATGTATGGTTTTGGATCTCCTTGCCTGCTGGGGGGGTTTTGAGGTCTGAGAGAAATGTGGGCTTTTTGAAAAAGCTGTGTATTCTATAAGGGGCAGTGGTAGCTCAGGGGTTAAGATGTTGGACTACTGATCGGAAAGGTTGGGAGTTCAGATCTAAGCACCACCAAGCTGCCACTCTTGGACCCTTGAGCCCTTAACCCTCAGTTGTGTAAATGAGATAAATGTAAGTCGCTCTGGATAAGGGCGTCTACTGAACGGTGGTAATGTAATAAGGAACCCTTTTGCCCCTCACAGGCTAGTGATAAAGTGGTTTAATAAACAAGTTATCTTCGAATTGTTTTTGTCTTCCTCCAGGGTGCGCTGTGTAAAAGTTTATGTCCAAACGTTATGTCAGGAATTACATGGTGAAAATGTCTCCTATTCAGCTTTATTTTAACTTCTAAACTCTCCGCTCAGATTATTCAAATCAACTACATGGAGTTTACACACCCCTGAGGTCACCAGATATTTCTTTACCCACAGTACCTTGACCATAAATGTGTGGACTGAGCACCTACTAATAATGACCAACATCAGTGAAAGACAGCCCCAAGGTCTCAAATGATCTCCTCAAACAACCAGAGGAACATACATCATTCTCATAAGCACTGCTTTTCTTAATATCACCCTGTTCTCATTCATTTTCTTCTTCTTCTTCTACTCATCCATCTCCTTCTTACAGGGCAAAGGCTTCAATGGGCCAGGATTTAAATCAGCGCGAACTGTCTGAGACTTAAATCTCCGTCAGTGATCAGATGAACAGAACAGAGTTTACGTTTAAACTACAGCGAATCTGGTGCTACACAATTGGACTGTTGGACCATATAACACATGGATGTAGATGTGGGCTGGTTATAACGGGACTATCCGGTGTCCCCCTGATGAGGACGGGTTCCCTGTGAGTCTGGTTCCTCTCGAGGTTCCTTCCGCTTGTCGTCTCAGGGAGTTTTTCCTCACCACAGTCACCCCAGGGTTGGTCATTAGGGAGATATGAGGATGTATATATACACTTCTAGATATGTTTATAGATGAATGAGCTTTTACTTGGACTCTATAGACTGTGAAGCTGCTTCGTGACAATGTGCGTCGTTAAAAACGCGACAGAAATGAAACTGAATTGAATTCAAACTTGATGTTCAGGATCTGATGATCAATAATGATTTAATAAGATGATAAAGACGATGTCATTCCTGGTATTTTCTCTCTCACAGAAAACAAGACAAGATATTTTAACATCTGTGTGCTTCAGGTTAATTAGTTTATTCATCTGGTTGATAATAAAAGACACAACACTGACATTTACAGACATCCACGAACCAAACAGCTGCGGTGAGTGAACGATGGCACTTGATGCGATTATGATGAACACGGGCTCAGTCCCAAAGGTCAGCTTGTTCTTACTGGAATGAGTTTCAATATGGAAACAGATGCTAATAAAATATCCTTTCCTGCTGAGAGAAAGGAATAAATAAAAACGCCATAAACCTTGGCCTTTTTGCTAGCACTTCCTTAGCAAAACTGGATATTATGACGTGTACTGTGAAAATGATCTTCAAGTATCACGATGTACTGTTTGTATTAAACAATGAGAAATGACGGCGAACAAAAATGCCGACAGATGTAACATTCAGATGATTGCATAGCGACATAAAGCTTACCTTTTCTACTTGCTAATCACTAATCAGGCTGCTAGCTAGCTAACGAATAGGCTACAGTAGTTTACAGGGCTAGCATGATGGTGCTACGTTTAGTCTCCATCTTAGCACGGTGTTTTGTACAAGCTGCTGCGGTGATTAGCTGGATTCTGCGCGGCCTTCACGCGATTGTGTGAATTTGTTCTAAAAGACTGCGGATGAGGTTGTTCGTGTCGATTGTTCGTGTCGATTGCCACGCGGCCATGCGCTCTCCCTGAAACAGTGCGGTTACAGTTAATGAGTATTTTACAACACGTTTAAGAGGCAGACAGTCAAACAAAGATACATTCACGACGTCCAGATTTTCTTCGTAGCAAAATATAAGCGTCAGCACGTGAGCTACGTAAGGTGTGTACCTTGCCTGAAAATAAAACACCCCAGGGTAAATTTAAGAGACTTCAAGCATCGACAGCCACGAGGACGGAAACGGCTTTGAATGTGACATCCACAGAAATCAAACAGCAACTTTGACTATGAAGAAACGTCCATAAAAAAGTGGAAACACACAACAGGTGGCATAGCTTACATGAAAGAGTGTTTAGTGACGTTCGTTTACTCCAACCCCGTCTGCTGTACTGAGCTATTGGCTGTCTAAATTATTAATCTGTGAACAAGGGTTGATGGTAAATTGCGGTTTAAATAATTCAATACAGGGATACCTCGGCTTACGTCGTTTCGAGTTACGTCAGTTTCAAAGATACAGCGGGTTTTTTTTTTTAAAAGTATACATATAAACATACAATATAATAGAGTATACATGTACAATATGTTAAAATAAATGTTAAAAAAGTACATTGTGATTTATTAAACACGTTTGCATGGTATTATTATATGAACCCCCAATGTTCAATAATATCGTACGATCAGCTGAGTTCATAGTTCCGATTTCTATCCCTAGATGGCGTTAGTGTTTCCGGTACGATCAATCTACATACATAGAGTGCATAATGGCCTCTGGGGAGTGCTTATTAGTGTGTATTAGCAGGTTTTAGCAGTTTTCCGTGTGCTTAATTCGACTTACGTTGGGTCCTCCGGTTCCACTTAATGACGTAAGGTGACGTATCCCTGTAACATGTCTGCAGTATCGCCAGAGCGCCTACTGCTGTCAGGGGTCCGGAACCAGAACACATAATCCTGTAGGGCTTAGAAGTGTAACTGGACACCTCGTACAATGATTTTATTTCCTACAGATCCTCGTCTAGTACCCAAACCAAACCCCTAAACAGCAGAGATTCGGCCGTTTGCCGTCTGCACAGCCGTCCGTGCTTCAAGCTCCCACTGTTACCGGAGTATCCAGAATACACGAGGGGAAAAATATCGCTACAAATATATGCTAGGAACTATTAAAGCGCATGATATGACATCATTTATTGTCCAGTTTTAACATATTCACATGACAAAGAGGTACAACATGCACTTCGCCTCACTGTACACTATACGAGGAACTTCTCCTTCATCGGCTCCTGTGCTAAATGCATGAGAAGGTGTAGGAGGCGTAGGAGGCGCAATATGTGTGTGTTTAAATTGCAATTTAAATTCAGCCAAGGTCCCTGGTATGAATATTGCATTTTAAACATCTTGAAAGATGAATATGAAATGCGCCGGCCTCCTACTGCGGCTGAAGCACTTCGGAGTTGTCTGTCGCTCAAAATTCCTCAAGAAACTTCGAGTATTAGCAGTAATCTGAGCTTTCCCGCTTTTATTAACCGAGTGCCCCGTAGCCCCCCGTGGGCTTTTGTTAATATTTTAAAAGATGACGCACATTTCCACATGCATCAAGCATTAATAAAATAAAAACCTGACCAAGATCACTTCAGTAAATACTGTATATAGGTGGCACGACGGCACAGATTTCTTCGTTTTGCGTTTTTCCGGATCACTAACGTTACATGCTGCATGTTTCAGGTAAGGAGTCGATTAAATCAGTGGTTTCATTTTGACTCACCTCTCGGAGAGGAGTGTAGAAATGTCACTACGTGGTTTTTACAAGAATTACAAAACTCCAATAATCTAATAATAGCAACAGAGGCCACTTTTACAATTCATAACTTAATGGAGTTCCTAATAAAACTTTGGATTCACTTAAAAGAATCATGAAGAATGAATGATTCCTTTTGTAATGGCCTATCAAACACTATAGGGCCACCCTCCGATGTGTAGAATCCTGATCAACGGGTTGCACGTCAAAAGTGCTTTCACCTGTAGTACACCGATTCATTTCCATACATTAAATTAAACAAGTACTTGGACCCCATAATTGTTTGTGTAGAAACCAAAATCTAACTAAATTAAACATTTTTCTGATTGTTCACATGAGCTAGCTAATGATTAGCAAGCTAGAAGGCTCGCTAGCTACATCTGTGCATACATAGTGGCATATGAGAACATAATTATTGTATTAGATTATTATATTATATTGTAATGTAATTCAAACACTGTCGGTCAATCTCTGCCTGAAATACTTCAGTTCTGTTACATAAAAAAAAAAAGTCAAACAATCCAGTGTTGATTATGAAAAACGTTCCCATGCGGATGTGCGACCCCAGCAGAACACATGGGTCTGCTGGTATTTTCATCATGAACTTTGTGTGATGAGTGAGATGTTTAACTTGTCAGACCGCTAACTAAAACTAAACGTAAGCGATAAACAGGCGACGCCCAGCTTTGTGCGTCTGTGGATTCAATTAGACCATCTCAGGGCGTTCCTCAGGCTGTAGCAGCAGATGATCTCCTTGAGCGTCTTGCGCATCTCCTGGCTCCTGAAGGCGTAGATGAGCGGGTCGATGACGGAGTTGCACATGATCAGGATGAGGTACATGTTGAAGTGGGACATGAAACACATGCAGTACAGGTTCCTCGGGCAGGAGATCATGAGGATGAGGTGCAGGAAGAAGGGCGCCCAGCACACGATGAAGATCCCCAGCAGGATGGTGAGCGTGACGGCCGCCTTCATGTTAGTCCTCTGGTGGATGGAGTTGTATCCAGGCAGAGCGGCGATGCGCTTGACGTGCGAGCGAGCCAGCATGAACATGTGGGTGTACAGGGAGGCCATGAGCGCCAGCATGATGAAGAACATGGACACCAGGCACACGATGACAAGCGCGCTGTCCGAGTAGATGATGAAGACGATGCCACATCCTGTGCAGAAGGTCCAAATCCCGGTGATGATGAGCGACGCGCGCTTCACGGTCATGATGTTGTGGTAGCGCAGCGCGTAAAAAGTGGTGACGTAGCGGTCCACGGCGATGGCCAGGAGGCTGCACATGGACGCCACCACAGAGATGCAGATCATGGAGTCGAAGACGTTGTCGATCTGTCTAATGATGTGATCTTCTGCCACCAGTTGTTGATTGTTGAGCAGGTAGATAACAATGGTCTCCCACGCGTTTGAGACACTCACCAACATGTCCGCCACTGCCAGGCTACACACGAAGAAGTACATGGGCGAGTGCAGGTTCTTGTTCTTTACAATGGCACAGATGACCAGGATGTTCTCCAACAAGCTGATGATGCCCAGGATGAGGAAGACCTCAGGGGTGATGTTGAGCTGCTCACAGACTTTTGATTTCGTCCGAGTCGGTGGAGTTTCGGTGATGTTCGAGGAGTAGGCCTCTCGGCTGGAGTTAGACACAAGGCTCCAGATGGAGGGGTTGACAGTGGTGGTCTTGGAAAAGTTCATCATGGAGAAGTGATTTGGTGTAAAGTTAATGGAGCTTTCTGTGAGTCAGTGGCTTGGTGTGTGTAGCATCGTTGCTCTGGGTATAAACAGCAGAGGGAGATGGTAAAATATATGGGCATATCATCTCAAAAACAAACTGTGCATCATATATCTTTAACAGAGAACGTCAAATCTAAAACCTTCATACGTTCTTCAGTTTGTCCCTTCTCTTAAAGGAAGAACAGTTCCGTATGGAGGTAACTAACCGAGAAGCTCGTTGTTCTGTTAATGCTCTCAGATGATTTACCGTGCCGTCCTGTCTACATCTATGTACGGAATAAACCCCTCAGAGTGACTGACTGTCTCCACATTGAAATTGATTAGTTTCCTGTAACAGCACCCCCCCAAGTCATTTATTCCTCTTTTACTGCAGGAATCTGACCACTACTTCTAATTTTCTCTTCATTAAAGAACGACAGAGCATGCTTTCATCCACTTATAGTTACTTTTAAAGCTGTGGAAAGTCCGTGAATCAAGTTAGTTCCTGTCCTTACTTACGTTATTGTGGCTATAAACACTCGGTCCTTCACCTCTCTCTCTCTCTCTCTCTCTCTCTCTCTTTTTTCCCCCTCTCTCGTGTTGGTTATAAGAGGAAAAAATGCACGCCATGTCCGTACTATTATGTTTTAGTTCCTAAACTCTCTCTTAGGTCCTGTACGTGCCGTACGGCACATAGGGTGCCAAGCGGCCCCCGCGGCGCTCGGTTGACATTTCCATAGCCAGCGCATTCTACAGGGTGAGGTCACTAGCCCCATGCCCTAACTCAGGACATACATCCACACCTACGGGCAATTTAGGGTAGTCAATCCGCCTAGCGTGCATGTCTTTGGATAGTGGGAGGAAACCAGAGTTCCCAGAGGAAACCTACGTGGACACGGGGAGAACATGCAAACTCCACATAGAAAGGCACCCGTGCCAAACCCGGGGCTCGAACGTGAGACCTTCTCACTGGGAGGTGACAGTGCTAACCACTTAGCCACCGTGCCGCCCAGCTTCTAAACTAACAGGGTTTAAAAGTACACTAATATGGACTGTATTGGAGACGCGTCTGACCCCGTTTTAGTGCAGCCACCCACCATGTTTGCTTCCAGATCAGGTCTCCTCAGTAATGATGTATCCTTCCCTGATTGGTCACGCTCCTACCATGTGACCCTTTAATGGTAGAAACCAAACAGCATTAGTCTGGACTTCTGCTGCTTCTTCCGCCTGCTCCTGTTAGCAGTCTCCAAAGCTGATCATCCATCGTTTGCATGTTGGATCTGGCACAGGTTTCCCTTCTTGACGCAACACTCCCAGTTTCTCCAGATTCGAGACCGGCACTGGGTAAGCATTCACACACACATTCACATTCATCTTCTGGCACTTAATCCTATTCACGGTCACGAGTGGGGGGTGGGGGTGGAGCCAATCCCAGCTTACTTCAGGTGAGAGGCGGGGTACACCCTGGTCAGGTCGCCAATCCACCACAGGGCCATTAAAGTAGCCAGTCAACCTAATCTGCATGTCTTTGGACTGGGGACAGGAGAACCCAGGGAGAACATGCAAACTCCACATAGAAAGGTGACTGATCCTGGAACCTTCTTGGTGTGAGGCATCTGTGCTAACCCCTGCACCACCAGGCTGCCCCGCATCATCCTCCTCGACCAGTGGTGAACGCAGCATGGATGATGAACTGCAAGCGTTTCTGACCTCGTTATCTTTTCCTGTACAGTTACGTTCTGCATTTTATAACACCCCAACTGCGTACATGAGCAGGAGACGAGCTAGCATCCTAAATCCTAGCATTTTAAAGCTAAAACATATTGACGTGGAGGTAACTTCAGCTTGTCAGGTTACCCCGAAAGGTCAAAGTGTAACCTCTTGTGTCCTGGAGATGTCAGAATACTTAAAGATACAGCTTCACCTCTGACTGCGCTGACACCGAGGACTCCTTCCATACATGTTACATAAACACCTCCTGACAGAGAACTTCACCGCGTCAACAACGACACACAGTTTTTAATCCATTTAATGCATTATGGCTTGTTTGCTGTTGGAGTCCCTGCGAATTAGAGGATTTTAGAGCGAGTGCATTAATATGACCCCGTGATTCAGAGCTGCAGTACTGTCACGAGTGTTGTTATAGAAAATTATTCAACACCTCCTCCAGTGTTTTGTAAGAAGAACTTGAGGCATTATTTCTCTTAGCAATCCTTTTCTTAATCAAATATCTAAATCAGAAGGGTTTTTTTTTCCAGGATGTGCACAATTCCTGGGTTTCCAACATCTCCGTAAGGGCCTACGGCTGTTATAAGATAAGACCTGGCTGTGGTCATATGTTAGTCATGTTCTCAAGCCAAGGCTTCAGTGAGACATGTGCATGAGAGCTGAGAATTCAACACTGTGGTCTGACCCAGTTTTTCACATTTATAAAAGAACCTTTGTAAGATCTGCCTAACAGTGCTTACCGGCCTCCTCTCAAAAGGAATAATTCATCAGGGTGGTGACGGTGTTGACGTGCACTCAGGGCTTCTTCCATAGACAAGTTCCTCTCTTCAGAGCTTGGTGGCTTGATGGATTGGATTAGGTCCCGTAAAGCTGGTCACACGGAGGAGCTCAGAAGTCTGGGAAACAATCAGACACGTGTTTCAGAAAGACATTCACCCAAAAACAGTCTCTTTTGTGCTACGTGGAACAGTAAAACAATGCGGGTGTTATAAGAAAGCGCTGCGGAGTGCTGGACTCTGATTGGGCAGAAGGTGTTGATTCATTTTCCTGACCAGCATGGAGAAGCAGGATGTGTTAATAAACAGAACACAAAAAGAAGATTAACTTTAATCAGACTTCAGAGTCCGAAGCCTGTAGTTCAGTGTGTGAATTGGATTCGGGGATGTGTCGGGGATTCTGCTTGTTATTCTGCTCATTAGCACAGGGACGGGCAACGAACACATCCTTTACAGAGATTTATAAGAGATATACAGCAGATCCTCGGATCACGAACGCGTCAGATCGACATCCGAACTAAATTCCCGAACAGATTTTGTACCGACCGACGAACAAATCCTCGCCTGACGTACAGACAGCCAACCCACGCTTCACACCACAAACATTCAGTTCCGCTCAAGCAC
>JAQLOM010000023.1:27198071-27213316 GCA_030068315.1 Chrysichthys thysi
TATATAAACTTGAATTTTGAAATATAATAACATACCATAATAAACACAACAGAATTTAAATGATTTCATAAAATAACATATCCAGGCTACTTGTAGGCTATTTTCACACACACACACACACACACACACACACACACACACACACACACACACACACACAGTCTTGATAACATTGGCCAGTAATTTATTTTAGAAAAGAGCGAATTGTACAGTAATATTCGGGTACATTTAAAACACACTAATATTAGTTTACAAAGAAAATAATTCGGAGGGTCGAACTTGGAGGCCAACGAATCGTTCGAACGAACCGCGTGAATCTTTTAAATGAACCGAACAAAAAAGAATCGGTTCCCCAGAACGAGAATTTCCTTTTCAGTAGTGCGTTGCGATTGGGAAATGGTTCGTTCTGATGATGACTCATATCCCCCGTGAACGTGAGTGGAACGTTCCTGCTGACGTAACGCGTTGTATAAAAGGACCCAGGCAGGCATCCGGCCCCTCCCCGAACCCCCGGCTGTTAGTGCGGTGTGAGTGCGTGTGTGCTCCGGAGCTAGCCTCGGCACACATTCTATAAAAAAATAAAAATCCAAAAAAAATTAAAAAACCTTAAAAACTCTTAAAAAATTTTCCTTTTCTTTTTTCTTTTTTTTTGTAATAAAAAAAAGCCATCGGTGAAGCAGGAGCCGCTCGGAGCCGGTACATCACGGAGAACTTAGAACTCGGAACCGACGCGTTTAGCCTAGCCTAGCTTAGCTTAGCTTAGCTCATCTATGAAGGCCTGATTTAACGGTAACCAAATCCAAGTTTAAATAGTTTGACGAAAGTAATTTTTTTTCGTATCTTAAAAGTAACCGCTGAGGAATTTGAACTACTTTTCTTCAATTTGGGGGAAGTTTTAAAGACCTTTTTAGAGCCCAGTTTTAATTCGTGACGTTTTATTTCTCGGCTAAACTAACTTGACTAAAAGTCAGTCAAGAGAAGTCGCGTGCGCGTCGTTTCGTATCAACCGCCAACCCGCTCCCCTCTCCGCTCCTGCGCGTTTAGCTAGCCCGCTTCACAGGATGAATCCCAGCGCTCCGAGCTACCCGATGGCCTCCCTGTACGTCGGAGACCTTCACCCAGACGTGACCGAGGCCATGCTGTATGAGAAGTTCAGCCCAGCCGGCGCCATCCTCTCCATCCGCGTGTGCAGGGACATGATCACGCGCCGCTCGCTCGGCTACGCCTACGTCAACTTCCAGCAACCTGCAGACGGTGAGTGGAATGATCTGGAAAGAACACACACGGGGGAGGGGGGGTTAAATCCCTCAAACCGGGGCTCGCGCGCTGCTCTGGGCCTGGCTGCCCCCCCTGGCCATGCTAATTGCTAACACTAGCAAGTGCGTAGAGCAGAGAAGAGCAGGAATCCGGATCTGAAAGTTAAACCTTCACACTTCTGCGATACTTCAGTAAAGTCCTGGTGTTCAGCCGCGGCGTTTTCCTTTAAACACCCTTACTCGCTCACTCACGTGCCCCGAGTTTAAAGCCCATGCTAACGCTGCTGGCTAGCTGTGCACGCGCTTCAGGCCCTGTGAGGTCATTCAGACCTGTTCAGATGTGGCCACGTTTCCCCTGCTGCACCGGGCCACAGAGGGTTCTCACTGAAGACCAAGAGCGGGTCCCTCCTGCCCTGGGGCCCGTGTGTCCCTCGTGATGACACCTGAGAGCCATTTCCCAGCATGCTCAGGACATGGCCCTGGCTCCTCAGATTGACCCTTACATGGCTCCCTGTGTGGGGTCAAAGGTCAACCATAGAATCGTGGGCCAGCTGGGAGTTCCTCATCTTTAGAAATGGGACTCGGGGTCGGATGATGTGGGGAAAAGGATCCCTCAGGGTTAAGGTTGGAAGTTGACCTGGGGTTGGAGTGTGAACTTGATCAGATGGTTCGATGTGTGTTACCGGTGCTGCATTTAAGAGTTTGTGCGCTGGGAGCCTTAATGACTCTTTTGGGAACAGTATGAATAATGACTGTTGGGCCATTCTGTTACGCATGATTTTAAGGATTTTTGATGATTCTGTGGAGCAGGGGTGGCAGACTCGATCGCACTGGGGGCCAAAACTCAAAGCACACTTTAGATGGTGGGCCGAACGGGATGAACATTTTATTGAACCGCCTACACGTAAATTTATTTATTTATTTTAAACGTAAATACGCATAGAAACAGACAGGATGTGATGGTAATCCAAAATAAATAAACTTAAACTTTAAAAACGTTTCCTGTTAAAATGATACAAAGTCAAAATATGAGCACCCCCCCCCCCCCCAAAAAAAAAACCCTGAACTTATAAATAAAAATTGTGCTTTTAGGTAAAGGTTAAAATAATCAAATTTTCCATATTCTTTGCCCTGATGACATTTTGTCAGTGCTGGATGCTTGGCATCTTTTGCCAACAAGCTGGTTTATGTTTGGGGTAAGGTAACACACAGGTTTAGCAGTGATGTCAGTAAGTGTATACTCATCCAGGGTTAGGGGCTAGCTTTGACCTTGAAATCAGGGTTATATACATCAACAGATGCATCATTGATCTGACATGATTGATGCAGGAATGATCGCAGGAAGCCTGTCGTTCAGTCAGGCAGCTGTTGCGCTGCATTATAGGATTTGTAGTTTGCATGTTGTCGGTGCTTCATATTGCCAGGCCATTAAAATAAGACCTATAAAATGATCTCGTGGGCCGGATGTAGCCTGCGGGCCTAGAGTTTGACACATGCTGTAGAGGAAGGCAGGGTCGGGGTCCTGGGTGTGGTTTACCTTTGGGGTAGTTACTCATATGAGCTCCTGTTTGTATCCAGGGTTGAGACAGGACATGATGAAAGATCTTGCTCAGGTTGGATTTGAGCTCAGAACCTTATGATCAGGTTCTCCACTGAACCCCATTATGTTCTCTTTGCCCATGCACTGGTGGTGGAGCAATGAATCACTAAGACACTCCTGAAGCGTGATTGACACCTTGAGGTCTGCTGCAGGTTCAGAGTTTGGTCCATAATGTCCCCAGGAAAAGCAAATAATAAGAAAAGCTCATATCAAACTTTATTACAGGGAGTCATAAAGGTGTTCTAAAGCTGGGCACCTTGATGATTATTGTACTCATAAAATAGCTTTCTTTACTCAACACTGTTCAGTGTGCTGTTTGGCAGAACCCCAGGATTGTTTGTTCATGCTGAAAGAGTTGAGTAAGCTGGAGTGGAGCAGGGTTTGGGAATCAGCACAGTGTGTGAAAGGGGAGCTTAAAATGTCTGTCTGCTGTTTTTTGGCTCGGTCAACAAGTCTGCAGCTGTACTTCATTTGTTGAAGTATACATTCTCCTCTTTTAATTATAAATATAAACGTGCTCGTATAGATCTTGGGGATTTTGCAGAAAAGAACCTCGGACGCGACACCTGGCTTGGTGCGTCACACACTTGGCTCCTGTTTTCTCCAAGTGCACAAAACCGTTCACGGTGAATTAAATGAAGGCTTTATATTCTTTTTCCCTCTTCTGTTTCCTCCTCCAGCTGAGCGAGCTCTGGACACGATGAACTTCGACGTGATCAAAGGCAGACCAGTGCGCATCATGTGGTCCCAGCGTGACCCGTCGCTGAGGAAAAGTGGTGTTGGTAACATTTTCATCAAGAACCTGGACAAGTCGATCGATAACAAGGCCCTGTATGACACCTTCTCTGCGTTTGGCAACATTCTGTCCTGCAAGGTACCGTGTCTGTGGTGAACCTTGAGCTGTTGGATCGTGTGTGTGGTGTGTTGTGCATGACCACTTTGTGCATGAATTTGCTTGTGTTCGTCATCTGTTTAAGGTCGTTTGTGATGAAAATGGATCAAAGGGGTACGGCTTTGTGCACTTTGAGACTCAGGAGGCGGCCGAAAGGGCCATCGAGAAAATGAACGGCATGTTGCTGAACGACAGAAAAGTGTAAGTGAGCGATTTTTAACCTGCGCTTGTGTATGTAGAAATTAACACGCAAGACCTTTACTGTGCATTGAGTACTACTGAAGCAACAGTGTGTGCATTTTTAGATTATACCACGGTGTACTGAATGTCCTGTGTGCCAATCTTTTTCCAGCTATATGAGCAGTGAATGCACTCAGGGTTTGAATTGGGGTGGTGTGTTGTGTGTAGTTTTCAATACTAGCCACGTTAAACGCTCATGTTCTGTTCCTGCTCCTGCTCCCTGTCATGACTCGTGCAGGTTTGTGGGTCGCTTCAAATCTCGCAAAGAACGCGAGGCAGAGCTCGGTGCTAGAGCCAAGGAGTTCACCAATGTTTACATCAAGAATTTTGGTGACGACATGGACGACGACAAACTGAAGGACGTCTTTGGCAAATACGGTATGTCCTGGACTATGTTTTCACGTTAACACACTTATAAACAAGTGCATAAAGGGATAAACGGAATGGCAGCCTAATCAAATTCAGTGCGCCCTCCTCAGTGGGCTGTACTGGCCAAAGGGCTGCCACAGTGATGTCCTAGCCCATGGGCCCCGTGTCTCGATCTTGCGTGGATATTGGGGATAAATAACGGCTATGTACAATCCCCAGTGAGCTGAACGCCGAGTGTGGGCGGGGCGCTGAATGTAACCCAGAGATAAGCACAGGCGTGCGTGCTGTCGATAACTGACTGGGATGCTAAGAGATGTTAAAGCATGGTTTTATTTTATGGAATATTTGTTCTAGTGTCATACAGGTGAATAGGATTAACATGCCCTTCCTTCACCTTTCTGCCCTTACTAGGCACCGCTATGAGTATCCGCGTCATGACGGACGACGGTGGCAAATCCAGAGGCTTTGGCTTTGTGAGCTTCGAGAGGCACGAGGATGCGCAAAAGGTATGACACTAAACTGCGCAGCATGTCACAGCAACGTGCTGCAGTTTAAAAGTATAGATTAGGGCTTTTCTCTCAGGGCAGCGTTGGATTAAAGTCCAAATGTGCTTAAAATTATAGAGAAAAACCTGGCCGAGCAAAGATGTGCACGTACTCTGAAAGATTCCTTTTCCGTCGTCGACACTTGATGTTTTTGCCTGTCGTGTGATCTTGAGCATTCCATGATGGTGTGACGCATGGCTCTGGGTCACACACATTCCAGTGCTTTGTGTAGTGTATAAGCATTGTGATCAAAAAATTGTGCTGTTTACATAATCAACCTATGACACAAATAAATGGGTCGGATATATGCGGTATACTGTTTTATCGTTTTACTTTCACGATGGGCTCTAGTGTACTTACCCCTTTAACCCTTTCGGTGCGGCTGTCGAAAAACAACAACAGGGGCTCAGTGCGGGACTAAAGTCAACATGTAGGGTTGTGGTGCCATGGCCAAGCATACACGTCAACAAAATTTAATGGGTCAATTGTACTCACTAGGCAGCGGCACTTGAGGTAACTTTTAGTAATACAGTGAACCCCCGGAATATCGCGGTTCGCCCATCACAGGTTCAGTGCATCGCATATTTTCACATTTTGATTTGTGGTATTTTGGCTTTCACGGGACTCTGGAATATAAAACATAGTATAATTTTTTTTAAAAACAACGTAAATTCAAGCATTAAGTACATTTTAAATCGATATAATAGTACGTACTATTTCATCAGCGGATGAATACACCGTGGCGGTGTACGCCACTTCTGCTTTCATCTGGCACACGTTGTTGACTAGGAAAATTTTCCGAAAACTTTCAAAAGTTCACCGTTGGTAAAAATGCTGTGGAAAGGAAAGTTTAACAAGGAGGAGGTTCTGAAAGTAGTGATGGATGCTGTATCTGACCTGTCTGACAATGATTTTGACGATACTGAGATGGATGGCGAGAGTGAATTTACCTGAATTTTCACACAACATTCAGCACTGGGGGCAAAGTGTAGTTTAAAAAAAAAAAAATTATTGAAGTTTAACTTAATTTTTGCCTGGTTTTGATTCCTCACTTGAACCGGGAGTTCACAAAGGAAGGCCTTAGAAATAAATTTACATGCAGCTCCTCGGCAGGGTTTAGCCCATCCTGATTCTGCTTCACTGTCCGTGGGGGAAACCTTTCAGCTCTTGATTTGGTTATGTTCACTCAGTAGAACGTACTCTGGTGCTTTCCTGTATGGAAAGTAGTTAAAACAAACTAAAGAGAAAAGCCTGTGAGGCTTTCGGCGCCCTCTGTTCAGGTATGCCTGGTCCTGCGGTCTTAAACCTACAACCCGTGATGTATGCTCTGTAGATGGAAGTTAGTCCTACATGCTAGTCTGGGTATGTAAATCATTGGGGTGGGGACTAGATGAATAAAATCACTCATACACCACAAGGTGAGATTTCTTACTGGTGTATAGGACTTGTTTGTGAGCTGTGGGACTGCAGGGAGGTTAGGGTTTTCCAAATATTCAGAGAAACAAAGTAAATTTTTTGTTTTGTTTTGTTTTTTTTTCTTGTAATTTTGAACAATAAGAACTGCACCTACAAGAGCTGAGATCTCTGACCAAACTGTGGTAAACTACAACTGAGGCCAGAGATGGACTTTTGGTAGCGGTTCGTTTTATTAAACATTTAGGAACTACTTGAAAATGAAGGATTCAATTTCTCAGACTCTTGATTGCATGAGGAAATCCAGAGTTTCCTCCAGTTGAACTGGGTGAAGCATTAAATAATGAGCATAGATGCTAATCACAGATGATGTATCGATATAATAAACAAGGAACCAAGATGCGAATTCCTTTATCTCCAACTTTTTGTGATGGATTTTGTTGACCCTTAAATGGTGCGTCTCTGCTCCCTTCTGCGTTTCCCCAGGCTGTGGATGAGATGAACGGAAAGGAGCTGAACGGCAAGCTGATCTACGTGGGCCGCGCTCAGAAGAAGGTGGAACGTCAGACCGAGCTCAAGCGCAAGTTCGAGCAGATGAAGCAGGATCGTCTGACGCGCTACCAGGTCTGTCTGATAAACACCTGATCGAAGCGCCGAATCGCAGCCTAGTCAAATTCAGTGCGTCCTCCTTGGTGGGCTGTACTGGCCAAAGGGCTGCCACAGTGATGTCCTAGCCCATGGGCCCCGTGTCTGATGTTCACTGGATGCTGGGGATAAATAACGGCTGTGTACAATCCGACGCCTCACACAGGGGTGTTGGTGCTAAACAGAAACCGTTGCTTAATGCCGATGATTAACGTTAATGTTTTGAAATGTGCAGGGTGTCAACCTGTACGTGAAAAACCTGGACGACGGCATCGACGACGAACGCCTTCGCAAGGAGTTCTCTCCTTTTGGAACCATCACCAGTGCCAAGGTACGCGTCTGCTTTAGTCCTGATGTGCTCTAGTTCCACATCACGGGTTAATATACAGTTAATGTTCATGATTACCACTAGGGTGGATTTTAAGTCCGGTGTAAAGGGACAGAATGCTGTGAGTGTTGAGGGGTGTGTGTGTGTTTGGTTATCAGGTCATGATGGATGGTGGGCGCAGCAAAGGTTTCGGCTTCGTCTGCTTCTCGTCCCCTGAGGAGGCCACCAAAGCCGTGACTGAGATGAACGGCCGTATCGTCGCCACCAAACCGCTCTACGTGGCGCTGGCTCAGCGTAAAGAGGAACGCCAAGCTCATCTGACCAATCAGTACATGCAGAGGATGGCCAGCGTTCACACCGTACCCAATCCCGTGCTCAACCCATACCAGCCCACTGCTCCATCTGGATATTTCATGGCTGCCATTCCTCAGGTCTGGACCTTAGTTTAGTTAGTAGTGATATCAGTAATGTCTGAATTTCACCCACATGCACCATGTGTGGTGTTTTGGGAGTTCTGCAGTTTTGTACGTTGGAAAGATTGATTTGAGCGCTGGTTGCAGTAGTCCTACGTTGTGCAGTGTACAGGAAGTAGGGCTCCATATTGGACACACAGAGAGAAGCAGTGTGTGTGTTTGTTTCATAACCCGTGGTTAACCTTTTGTTCTCTTCATCCTCAGGCCCAAAACAGAGCTGCTTACTATCCCACTAGCCAGCTTGCCCAGCTCCGCCCAAGTCCACGCTGGACTGCGCAGGGTGTCCGACCTCAGCGTGAGTGCGCACACACACACACTTCATGCCGTGAGCGGATTTCTGGAATAGGGTTCACCGACCTGGAAAATCCTTGTAATCTGAGTGTTAGTGTTCATGGTTGAAGTGCCTTAAACTCAGTGCTGATTCTCTCCTTCACTCCTCTCCTCCTCTGTAAATAGTGTCTTCAGTTGGTGTTTTTTACTTCTCCAGATGTCTGTAAACAAGTATGGCTTGTTGTTGGGGAACTGAAAGTTTTTGCTCAGCTCGTTCATTTAATGTGGCGTTTTAGGTTGACCCACCCAGTGAGGAAACTTATAGGTTGCTTCATCTTTCATATTTTGTTTCAACAAGCCTATTTTTCTGCTCTGTGTTCCTTTTGTGACCTAGCTCCAAAAGTGCAGTCTCCTGGGTCACATCTGGACACATAGTTGAACGGTTTCTGCTAGAATTGAGGATTTAAGTGGAGGAGTTTAAAAAGTTTAAAAAAATTTTCTACCATTCCACAGACTTCCAGAACATGCAAGCCACCATGAGGCCCTCGGCCCCAAGGCCACAGACCTTCAGCGCGATGAGGCCTGCTTCTCAGGTTCCTCGTGTGATGTCCACACAGCGTGTTGGTGAGTTTGGACCATCACATCAGCACGCGCATGTTTATTTCTGCTTGCTCTGTCTGTAGCCCTTTATCAGGCTGAAAAAGAAACCGATTTTGTAACTTCAATGGGTAGCAAAAGTGCCCCAAAAGAAATTGAAAGCATTTTAATTAATGCCCTGTAAAAAGGTGTTCCATCTAAGTTCTCCATCTGCTCTCGGAGATTTACAGTTAAAGCATTCATGTGGACTTTAGGGAAGATTTGGATTTGGATTTCAGATAGAACAGTAGATTCTCCAGCTGGTATTGTTCTCCTAAAGTGAAAGTGAACACGATGAGGTTGTTACGCAAGTTGCCTTTGTTTCTACTTGGTTACCAAATGAGCTCGTTTCATCTGGGCTCCAGTTCTGAGAAACGGTTACAAATATAGCTTCATTATGAACTGACTTCTCACGAGGTGTTTTCCTGCTTGAATGCAATTTCATCATAAAACACTTGGTTTCTAGGAATCATCGTGTGAATTATCTAACAACAAATACGTCGAGTTCTCAGTTTCTCTCTTCTCTCCATCCCCCAGCTGCGCAGACGGTGGGGCCGAGGCCTGCGGCGGCTGCAGCTGCGGCGGCTACGGCGCCGGTGCGCACCATCCCGCAGTACAAGTACACAGCTGGAGTGCGCAACCCTCAGCAGCACATCAACACACAGCCTCCGGTCTCCATGCAGCAGGTCAGGCTTCAGCGTCATGGGCTTTTATTTAATATTCAACTCTCAAGAGTTCCTGAGAGTGTTTTAACCTGGTTTTATTGCACTAAAAGCCTGTTTGGGGTCTTTCCAGCCTGCAGTACATGTGCAGGGTCAGGAGCCCCTGACTGCGTCCATGCTGGCTGCAGCTCCACCTCAGGAGCAGAAGCAGATGCTGGGTGAGATGAGAGAAACTCTGCTTTTCCTTGTAAACCGTAACGCATGAACAAGGTTTCACCTTCTCTCTCCCTCCATCTGTACCCTTCCAGGTGAGCGTCTCTTCCCACTGATTCAGAACATGCATTCCAACCTGGCAGGGAAGATCACCGGCATGCTCCTGGAGATCGACAACTCTGAGCTGCTGCACATGCTCGAGTCTCCGGAGTCTCTGCGGTCCAAGGTGACTAACAAGCACGAGCGCACCTCTTGTAGATCATCTGTGCCTGGGGTGATGAGGCAGTCCTGTTCGGTGGGGGAGCTCCTGCAGTGGCGGGAACCTTCACTCAGACTCCTGACGACATACACAGGGGCCATCTGACCAGCACCGTCCACACACAGTCGTATTTCCCGTATTTCTAAAATCGCCTGACCGTACTTCCTCTAATGTGTTCAGAACGTTCATGTGATACATCAGGGTTTGAGTGCTTGTCCTACCAGACTTACGCTTTCAGTATGGAAACGTTCAGAAACACCGATCTCTTGCAGTTTGTGTTTGGTGTCCTGCTCCTAGGTTTGGTTTTGTTTTGCTTTTTTCCCCCCTGACGGATTGTGATGGGTTAGGTGTGAGCGTGTATCTTCAAATCATGTTTGTTTATAATTAGTTTGTTCTAATACGTTTTCATTGCTATAGTAACTGAAAAGTCTTTTCTTTAAGATGGAGAAATTTGGACTTCAAGCTGTGTTTTTTAATACATTACCTTTAGGAGAAAGGAGAAGGCTGGTGAGGGGATGACTGATTTATAGCCGCTCTGTGCATGAGCTGATCAGGAGCTAGCTTGGGTCATCGAGTAAATGACACTAAAATTAGTACGACTGTTTTATGTAACTAAATAGTTGGTAAATTTCTGTGGTGCAAGAGGAGTAAAGCACTCAGGGGCATGGTGGTGTAGGAAAATGATCGACTTCAGGGTGGAGTCATCGACTCCAATTGATCACACAGTATTTTCCAGCAACACAGCAACTAGGGAAATATTGAGACACTTGTATAGTATACAAGATGAAGGTTGACTTTGACCCTGTATTTGATGCGGGACATGCTCTATAGCGGGTCCCCAACCACCGGGCCATGGACTGGTACCGGTCTGGGGGGAAAAAATAACCACCTTCCTGAAATTTATTTTATTTACAGTGGTTTCCTGGGTGTCTTATTTTAACACAAAGGTTGGGGACCACTGCTCTATAGGACACCATGATTACATACATACAGCCTTCCAGGTGTGTAGATCAGTGTGTCTGGAGAACATGGGGGATGATGGCATTTGTGCTGTTTCAGGTTGATGAGGCCGTCGCCGTGCTTCAGGCTCACCAGGCTAAGGAAGCCGCTCAACAGAAAAATGTGACCAACTCCACCGGGGTGCCGACTGTCTAAGCCGAGGTAAAGAAAAACTTCATGCGTTTATCCTGTAGCAACAGCTGGAGCTAGAAGTCTGTCTTCCTGCTGTGCGTCTCTGATCCTGTACACTCCAAGGCCAGATAAAGAGCAAGTCTAGCGTTCTTAGCTTTCTCTTCCCACGTTCTAGACGTCAGTTAATGATTCCTGATTATAGTACTAAACATCAGGGACCTGTAAACCTCCTAAGGGGCAGAAATACACAGGAAACTCTGTCTTCAGGAGGAAGAGCTTTTAGTGGTTAAAAAAGAGCTTTAATGGTTTACGTCAGTTGTAACTTCAGCTAGGGTTTTTTTGTTTGGATTTTATTTTAATGACTGCTTGTTTTTGTTTTTCAGGGTCGACGATCTTTCAAACTTGCTTCACCTGGGGGAGGGGGAGGGGTTAAAAAAAGAAGAAAAAAAAGCATATTAAAACATAGAAAAAACATAAACACTGCAAAAAGATGGAAAAAGAAGAAAAGAAAAAAAAACACAGTGGAACTGAACTCTGCCGGGCCTAGAAAAGATGAAGCTAGGTCTAGTCGATATCTGAAACAAAATAATAAATAAAAAATTTTAAAAAAAATCTGCAAAAAGAAAAAATTAAAAATGGAAAATTTGAGGTTTTAAAGAAAATTACCCAAATGTAGAGGGATTGATTTTAAAATCAGGCCCTCTAGCATTCCTTTTATTTTATTCATTTTACTCCTGCCCCGCTGGGTCCCCTGCTCTGGGGTACGCCGAGAGCCGTGACGCGCCCGGGGGTGACCATGTGAACAATTC
Organism: Chrysichthys thysi; assembly: GCA_030068315.1. Taxonomy (NCBI): domain Eukaryota; kingdom Metazoa; phylum Chordata; class Actinopteri; order Siluriformes; family Claroteidae; genus Chrysichthys; species Chrysichthys thysi. The sequence continues at coordinate 27,209,813 of JAQLOM010000023.1, forward strand.
TCCGGAGTTGAAATTTGAATGCTCGCTCAAAGTCATGTTTCTGAGTCGTTCATGAGCGCCTGGTTGTTTTTGCTTGTTTCGGATGGAACGTGATCATTATTATTAAACCATGATAATCATTCCCCGTTTGGTGTGGTTTCTGTTTTGTGAAGCTTTTATGCACACACAATCACGCAGTTTCTCCTGAAGGCCATAGAGGGTGCAAGTGTGGCACATGACTGACCTATGGCTGCGTCCCAAGCCAGGTTTTGGTGTTGTGAGCTGCCTCAGGACATCTGGCCAGTGTGCACACGGTTCAAACCTGTATTTAAATCTGTTTTGTTCCCCTACACCCTATTCGCTACACCCTTCTGCACAAGTGCACACATCTGTTAAAAAGACTAGAGGAATGTTCTGCTTGTAATCCCATCTTTGTATGGTGGTCTCCAGGCCCACACTGCTGCTTTAACCCTCATGTTCACACATGGCTGACCTCACTGAGGCTCTTTAACTCAGTACACTTGCTCTGCAGTTACATTTGACTCGACTTCCCAAATACACCCCCCCCACACACACAGTTCAGGTTTATTAAAGTATGCTTTTTTTTTTTTTTTTTTTTTTTTTTTTTTTTTTTTTAAACCTTAATCAGCTCTGATTTCTCTTTATAATCATTTCCCAACATTTTACAGGTTTAGCTGCCACACAGAGCCCCACATATCGCTCCAGGATGGCATTTTATTTCTCATGACTGTGAATAACTTCACAGCTTCTATATGTTCCCTATTCACCATTACAGCTTAACACCCCTGGCTGATCAACAAGCTGTAGTCCTGTTCTATTTCCTTCTTTCTATAATAATGATAATCTCCACTTTGGGAGTGTCTGTGGGGGTTTGTTTTGGCCCCAACACACATTCTGTACAATTGTGGGAGGTTTGTGTTTGAGGTGGAGGTGTTTTTCATGCCTTTCCTCATCAGAGGATCAGATTGAATTGATTTCAGCATCGTCCTCTGTCTCACCCTCACTACTGCATCTTGGTGATCGTGGCCAGGTTCCTGCTCAGTGATCTCATGGCTTTCGAACCTCCTTTCAGGCGGTCTGGTGGCTGCAGAGTGGAGTATGTAGAGACAAGTGTGGGCTGTGTCCTATGAGGTTCACCCACCTTGGCAGGGTTGCGCTTTCCTGTAGGACACATTCATTCCTGTCGCGTGTGAGAAAGCGAAAGAGCCTGGGGAATCTTACTCATACAGGTTATAGATGTATTTATAGTCATATGGAGAGTGTGTGTGTGTGTGTGTGGGGAAACAAAGAGAGAGAGAAACACTGCACACACAGATCCAAGCCAGGGATATGAAGTGTGTCTGAAAAATTTCAACCCACATAACTTGGTATCTTATTTACATTTTCCATCTTTTTTTTATTTTAAAATAATTTTATTCAAAGTTTTGACCTGGACCGCGATAGGAGGGTTAAACACGTGGGGTGTTTCTTCTCACTCACGCGTCTTCTGACGCTGAATCCTGTTCAGGGTCGCGGGGGGAAGCTGGAGCCAATCCCAGCTGACTTCAGGTGAGAGAGAGAGGCGGTTTTACACCCTGGGCAGGACACCAATCCAGCGCAGGGCAACACACAGAGACAGACAACCGTTCACACTCACATTCACACCTACGGCCACCTTAGAGTCGCTAATTAGCCTCATCCCCTCTGTGCATGTCTTTTGGACTGTGGGAGGAAACCAGAGTACCCGGAGGAAACCCACACGGACACGGGGAAAGACGCCCAGGTCGACCTCGGGGATCGAACCCAGCACCTTCTTGCTGTGAGGTGACAGTGCTAACCACCACACCACTGTGCCGCCGCAGCGTGTTGGATCTTTCTTTTATTCTTAATTTCTATCTATCCACCCACCCGCCTCCCTACAGCGGGTTCCTCAGTCAAGGTTCCCAGGCCTGCTCTCTGACTGCTCTGTTATCAGCAGATGTCTGTTTGCGTGTGTCGGGTTTGTCGAGGCGTCTCGTCACACCCTGGTTTTTTTGTGTGTTTTTTTTGTGTGTTTTTTTTTACAGATAATCTCACGCACACACATGACACAATGACCTCCAAACAGCACGAGAGACGACCCACCACCACACAGCCGTCCCCCTGAGCCCCTCCTCTTCTCTCCTCTATTCCCTCGTTTCTTCACCTCTCTCCTTTCATCTCTCATGTTCTCGTGCCTGCGGCGAGGCGGCTCTGTCTCTCCCTTCCTGTTGTTTTTTCACCAACACTGGTTTCTCCAGAAACTTCTGCCAGCTCCGTGTGGCCTGAGTGAGTGAACTCTGACTGTCACGCAGGTACAGTTGTGTAATGGTGCTCACACAAACACACACACACACACACTGTTTTGGATACAAGTTTCAAGCTTGTGTGTAGGACCAGACTCTGTATTTCGAGTAAATTTAAGAGAAGAATCTTTTATTCGAGTGGAATTATAAACAGTGAGGAAGGAAGATCAAGAGAAACAATGTGCTTTCTGAGTGATGAGACTGAGCAACACAACCTCAGGTGCAGGTTTGGACTTGTTCCGATTTCACTTTCATTTAATATTCATCCTAACTGCCGTCATACACATATCTGCGTCCTACTGTTTATCTCCATCTGTTCACACACCTTGTTATTTTACCATAACTATATATACACTGTATAGCCAAAAGTTTGTGCACCCATATGTATTAAACGCCCCTTTTCAGGTTTCTCCCCCTGTGTTTGCCATTCTAATGAGTTCCACTCTTCTCTTCTGGAAGTTTCCCACTAGATGTTGGAGTGTCTCTGTGGGGATCCGTGTTCGTTCAGCTATAAGAGCGTCAGTGACGTCAGGCGTTGATGTTGGGATGTCGAGGAGGTTCCAGTTCAGTGTTCAGGGTTGAGTGTTGAGTCAGGGCTCTGTGCAGGACACTTCACACACTTCTTCCACTTCAAGCTGAACCTGAACACACCAGGTCTTCATGGAGCTGGCTTTGTGCACAAGGGCCTCCTCATGCTGGAGCAGGGTTTGGGGCTCTTAGTGAATGCCACTGAAGGGAATGTGTAACCCCACAGCACACACACGTTCTGTACAATACTGTGTGTTTGTAGTAACAGTTTGGGGGAAAAGCACATCTGCTGTGATGGTCAGGGGTGCATAAACATCTGTACCGATGGCATTGATCTGATATATGATATCAAAAAACAGGGAATCAGCTACTGGAGAAAACATCCGATATCGGACCCTGTAACACACAGCAAAGATTGGAGTTGGATTTGGAAAAGGAATGAATTTCTGGATCTGGAAATGTTTACATTAATTACATTATTTAAAAATAATAATCATTATTATTATTCGTTTATTCGTCTTCTGCTGCTTAATCCTGTTCAGGGTCGCGGGGGGAAGCTGGTGCCAATCCCAGCTGACTTCGGGTGAGAGGCGGGATACACCCTGGGCAGGTCACCAATCCACCGCAGGGCAACACACAGAGACAGACAACCGTTCACACTCACATTCACACC
>JAQLOM010000023.1:27252784-27265831 GCA_030068315.1 Chrysichthys thysi
CTACACACTCTGTGTGTGTGTGTGTGTGTGTGTGTGTGTGTGTGTGTGTGTGTGTGTGTGTGTGTGTCTTTAAAGCATGGTGTTATCAGAGCAGGTCTGACCTGTATACCTGTGTTATAGAACCTGTACAGGGGAATTACCAGTGTTTTAATCTGTCAGTACACCAGAAACACACATCCGAACCTCTGTGTATAGCACACTGACCGAATCCAACCCTTTTCCTGAATGGGTAGGAAGATGGAATGATCAAGAGGTTACAGAAGAGCTTTGGTGCCTGATGATGATGATGATGATGATAAGAAGAAGAAGAAGAAGAAGAGGAAGAGGAAGCTTTGGTTACTGATTATAGTAATAATAATAATAAGCAGAATCCTTTGTAACTGATATTATTATTATTATTATTATTATTATTATTATTATTATTATTATCAGTTACCAAGGATTCTGCTTCTTCTTCTTATGATTATTATTCAGAAGAAGAAGAAGATTTGGTTACTGATGATGATGATGATGATGATGATAATAAGCAGCTTAGGGGTGTAATAATGGTATTCTAGCAGTATTTTAAGTAAGAGTACACAATAGTGAAACATTGCGAGTCAGTCCAGTCTTGAAATGTAAGGTCACGATCACCTGCAGCTTTAAAGTAATTACATCAACCCATGATCTAGTCAGCCATGACTTGTTAGGTTCATCCCGATTCTCATTCGTGTTTGACGATGCGGCCAGTGCTTGTTTTAGAACGTGCTGTCTAGAATAAATGAGACCTAAAAGAGTTTTTCCCCGGCTGCTGTGTGGCCTCTCTGATGATCAGAATGGGGGATGAAAGCCTGGAAGATCGCAGCGTGGAGGTCCTTCAGATCCCCGATGAAGTGGAAGATGACCTGCTGTGGCTTTACTTTGAAAACAAGAGGAGGTCCGGAGGAGGGAACCTCATTTCTCTGAACAGAACAGGGGACAAAGCCACACTGGTGTTTGAAACGGCAGAAGGTGAGACTCCTATACGTAGCTCAATGTTTTATCGTATTTCCTTTGTTTTTTTTGTTTGTTTGTTTTTTTTTTTACTAACGGCGCATTACGCGCGCGCGCGTGTGTGTGTGTGTGTGTGTGTGTGTGTGTGTGTGTGTGTGTGTGTGTGTGTTGAGTAGCTGCGGTGAGAGTCGTACAGAGAGGCTCCCACACTCTCAGTGATGCCCAACTGATCGTACGTAAGAAACCCCCAAAGGATCATGGGAAACTCGTGCTGCGCGGCCTCTCGGACGGCACCAGCCGTGACATGCTGGAGCTTTACGTGGAGAATCTGACAGGGATCGAGTCGAATAACTACACCCTGTATTTGGGGAAAGACCTGGTCCTCATTCACCTCCACCAGCCTGCGGTCGAGGGTGAGCGAGCAGAAACACACAGTAACGTCGCTCGACGTCTTCATACACGGTTAAACATCTCACGCTTTGTTGTTGAATTTTTTTTTTACAGATTTTGAGACGATGAGCAGCAAAGTGTCCAAGCGATTGCTGGACGGAGCGAAGCTCACGCTGGAGCAGGTGGAGTGCACAGACTCCATCACGGTGGGAAACCTGTCACCCAGCCTGACCGATGATCTGCTGACGCTGTACTTCGAGAGCAGCCGCAGTGGAGGGGGAGACGTGACGGCCGTGAGCCGCTTCTCAGAGCGTCTCGCTAAAGTCTCCTTTAAAGACATACAGAGTAAGTTACACACCAGCGCTTCGCTTCCTGAACCCCAACACACACTGCCTTTAACATCACACAGGCCACACCCACAACAAACAGGCCACGCCCACCACACATGTCATGCGCACTACACACAGGCCACATCCACAACAAACAGGCCACGCCTACCATACATGTCATGTACACTACACTTAGGCCACACCCGCAACAAACAGGCCACACCCAACACTTATGTCGTGCACACTCCACACAGACCACACCCACAATGAGCTGGTCATGCCCACCACACCCACAGGTCACACCCACAACAAACAGACCACATCTACCATACATGTCATGTACACTGCACTCAGGCCATACCCACAACAAACAGGACACGCCCACCATACATGTCCTGCACACTACACACAGACCACACCCACAAAAAAACTGGCCATGCGCATCATGCATGCAGGCCACACCCACAACAAACAGGCCACACCCATCACTTATGCCATGTACACTACACACAGCCCACACCTACAACAAACAGGCCACACCCACTACAACATGCTATCCACACTACTCACAGCATAACTCCACTACTCTCAGGCCAAACCCATCATATAGGCCACACCCTCTACATGCCACTCACACCCACCACAACATGCCATGCACATTATACACAGACACACCCACTACAAACAGGCCGTGTACAGTACACACAGGCCACACCCACTATATAGAAGCCGTGTCCAGTATAGAGAGGCCACGCCCACCGATGACGCATCTAATACACACAGGCTGCATGTCTTTCAGTGTAAACACAAGTCACACCCACTACACAGAGGTTACACTCATTACTTGGGAGTAGCGGTCACGCCCGCCACACAGAGGTCACACCCAGTACACATATACCACACCCACCACATAGGCCACACCTCCTGTACTCCACCCACTACATAGAAGTCATGAGTGAACGCTGAGTGAGCAGTAGTATCTGTGTACCTATAATTGTGTGTTCTTACTCGGGTGACAATCAAGCATGCTCATTAAACTGCACGGCCACGCCCACGGCAGTTTCACATCAGTGTAATCAGTGTTTCAGCTGCCGTTTATGAGTTTTATCCCATTTCTGACCTCCAGGATTTAACCCGAGACTTGTGTGCAAGTTTAATATATTTTAATTCTACGTTTTTTTTTGTATTTTTTGTTAAATAGCTGTAGACGACGTACTTAAGAAGGCTCACAGACTGGAGGAGATGGACTTGATTGTGAAACCGTATTATTCTTTTTTGCACTCGGAGGAAGGGGCGTCTCAGGTGAGTTTACAGAATGGGACAGGTCAGGGTGTGGATGATCAGCCTAGCGCCGCATCGCCTCCCAGTGACACGCACTCTGATCTGCTCAGCGCTGCATCGGCCCCGTCCCCCAGTCAAAGCGCTGCCAGACCGAAACCTGACCTCCAGGTGACTCCGGAACACACAGACGTTTCTAAAAACACCTTGCAGGTCGTTCAGCCTCCACCCAAGCAACAGCCCTCCATCTGCCATGTCTCCATCCCTGACCCCAGCAAACGCGAGCTCCTCACTCTCTCCGAGCTTCCCGACAAGCTGAAAAAGTCTCACCCAGGCTACGAGATCAGAGTCACACAGAACGGTGTGGAGGTGAACGGCCCCGCCCAGGACGAAGCCGAGAAACTGAAGAGCAAGCTGCTGGAGTTCCTGAGCGGCGTGTCGCAGCTCCACGTCCCAATCAGCGCTCTGAAAGCCGACTTCCTCCAGAGACAGGACGTCAGAGACAAGCTGACAGGCAAGCTGAAGGCCCAGGGGCTGCCCTGCACCTACACGCTGACAGGGGGCGTGCTGATCGTGAGCTCCACCTCCATGCAGACGGTGAAGCAGGCATGTGAGGCGATAAAGGGCGCGGTCAGCGAGTCCGTCCTGCCCGTGGAGCCCGAGTACGAGTACGTGATCTACTCCGAGGACTGGAAATCCTTCCTCCTGTCTCTGGACACGTGCTGCGCCGAGGCTTTGGCCGAGCAGAAGGCCGTCTCCGTGGTGACACTGAAGGACGTGGAGCAGACGGTGATGGAGAACATCATTCGGTTCCTCAGTACGCCCATTCAGAAGGAGCTGGTGCTCAGCATGCAGCCCGCCATGCTCACCTACATCCAGCTGCACCATCAACAGCTGCTCATGGATATGGCCGAGGTCATCATCTTCCCCCTCGACACCGGAGACGGGCTGAGCGTGAGTCGTCACACGGCATTTTCACGACAGCGGCTAAATTATTAACACAATTAAATAAAAATAACGTACGCAGAAGTTTTTGTTTGATAAAATCTTTTATTTTAAGAGTTTTTATTGTTTGAATATTAAACCGTGCAATAAAGTTTTAGAAATATGTATTTTTTTTGTTTTCATGTTTAAAAATTTTTGTTTTTAAATTTAGTATAGCTTGATTTACAAGCAATATCTAGGTCTTTTTATTTTTTTTTTTTGAACCATTAATTAAAACATTGTAAATGAATCAGCAGTTCATCTCTTCTTAAAACAACTACATAAAAACATAAATGATTTGCTCATTGTGTGAATTGTAAACTTTTGCATAAAGGCCTCCAACCATACCAGATTGAAGTGTATTTATTTTAATTAAATTAATTTTATTTTAATGTTCGGGTTTAGTGTTTTGTTAATGCCATTTGATTGATTGATTGATTGATTGATTGATTAATTATCAGAGTGAATTTATTTCCGTTTGATACAGACAGTAAAAAAAATTAAAGCTTTGTTAAAGAATCGATAAATAAACTGATTCTTCATGGACATTTTATTTTGTATATAATGTTAGAATTTCCTCTGTGTCATTAAGTCTGGGTATTTTGTACCTGATGATAAGTCTTTAGGTGAGTCTGAGGTGTGTGTGTTTCACCTGTGTGTGACATGACTGTTGTGTTGATGCAGATCCAGGGGAACCCCACGGCGTGCCAGACAGCGTACGAGCTTTTATCCAGCGTGGTTTCCTCCACATATACTAAGATCATCACGGTGAGTCAGCCGGGCATCGCTCGCTTCCTGCTGCGGGACGACGAGGGGATGAGAATCCTGGGGGAGATGACCGCCAAGTTCCAGGTCTACATCAATCTGGAGAGGGTTCACTGGGAGCCCCTGGAGGAGCAGGAGGTAACCGTGCGCCACATTCACTTATCTTGCTTGTTGAAGTTGAATTATTTAATCATTTTATCATTTTTGTGTTAAATGCTTTCTCCGGTTTATTAAATCAGCTCAAACATATTGCATAAAATTATGTTTTTATAGCGCTTTAAAACGGCCTTCGATGACGTTGCAGTGAAATTGTCCTATCTGTCAGGTCTCTCTAATATACTGAAATGACTGAACACAGAATAAATACTATTTTTAAAAATTTGGCAAGAAATGTATTCCTCCTCACATGTTGTACTTTATCTAAACATTTACATTATGTCCATGTGTACAGTGTTTCTTCATGAAATCTCTCACCTTTTTTGACAAAACAAATGCCTTTCTTTGTGCACAAACTACTTTCTCTAATTTTGAGCTCTGTATAAATGAGTTATAATGAATAATTAAAATATGTAGCTCTTTCCAATCAGCAATAATGTTGAGATTTTCAGAATCAGACTCAGCTTTAATGCCCAAGTGCGTGTGTACGAGGACTTTGACTCCCGCGTATCCAGTGCTCTCTTCAGTACAGAATAGATCATGAAAATTATTATATAGTTCAAATATTAATTATAATAATAAAGATTGAACAATGACATGAGGATGTGTGTGGAAAGTGCGTAGTGAAATAATCCAAGGTGCTAGGGAGATGAATATAAATATGGAGTGAAGGACACTAGTCCCTCGTCTTTTGCGTTGGGGTTACGTTACACAACTTTCCACGAAAGACTAAAATCCGCGATACACAGACGCCACCCCTAAATGCTTTTTTTTTTTTTTTTTTTTATAGTTTAAGCCCTAAATGATCCTCCCGCACTCTTTAAACACTTTCTAGACACGATTAAACACATAAAGAAAACATTAGCGTGCGTATAGTGAGGTGAATTCTGTGTCGAATTCGTAGAAACGTCACATTTATAGTGAGTACAGCTGCTACAGGTGAAGAACTGGGATGTTGGCGGATGCTGGTTGCTTCTCCCTGACCGTATGTGTCGTAGCCAGCAGCCAATCACAACCAAGGATAAATGAATAGAGCATTCCGATTGGCCAGACTCGTTCCTCCAGACAGATTTCTTTTTCAGTATCCCCACACAGCGTTTTCATAAACAACGCTACGTGTTCTTTGTCTCTTGTGTAAATATGATCTACACTGTGCTGTATATATATATTAAGGCTTTATAAACCATTTCCACTCTCTTATTAACATGTCCTATGCTCTTAAACACTTTCTACACTCTTAAACATACGTCATTTTAACAACATATAAAATTCTACATGCGTACTTACTGCCGGTGACGTCACTTCCTGTTTACAGCCTGTTTACTAGCTGAAGCAGAATACAATGATGAAATACAGCGCATACTGTTTTATTTCGATTTAAATGTTCTTTTAATGTTTGAATTAACATTTAAAAAAATATATATTTTATATTACAGAGTCCCGCGAAAGCCAAAAAATTCCACAAATCAAAATTTGAAAATCCGCAATGCACTGAACCCGCAATAGGTGAAAAGCGATATTGCGGGGGTTCACTGTATTCTAAATCGGCCACGACGGGGACGCGACGTGTGAATCATGAGATAGTGGGAGATTACTGTACTGTATCATGACTGTTTCTCAGTGGTTTTCAAATCAGTCCTGTTGTAGGTAACCTATATTATTATTATTATTATTATTATTATTATTATTATTATTATTATTAATTCAGTTAAATTCAGTTAATTTAATAGTTAGTTTATTTCTATAGCACTTTTAACAACGGACCTTGTCTCAAAGCAGCTTCACCGTCTGTAGAGTCCAATTAAAGGCTTATTAATGTATAAACATATCTACAAGTGTATATATACATCCTCATAACTCCCTGATGACCAACGCTGTGGTGACGGCGGTGAGGAAAAACTCCCTGAGATGACAAGAGGAAGAAACCTCGAGAGGAACCAGACTCACAGGGAACCCGTCCTCATCGGGGGACACCGGATAGTCCCGTTATAACCAGCCCACATCTACATCCATGTGTTATATGGTCCAGCAGTCCAGTTGTGTAGCACCAGATTCACTGTAGCCCAAATTATTATGTGTTAGTCTTTGCGATTATGCAGCTTCCAGCATCAAAACTCTACAGGAAAGCTCATTTTAATTTAATTTCTGATCGATGTGGATTTTCGATGTCTGTAGGACAGGACTCTTCAGTTCTAAACGTTCCTTTGCGATTACACTGGCGTGGTTTTAATCCACGCGCCTGAACCCTGTGTTGATGTTCTTTCTTCTTCTCTCAGGACATCTTTGCGTTGGCATGGAAAATGACGACGAGTCAGAACTTTGCGAGGAGCTCGACAGGTCGGGGTTTAGTAGATCTGAAGGCGAATGGCAAAGACACCTCAGGTTCTTCTTCTTCTTCTTCTTCTTATTATTATTATTTAACCCCTCTGTTCTGCTGTCATGTTATTCTAAATTAAGTTAAAGCGCACTAACCGGTTAACGTCACACTCGTTCTCAGCTCGTATAGAAGAGGCTAAGAAGATTCTATCGTTTCTGGAGAGCGATCGCTCTCACGCAGCAGCGCAGGAGGAGTTGGACCTGTACTCTGACACCATTCCCTCAGGAGAACAGGTAGATCCATCAACGGAGGACACACTCAACATCTTCACACCTTAAAATCTGTTTATCTTTAAAGTAAGGAATGAAAAATGATCATCGTGATAACCTACACGCTAAGGTAAATTATATAAACATATCTGTTTGTTCCGAGACTCATTTTAAACCGTGACAAAGAAAAGATCTGGTTTTGTAATTAATGAGATAAAAAATGTAAAGGTGTGAATGTGAGAGGAACTCCTACAACAGACACATGAGAGAAGGGAATGAGACGTTTTCTAGATCATCTAGAGACAACAGGTCGTTATTAGTTAGTGAGATATCTGCTAGATGATGAGGTATCTTCTAGAGAGATGAGATACTTCTAGGTAATAAGAGAGAGCGGAGTGTAGTAAGATAATGGTTTGTTTTAGAGCTGAGGAGAGTTTGTAGATAAAAAGATCTACTGTGTAATGTTTTCTAGATTATGCGATGCTGAGTAGATTTTTAGATCAGGAGTTTCTCTAGATACTCAAATGAGTGCAGTTATTCGTTCTAAACCATCCGCATGAGACCCATCTGTGACTGACGAGATGAGATGAAGGAGACCCTTTCTAGATAACCAGAAAATGAGATATGTTTAGATAATTAGGCGTTTTATTGATCATGAGATAATGGGGAATTTTCTAGATAGTTAGATATTTCTGAGTGACAAGATAATGAGATACTTACTAGATGGTAAGAAGATGAGATTTTATAAATAATGAAATGTTTCAGATAAATGGATTTTTTTTGATAATGGGGAAAATGAGATATTTTATAAACAAAGAGATATTTTCTAGATATGCGCGAATGTGCGCGTGACTCACAGAACGAATGAGTTTCGCACATCACATGTGCAAAAATCCAGTTTTATGTTAAAAGAATGGCTGAATCCGGCCAGATGTGTCTCAGATGAAGATGGAGCATCATCAGCAGGGGGCGGTTCCAGTTTCACTTTCACTTTCAATTTTCTCTATTTTTTTGGCGGCGACCCGAAACAGATTACACGATTTCCCAGAGAAGTCTACGGGAAATTGTGTTTCGCACAACGAATTCCCCACACGAACGGATTGCGTTCATTATGCGGGGAGTCACTGTAATTAAATATTTTATTGATAATGAGATAACAAGGTTTTTTTGTAGACAAATATTTCTGAGTGACTAAGATTTAAGAAATTTTGGACAAAGATACTCACTAGATGAGATTTTATAAATAATGAGATACTTTCTAGATAAGAAAACAAATGAGATATATTACAAATAAGGAGATCCTTTTGAGGTCTGATATTTTATAGATAAGGACATCATGGGAATTTTCTTGCCAATGAGACAATAAGGAATTTTCTCGACTGATATTTCTGGTTAATGAGATAATGAGAGATTCTCTAGGTGGTTAGATATATTCGAGACATTAAAACGATAAAACTTTGTTTTCCTACCGTTATTCTTTGTAAGTCATCCATACAATGACCTGTGATCTGCCCGAATGCCTCAGGGTCCTAAAGGTAGCACGTTGTCTTCTTTCAGCTGGAAACGCAGGAATCGAATGAAGGCGAACTGCAGCAGGGAGACCTCGTCAGTCTGGATGAGGACGCTTATCTCTCTCTGGCCATCCAGCTCTCCATGGAGGCGAGTCAGAACCCTGACCGGCAGGCAGAAGAGGACCTGGAGAAAGTCCTCCAGCTCTCCAAAGCCGAGGCGGCGTCGGAAGACGAGAACCAGATGGTGGCGAAGGCTGTGGACGAGTCTCTGCAGGAGGCCATCCAGGTGGCAAACACGGCCCAGATTGAGGTGTTTGCGTGTTACACGCACGACCTGGTGCGCGTAGACATCGCTCTGGGGAAGAAGGTGGGCCTGAGGCAGTACGAGGAGAAACTGCAGCACAAGAGCTTCAGGAAGCTGTCGGGGTTCCACCGGCGCTGCCTGGACCTCATCAAGAGGAAGCACGCCGTGGAGATCCAGATCCAGGGCACCACAGCCGTCATCTCGGGGTTTAAGGACTACGTGACCGGCGCACTGCCCGATCTGAACGCTCTGCTGGAGAGAGCGGACGGCGCCACCACGGACGCCGAGATCCTGAAGACCGTACAGTGGGTATGGCACGACAGACAGAGCTCGGCGACGGCAACGCCGTACCCACCCGAGGCCACAGTGCTCATCGAAAACGCCTGGAGGATGAAACAGGACAAGCTGGACATCCTGTTCGACAGTCAGCCCTACACTATTGATTTTACCAAGATGCAGGAGTTCAGCGTGTCGTCCGGGCGATCCATACCTGTTTCACGGAAGCTCGTCAGCTCTGTCGACCTGTACACCGAATTCCAAGGTCGGAATTAGAGTTGGGAATGTTCACGCCATTTCTTTACGTTCCTTTGATGTGCTCGGTGCTGTGGAGTCAAACTTAAATAAATATATATATATATATATAAGTACAGTTTCTAGCAGTGATCATCGGGGCCCAAGCACTTTATTGTTCTTTAGATTGATCGGAGAAACAATCACAGGGAGAGTGCACCCTAGTGGCACACTGATGCCAAAGTTAATAATAATAATAAACATATGTTTCCAAATATCAAGTTTATGCTTATGAGCCCTTTCCCCAGATAATCCCGAGAAGCAGCTCAAAACTCCACCTGATTGGAGAACATGTAGCTTGACGAACGCTATATATACACTTTAGCAACTTCTGTTGACAAGCAAGCATCGAGGTTGGGATAAATTGGTAGGCTACATTATAATTTTGTAAAATATATACATGGCAAATTTGATGTCAGTAGACGAAATCATCACGAAGATACAGCCGTACTTCCTGCTTGGTGTCTTGGTGATGAGATGCCGTACCACATGACAGGAAAAATCTACCGAAACTCAGATCAGGCTCTGTCTGAAGATCACACTCACGTTTAATAAAGAGTTATATCAGAAGCAGCATATAAACAAGACGTAGAACAGTTTTTATACTGAAAATTGGAGTGGGTGGAGCTTACTGTCTCTTTTCCTTTTTTAAATTAGATTACAGCCAAAAATCTACCTAAACAGAAACGCTACACTTCCTGTTGCAGGGGTTAGCGAAAATGCTGTGCTGTAGCGCCCCTTTAGGTTTATTTTAGGGACGAATCTCCTTATAATCGTGTTCGTAAGATAAACCTGCACTACGTCGGTGAAGCAATACAACAAGATTCTAATGTTTAAGATCCAATCCTGCGTCCCGTTTGCCTCGGAAGTCAGATTTCCGAGCTTGGAATGATGTCACATCTGACTTAACCGCATTCCATTTGTACAAGTCAGAAATCCAATATGGACGCCTCCAGGAAAACCGCTAGTGCGCTTGCTCTTTTGTCCTTTAGCGGTGTTTTACTGCGAATCTAATCAAAATCTGTCCCTAATAATCTGATCTCACCCTATTAAACACAGCCTTCTGGGTTTGAACTGGAATTTCAGCTTCCTTTTAGGACTTTTCTTTAAATGGGACGCCGTGGGGGAAGCCAGGGTCGCTCACTACCAGATAGCTGTTGGGTATTAATTAGCATTAACACCACCTGAAAACAACACATTACGCGGTATTTAGTGCATCAGAACTCCATATCAATATGAGCACAGATAAAAACGTGGACAGTGCTGTGTGTACGACTGATTAAATGACACAAACACACAGGAGTTTAATAAACAGGATAAAACTATAGCTTTTGCTTACGGTTCAGGCAGGGGGCGCTGTTTTGGATGTTTAACTCAGGGTTTGTGAGGGTCTCCCCACTTTCTGAGTCAGAAATCCGACTACAGGGGGCGTTCCAGGGGATATTTCTGACTCAGAACTCGGATATCTCAACTTCTCAGCACAAAAGGAACGCGGCGTGATTTTCAGCTAAGTCCGTGCTGACGTTAGCACCCGTTAGCGAAAGCTGTGTCCTAGCACAAACTTGACGCCAACCTGGTTTGCTGGTAATGTCGTAAACAAGCAGATTCACCTGAAAACGAACAAAATGCTGAAATGTGAAATCAGACATTATCACAATGTATAACTATCAGAATCAATGACCTGCTTAAGAATATGAATTAAACGTGAGAAGCACATGAGAAAACTTCTAGCCGGAAGTTTAGCATGAAATTCTGTGTCTCCGCTGAATTCTGAACGTTGTTCGGTCAGTCGGACGAATGTAAAAGCCCCGTATCTCTTTGATCTCTCAGACGATTACAGCCTGCTGGCGGACGTGCCGGACGCTGTGAGACTCCAGAAAGACTCCCAGGAATTTCAGGAAGTTGCTGCGGAATTCCTCAGTAGCCTTTCTGAACAGGACAAAGTCCAGATCATCAAGGTGAGCCCCGAGCGCTTTGCGTGGTCGTGTAGAAAGCTTTCCCAGAACCACCTGTTTCTATAGCAACACTAACGTACCAGAGCGAGCGCGTTAACTTAAACCTGCGCTCCTATCAGAGCTCCTGTTAGAGAGAACGCCTCAACACCTCCTGACCAATCAGAGTGCAGAATTGCCTGTGAAGCTAACAGGTGTGATAATCCCGTGTGCAGGTGGAGAAACTGGTGAACCGCCTGCTGTACAGTCAGTACCAGCTGAAGAAGGCCGACATGGAGCAGAAGGTGCGAGGCGATGCCGAGCGAACGCTTTACCATGGAACCAGCGAGAGCAGCGTGAAGGAGATCTGCATCCACGGCTTCAACAGGAGCTTCTGCGGCAAAAACGGTAACACACCCCCCGTACACCTGAGATGATCCGAATCACCTACGTGGAGTTCTTTTCCCTCGAGTAAGAGCGCTCGAGAATCAGGGATAGAAAATACTGACCGATGTGTTTCATGCAACATGAAAGATCTCTGATGATCTCTGAGTGAGAGGATGGAGAGTGTTGAGATGAATCAAGTAGGAGTCGAGTCCTTGTCATAACGACGACGTTAATCACTGGGTTAATTACCCCTGGAGCACCCCTGGGGTCATATTTACCCCTAACGTTTATTTCACCATTATATTTAACCCACTCATAGGTTGGTGGACATTAGTGGACATCTCAGGAGGTCTCATAAGGACCATTTCATAGCATGGAGTAGGAAAGGGTTAATAAAAAGCACCCATTTTTGGGTTCATTTATCCCATGGAGATGTTTCTCCTGTGATGATGAGGTACTTGAGGTTTTCCAGGGATAAAAACACAGCAGCTTCCGCGCTTGTTATTTGGCAGCTGCACAGAATAGCACTTGATCCAGCACACACTGTTACCGTACATCTCATTACTTCTCAATCGCAACCCGCACAACTTAGTGACGCCGTGAGACAATAAACCAAGATCGTGAAGTCCGATCGTAATGTGTGTGCAGGATACAGGAGACTTTAGGACGCTTCCACTTCACTACAGCGGACCGTCGGGTCGCGATCGCGTCGGATGGCGAGCAAATCAACATCCAAACTAAATTCAAATCCTCGCCTGACGTACCGACAGCCAACCCACGCGTCACGCCACAAACATTCAATTCCGCTCAAGCACTCGTGGTGTGAACGTGTTCAACGCATTTTTCCGTTGTGTTTCTCTGCATTTTTGCTCTATAAGCTTCAT
>JAQLOM010000023.1:27495697-27507426 GCA_030068315.1 Chrysichthys thysi
CAGCTAATGCTATTATGATGTGCTGCATCTACAACCATGTGTTATGTGGTCAGTTTAGTTGTGGGAGGAGGTCAGTGGGGTGCAGGAATAGTCTACACTTACTACAGGGTGGGCCATTTATATGGATACACCTTAATAAAATATCACCTTAATAAAACCTTTATTAATACTATTATTATACATATAATCTTTAAGGTGTATCCATATAAATGACCCACCCTGTATACTCTTAAACGTTATTTCACAGATTGCGGGGGACGACTGTGTGTGTGTGTGTGTGTGTGTGTGTGTGTGTATAATATATGCATGTGCTTTACAAGCCATTTCCACTCTTAACCTTTCCCACACTCTTATAAACATATCATATGCTCTTAAACACTTTCTACACTCTTAAACCTGTCATTTTAACAACGTATAAAATTCTACATGGGGGTACTATATTGCCGGTGAGCTGACTTCCTGTTTATAGGCGTCCTAGTCAATCCTAGCGCTCCCTCGCGGTCACCTGACAAGCTGTAGTGGCGTAAACTGCATTTTCATTGTGTATTCTTCCGCTGATGAAACATACTGTATTTTATTTCAAGCTAATATTCTTTTAATATGTTTGAATGAACATTTAAATATTTTATATTCCAGAGTCCCGCGGAAAAAAAAAAAATCCACAATTCAAAATTTGAAGAACCACGACGCACTGAATCCGAGGGGTGAACCGCGATATTGTGGGGGACGACTGTACCGATTTACCGCCCCGTTGTACTAAAACCTCAGAGATCCTGAGCAAATAACTTTCGTCTCAAACCTCGATCACGGCTGCTTAAATAATCAGTTCGTGTTCTTTATTTTATTACAGACTCGCCGTGTGCAAGTGAATATCCGCATTTAGTACTGCATCACCGGTGAGTTCTGAGCGACAGAGCGCATGCAGCCATGACTCATTCACTCCAAACCTTTAACTGTGGTACATTGAGTGCCTGGTACCGTCAGACTCTACACCGGTCACTTCACAGTTCACATACAGCTTTACAACATGGTTGTAGGCACTTGTAGCCTCAGGAAGCTTCAGGTGTGTGGTCACATGGTACAAGATCTCCATGCTCATTGATGCAGCATGGTGTAGTAGATTAGGGGTCCCCAACGGACCGGTTTAATGTCAGAATATTTTGCATGGACGGACGGAGGGGGGGTGGTGGTGTGTGTGTGTGTGGGGGGGGTGTTTGGTTTATGATGTAAACGGATGGATCGGGGGGCGCAAAGTGTTGCGATGGAACCGCTACATTCTCTGAGTCACATGCAGTAGTGCGACCAGAGTGGAATTTTTCAAAATAAGAGACCCAGAAAACTAACGAAAATAAAATAACTAAAAATTTCAGAAAGATTATTGTAGTTTCGCAGCCCGGTCCCACGGCCCGGTGGTTGGGGACCCCTATAGTAGATGATCGAGCGCATGAAGTTGCATTGTTAAACAACTTGAGATCATGAGATTACTAATAAGTTACACAGTACTGCTGCACGCTGTTTTAAAAACATCACAGCACTTTACAAAGAGTGAGAAACCTGTCAAATACCCAGAGCACAGAGGGGAAAAAAATTAAAAAAATAAAATAAAACAAAACCACACCCCCCCCCCACCTTGACGCCTGCTTCCTGTTTTGATCTCTGCTCTTGGTACCATCTTGTACATGTGTGTGTATGTGTCCCACCCCCCACACGCAGCTACACCATACTTGTTATCTAAAACCTTCTGTTCATGTTCAGGAGCTAGTTCCAGGACAGAGTGGGCGCCAACACGGAGATCACACACACACATGCTGCAGGAGTGAATTACAATCAATCACACAGCTGATGTCAGTGAGGGAGAACACACTTCACATTCCCATCATGTACTCAGGACCATGGCTAAAGACTAAAGAGCATATTTACAGTCAGTAATACAGACTGACCTCCATCTGCAGAACCTGCTGCAGGCGCTCCATGATGACCAGGGTGGTTTTCTGCACTGCAGGGTAACAGTCCTTAGCACTGTTCTTCACTATCTCCATCAGCGCCTCATACGCTGCACTGCGCAGGTTGTTCTGGTGTCCGTCCGGCCTGTCAGAGTCACACACACACACACACACACACACACACACACACACACACACACACACACGCGCTTGCTTACACACTGACTCAGAGCTCAGGCTTGCAATGCATATGCACAACACAGCAAGACTGAAAGCAGACAAACTTGCATCCACACATCATAAAACGGATCACGTTGTGCGTTATCACATTCATCACAGACAGAGAGGAAGAACAAAAATCACAGAACAAACAAA
Source organism: Chrysichthys thysi (assembly GCA_030068315.1). Classification (NCBI taxonomy): domain Eukaryota; kingdom Metazoa; phylum Chordata; class Actinopteri; order Siluriformes; family Claroteidae; genus Chrysichthys; species Chrysichthys thysi. Next base: position 27,498,016 of record JAQLOM010000023.1, read on the forward strand.
AATAGAGAAAAGTAGGAAAGAAAAAACAAAACAAAAATCACAGAACAAGTAGGAGATTACACCAACAGGGATGTCTAACAATAATGTGCGTTCCTGTTCGACCCTGCTTGGACCAATTCCACAATCTCATCAGTTCATCTCTTCTGATTATAATGATCGTTCCATATAAACCCTGCACTCAACCACGGGGCCTTGAGAGATCACACTAACTAGAACTTCAGACGCACAGAAAACATATCACCTCCACCACCTAGTGACAGGAAAAATAAAAAGAAAGAACAGCGCAGGGGACAAAGGTAGAAACCGAGAAAGAGATGCAAAGTGCCAAGACTGAAAGACACAAAAAGAAAGAGAGGAAGACCAAGAGAGAAAGGCAGAAAATGAAGCAGAACTTGAAAAAGAGACAGAAAAGAGAGGATGGAGGGGGAGAGAGAGCGAGCAAAAAAAAAGAAAAGAGAACAGAAAGATTGAAATAATATAAGAATAAGAATCTACTACGAGGTCAGGGTTAAGACTGGAGCTTACCGGTCTGTGGTTTCCAGAAGTTTCTGTACGATGAGTTCGAATGAAGAGGAGAGGCAGTAGGTGCTGGGTTCCTCCTGATCTTCTGCAGCGTCAGTGGCTTCGTATGCAGCTTCAGCCAAACTGGAGAACGCCTGGACACGAGACCACTTCAAATCAGTTACCAGGACAAGGTAGGTAACCACTCCATGCAGATAATTACACAGCGGTGTGAATAAAGACACTTTTTTACCCAGCAGACATTGGAGGCGACACGTGGCTCGGCCCCTAACCCCTCGATGAGGCACTGCAGCAGGGGATTCAGGTACATCTCATTAATGGCAGCTTCAGGTAGCAGATCACAGATTCGCCCCACCGTCCATGCCGTGGTGTCCCTCACCACCACGCTGGGGTCCTTCATCAGCTCAATCAGGGTGGGCATGGCCTACACACACACACACACACACACACACACACACACACACACACACACACACACACACACATCAGCACAAAGCTTTACCAGCATTGTCAGGGTGTTTGTGCAGCCTCCTGTATTCACCTGGATGACTAGTGGTTTGAGCTGGTTAAGTTCAGGTCCCTCCAGGATGGAGCCGAACGCCATGACGGAAGCGTCTCTGTAGCGCCAGTCCGGGTGTTTGATGTTCTCTTTGATGAAGGGGAGGACGTGAGGAACGACGTCGTCCTCACAGCACGTGGCAAGCAGCATGAGACACACACCAGCTGCTTTACACGGGTTCCAGTCGTCATCGTCATCGTTCTCGTCCTGCCCACGCGTGCGCACACACACATCATTTATTAATCCTGTGTGTGACAATTTCAGTATTTTTCGACCAAAATTACATTCGAACGAAGTTGCTGCAGACGTTCTTGATCTACTAGGAATATTTTCATTATTAATCTAGTAAAATTAATTAACTGCTACACTCGCATTGCATCTTACCATCCTAGCAGCCTTTAAATTATTCCCCTCATTAAGTGAATCAGTCATCGTGATGCAGGAATAACAGACACAGCTAATAAAATATGATCAGATTTAATTTAGCTGAGTAAGTGCCTGGTAAAGCTAGTCTGGGAAATGTTTCAAGTGTTCAGTGCCTTGTATGTAATGCTTCACACACACACACACACACACACACACACACTGATTGGAACACACCTGCTTAGTGAGGGTCTGTGTGAGAATGGGCACCAGGTACTGAAGAGCTCCTTTAGCATAGAACTTGCTGGTGTGCTCTGGCGGCCGGCCCTGCTCTGATGCCTGGGGGGGGGGTTAAAATAAAAATAGGTGACACACAAACACTACAGAAAACATCAGTCCTCAGAGTTACAGTAACACAGATAAATCACTGTGGCTTCACACACACACACACACACACACACACACAGGAAACTGTTCATTACTTCTTAATACACTTCATCATAAATAATACATCACAACAGGACTGTTATTAGTTAGCTAATTGAGCACCGCTGATGGGTGAAGTATTAAACTGAAACGTTGCCATGGTGATAATACTGTCATTAGTGTTGCGCAAAAGCTGAAGGAGACTTTGAAGCCAAAACAAATCCTGCTTTTAACACTTTAATACGTGTAAAAGCACTTTTTATACAGAAGGCAGAAAGCCAGCTTTACCTCCGTGGCTTCGATGGCCAAGTCCATCTCCTCGTCACACACGTTGGACCAGAACTCAATTCCCTGCAGAGCAACTTCATCAATGTCACTCTTCATGGCCTCGATCGTGATCTAAACACACCACAGAGAGAGTTCCCTGAGACCACCCACTCATTAATATGCATTAGCTAATTTGCATAAGCCCATCACCCACATCTTCATAACAGACATGAACAGGTCTCTCCTTTACACACACACACACACACACACACACACTTTTCCATGAGGTGAGCACTGTGGCTCTCGATTTGGGACACAGCCCTGAGTGAGTACTCACTGCGAACAGCGCAGGCCCCATGTACGTCTCCATGTACTGATAATACAAGGACATGATCTTCACCAGGTTCTGCAACGCAGCCACTCTCACCTGAAACACAGCACACACCCCTACATTAGAACAGATACCACGGTTCTGGACGCTGCGTAACTCAACTAGTAGCTCCAATAGTTCAAGTGAACACTAACGCTCAATAAACTCACCCTGGTGTCTGGACACTGCGTGGCTTCACAGACAACCTGCATGATGAAGTGTCTCTCCGTCTGGAAAAGAGAACGAGATGAACATTCTTCTAGCATTTACAAAGCAGAACTTTAAACAAAAGATAATGCCCACTAGGGCTGGGCAATTTGATCCAATATCATGATAAATCACATCACAACATGCTTTTCTAAGACAATAAAAGTCAACATCACTTAAGAACTCTTCTAAAATATATAACTACTGTGCACTGATCTGCAATATTTCCCTACAAAGAATTATGTATTTAAGCTCCACCAGCATGCATTTATCCCCCACATGACTTCATATTCAGCGTTTATCCAGTTAATCAAGGATCTAACCGTGATGGTGTACATCTGCATACGAGATTTTGTCACAGAGAGGGACAAGAAAACAGCACATCTTTTCAGTATGTACTCCTGTATAAAACCTGGCCTTAACCCTTTCAGTGCTAAAAATTTTTTTTATATCTTTATTTTTTACCGTGTTCCTAGTACTGAATATTGTGTGCGTGAATTCAGGCCGTCACTTTGACTTTTCACCAGTAGAAACTGTTCAGGTGGTGTTATCGTTACAGAACAAGTGGAAGCTTGACGAGTTTTTCCCCTTGTAGACGGCCCTGCAGTGTCAGATTCAAGATCACTAGAAGCCCTTGGAGTTTCGGTTTTACTCTCGCTATTCATCTCCACATCGTCAAAATCATCATCAGACAGGTCAGATATCTCATCCAGCACTAATTTCAGAACCTCCTCTGTGTTAAACTTTCCTTTCCGTGGCATTTTTACTGCATATCGTAATACAGCTCGTCTACAACGTGCTCCAGATGGTACTCTGACACACAACAGGAACAGTATACAGTATTACTAAAAATTATCTCGCGTGTTGCCGCCTACTGAGTACAATCAAAGTATTTAATTTTGGCGACGTGCACGCATGGCCGTAGCACCAAACCCCTACATGTCGACTTTAGTCGACTCCCACACCGAAAGGGTTAAAGAAACAAATTTTTAAAAGATGGCCTATTTCAACATCACAGAATCAACGCGTTCATTAACAAAAAGGTCCATTTTGATTAAACTACTGACGTGCCTCCTTGTTTACATTTCCAGCAGCGCTGGACAATGAAACGAAGAATATCATATTGCAATAAATGCAAATGTCTCTATGATCCACAATGCATGTAGTACCAACAAGGTGCCAGCAAAGCACTGCTGCATTAATAAAACTCGAATTACATCAATATATACATCAGTAAAGTGGCTCTATTAAGCATTTAAGGAAACAAAGTGCTCCGCAGAGTATAACAGATTTTAAAAAATGCGAAATAGTACTGCAATGCACGCAACTTTTAAATGTACTGTGAAAGGGTAATTTATCATGATGATGCATCACCCAGCCCTAATTTTTAACTTGTTTTCACCCCAGCATTAAACCCTGTAGACCCTGGTCTGTTTCTCTGTGTACAAACATGTGATTTAGCTCACACACACACACACACACACACACACACACACACACACACACACACACACACACAGGGGTTTAAGTGATGCCATTACAATTAAGCTGTTCCCTTATCACTGTTCTCCATGGTGTGTGTATGGAGGAAACTCTCATTGTGATAAAATGATTAATCACACTGACTAAGCACTGCTGGGGGAGTTATTCACTACTGACAAACTCATCTCACAGGCCTGTTGTTCAAACCATCTCACAGGCCTGTTGTTCAAACCATCTCACAGGCCTGTTGTTCAAACCATCTCACAGGCCTGTTGTTCAAACCTTATTAATGGACCCTGAATGCTTTATTGTAAATATTAAAGTGTTCTAGTGAACAGAACTCAACTGAACCACTGAAATACCTGCAATGTTGCATCTGTACTCTGATCATTCTCACCATTATGCAACCAAATGAACCCAACACTCACGCCTGGCTCATCTGTGCAGCCCCATGGCTATAACACGGAGCTAAACGCAGTTACTCACTGCGTGTGTGTGTGTGTGTGTGTGTGCTGGAGTACCTCCTTGTCGAAGTTGGCTTTAGTGAACTCTAGAGAGTTGAGCAGAGCGTTGGTGGCTGCTAATTTGACGTTGTTGCTCGGCTCCTCTTTCCTCATGCCCTGGATGATGGCTGTCAGAATCTGATTAGCGCTTTCCTGGAGCTGTTCTGGTTCCTAAACACCAACACACACACACACAAATGCGCATTACCCCACAGCACCACTCTGGATTTCTGAAATGTGATTGGTCAGAAGGCACCCGTGGGGGTAAAGGCCAACAGGAGACTCACGATGTCCTGACAGATGTATCCGATGGCCTCCAGCGTGGACTCCTTCATGTGTTCGGTGCTGCTGGGGTCCGTGACATTGGCCACCAGCTGAGGAATGAGCTCTGGCCACTGACTGACCGGGATCTCAGCACAGGCAATACCGGCCACGCACTGAGAGGCGGAGCTCGGCCTGTACGTCTCCGTGCCCAGAGTCTGCAGCACCTGAGGAGGGAATGAAAACCTTACACAGAGATCCCATAAACACAGCAGAATACAAGTCATGTACGTGCAGGAACATTTTATTTCTGGACCATGACATATGAAAGAAAGGAAGAACAGTTAATGTGACCGAAATATATCACGCCATTTCTTCAACATGAACGCTGTGTCTGACTGCACAAATAAAACTGTACTGTGCATTCAAAAATTCAACAAATAACTAAAGTTACAAAGAAATGGCAATAACAGACTCAGGAGCTACCTGACCCTGGGTGTGGCCGGGTCAGGGGGCTGGCTGACCTCAGCCCATGCTCATGTCTGCTTTGGAGCTTTATTACCTAATAAATAAGTGCAGAAGTGGGAGGCACACGCAGGTACACAGCATCTCTGAATGCACTGTGTGAGCATGACGGGCTTTCTTACATAGTTCTTGATCTCGCGGCGAGCGTTGGCGTCGATGGCCAGCCATCTCTGCTGATACTGCGCTTTCACGTCTGGGTCCTTCGATGTGAGAGAGTTCTTCACCTGCAGGCCAGCGGCAACTCGAGCCACCTGTGTGTTGCCGGGGTTCGCCAAAACCTTCGACAGCTCAACAAGGAACGTAGGCTGTAGAGGAGAGGTCAAAGGCTGGATTAGACATAGCATACATCTCACATCCCTCCACACTATAGATAACAGTGAACAGGAGCTATAACACTTGGAAATGTAAGACAAGCCGTCTGTGTGTATTTCGAGTGAGAAACACATCACAGTATTCAGATTAAGTATTAGACACACAGTTTAGATCTGGTAGAATGTGGCGTCACAGCTCATAACGTGTCTCAAGTCTTCCTGGGTGTGTAGCGTGATCAATAACTCAACTGCACACAAATTAATAGAAATCCTCCAACAGAACTGATTCAGGGACAGAGCTATAAATGAGCTTGAGGCCATTAAAACTGTTGGTGTGGACCAAAGATGTGTGAGATTAGTGGATAACGAGGTCATACACGATTACCTGTTAACTAGCTAGTCCACTGGTCAGATCATGGAGATTTATCATGTGTATATTTATCTTAGCTTGCCAGTCTGATTAGAACACAATATGAAGCGAATGCTTTCAGGACATTTCCATCTGCTTTTCCACACAGGAGGGTTCAGGGAGTTTAAACAGAACCCTTGAGCATTTTTCTCCTAAATGCAGGTGAGAACATGCAGGCTACGGTCACATTACCAGGCTGAAGTGACTCAAATCTGATTTTTTGCTTTAATGTGAGACAGATCTGATCTTTCCAAAGCTGTGTGAACACAAATCTAATCTTTTTAAACCTGATTAGGGTCACTTTCATATTTCATTTCACTTTCTCGTGGTCCTAAATCAGACATGAATCCGATGTGCAGTTGTGTGACATGGAGACTCTTGGATAGGAATTCCACTGGCTTTTGGTCTACACGCTGGGCTGAGGGTGTCGTCATCACCCAGCACGCCGTTCTGTTTATTGAGCTGTCTGTCGATATGTTCTGCGTAGCAGTTGGGATAGGCTTAAGGGGTTAACTAAGTTAAGACTTAGGTCTACAACTAAGATCAAGTTTATTCTCAGTCATCAGTAGTAATTTTCAACAAGTTAGCAGAAATCGTCAGAACAGCAGAGTAAAATACCAGTGTTGGGGGGCTACATCTGAGTCTGCCATGGTCCCCCAGAGTAAAATGCTACGCGAACATTCACTACTAGCGCCGCCATTTGGTCAGTTTTACTACCATGAGTTATCTCAAATATTTTTTTGTTACTGTTGATGCAGACACCTCACGTAAAAGTGTATCAGCGTGTACAAGCGAGTCGTTTCCGAGGACACGTGTGTTCAGGTATAATTACGAACGTGAACCCTCAAGACAGGCAAATCGGAAAAGCACGTTGTGAACTCGCAACCCATGAGAACGTGATTCAAATCTCTCCGATTTGAATTGACTCCCTGCAGGAAGTGGAATACGCTTGCCGTGTGTTTTGGGCTCGTCTGGTTTTTAGACGCAATCAGTCCCAATGCTGAGCTGTGCTGCGAGTCCCAGAGCTCTGGACTGATGAAACAAACAAAATAAAAATCTAAAATAAGGTGCCACATGAGGAAACCTTTCAGACGGAATTATTTACATACCAACCTAACCCCACACAGCACCGCCCCGGTCCATGCTCCAGTCACTTGTACACACTCGCCCCATATTCCTGCCCAGTCACGGCTTTAGGAGGACCTGATCATCTAGAGTGCCTTTATTTCTGTGCTGCATGAATCCAAACCATTCAGCCCGGACACACACCTGAGACACCTCCACACGGGCTCAGCCCAGGATGAAGAACGGCGGTGTTTGTTCAGGGGTGTGTTTGACAACATCTCCCCGCCTGCAAAAGCCTAAACATTGCGCTAATGCATCAGAAGTGAAACACATCCGGGTTTGAATGCATTCGGAACGACGGCTAAAGCGCGAGACAGCTAGGCTAACGGCTCTGTGCTAACAGCTCTGTGCTAAGCTAGCTCGGCTAGCTCCTGTCCTGGGCACCAAACTCACCAAATTCTCAATGGCAGCTTGCTCCAAAAACTTCTGCGCCGCCTCCAGTTCATTCCGATCTGCCAGAACACACACACACACACACACACACACACGGAAGAGACGTTAGAGTGTAAATGTGCTCATCACAGCAGCAAACACGCTTAGCAAAGTTAGCCGAACGGGGCGTGAAGCTAGCATGCTAACTTGCTAGCATTGAGATAAGTCTCCCGAGAGAATCTATTATTTAATAATAATAATTATTATTATCCTTTTTTACACATACAGCTCCAACACAAAACCTGCGTGTGAAAGAAATCCCGAGTAAACCCTGCTGAATAACCCGGATTACACTGAAGAACACTAAACTCACACCCTCCCCTGCTAGTTAACGCACTTTATTATGTATTAGCAGGTTAATGAGGCGGGGGGGGACTCCAGTGTGAATGTCCACACACACACACGTAAACAAGCTCGAGTGTGTACATGTTTAACACAGATTACCCGCTACACTGGACACACGGCCCTGGCGCTCGCGTTAACATTAAACCAGCTTTTAACCCAGTTCCGGGAGCTAACTCACTAACTCACTCCGAGACTAACCCGACTAACCCGGGGGGATTAGCACGGGGTCACAGCACACAGGGACAGAGCTACAATATACAGCAGCACTACATGTGGAGGAAGGGGGAGACACGGAAATGAGACGGGGTTAGCATGGATGCTAAAGGCGTGTGTGTGGTGGGTGGGGGGGGTGATGGCCGCCCGGTGAACCGGTAAACTTGTATCCCCGCGGCTCTCCCCCTCCTATCCGCCCCCCCGTGTCCACACCTCAGCCCGGTGGACTCCTCTTTCCCGCCACTCGACAAATCCTGTGAGGAAAAACCCAACTCCCGTGAAGATGCTAACCATGCTAACACACGGGCTTCACGCGCCGCCGCTTACTGCTCCTGCGCTGTGGCTCGCGCAGGCCTCGGCACGCGCACCCCTCCCTCTCCCTCGCACTCTCTCTCGCACTCTCTCTCTCTCTCTCTCTCTCTGAACTTTTCGAAGCTAGCGCGCTAGCCGAGAGTGAGCGGGAAAACACTCCGTGCGCCGCAAAGCCCCGAAACACGAGCCGAACACGGCGCGGATGGGCGGCTGAAGGGTGCAGTCACCTGGAGAGACGGTTTTTTCGAGGATTGTTATCAGCTCCATTCCGTCCCCCGGTGCGGTGCGGTGTGGCGCGGGGCTGCTCGGCTAAGCTAATGATGATAACGCTAACGCTAACAGCTAGTTTACGATTTAGCGCGCGCACAGCTCTACCGTTTAAACTGTTAAATATCTCTATTTCCGTCGGCGTCGTCAGACCAGATGAGTGAGCGAGACTGTGAGATGGAGAAGGCTGACGCCGCACGCTGACAACACCCTAAAATCCTCCAACTGGTTCGGGTTGAAGTTGTGGGTCTCGCGGACTGCGCGCTCCTCCCGGCTCCGCGTCTCCAGCAGCTGCTGCCTGTGTGTTGTCGCGAGGGGAGGAAAAAAGTAGGGCCGCGCGCTGCTGCCACTTCCGCTGACCAACGTCACGGCGTGCGCATGCGCACTAAAGACGCAGCCATCATTCATCCCACCCTTTACATAGTTAACCATCCACTCAGTCCCTGGGCAGTGTAGTGTAGTGTAGTATAGTATAGTATAGATAGATAGATAGATAGATAGATAGATAGATA
>JAQLOM010000023.1:27545328-27557788 GCA_030068315.1 Chrysichthys thysi
GGAGCAGATGTTGCTCTAAAACCTTTATATACCTTTCAGCATTCATAGTTCCTTCCAAAACATGCAAGCTGTCCATACCGTATGCACTTATGCACCCCCATATCATCAGAGATGCTGGCTTCTGAACTGAACGCTCATATCACGCTGGAAGGTCACCGTCTTCTTTAGCCTGGATAACATGGCATCCATGATTACCAACCAGAATAATAAATTTGGACTCGTCTGACCATAGAACATGTTCCCACTTTGAAACAGACCTGTTTCAAATGAGTCTTGGCCCACACAACACGACGGCGCTCCTGGAGCAAGCTCAAATATGGCTTACTTTTGGCATGATATAGTTTTAGTTGACATCTGCAGATGGCGCGGCGGATTATGTTTACCAACAGTGATTTCTGGAAGTAGTCCTGGGCCCATTTAGCAATGTCATTGACACAGTCATGCCAATGAGTGAAGCAGTGTCGTCTGAGGGCCCGAAGACTACGGGCATACAATAAAGGTCTTCGGCCTTGTGCCTTATGCACAGAGATCTCCAGTTTCTCTGAATCTTTTGATGTTATGCCCTGTAAATGATGAGATTTGCAAAGCCTTTGCAATTTGATGTTGAGGAAAATTGTTTTTAAAGTATTCCACAAGCGATTGGAGAGCCCTTGCTTTACTTCTGAGAGACTCTGCCTCTCTAAGACATACCTTTTATAGGTAATCATGTTACAGACCTGATATCAATCAACTTAATTAGTTGCTAGATGTTCTCCCAGCTGAATCTTTCTTGCTTTTTCAGCCATTTGTTGCCCTGTCCCAACTTTTTTGGGACCTGAAGCAGGCATCAAATTTGAAATGTGCTCATTTAGTGGATAAAGGTGTATAATTTCCCAGTTTGAACATTTGTTATCTATGTTCTGCTGTGAATAAAATATTGGCTCTTTTCTGGAATTTGGATTGTAAATTACTGAAGCATTATTTGTGGATATCAATCTAATGATTTTGAGTAATGTGTCCAAATTACATGTATGCACAGAATCATAGCTCTCTCAATTGAAGCACAACTTTATTTCCTCATATTAGATGTTTTTTAAAAAAGTGGTTTCCAAGTAAAAGCTCTTACATCTCATCAGTGTTCTCAGCACTTACTGGTATCTTGTTTAGCTCACTGTTTAGGCTGTGTAGAGCTGCATAGCTGAGGGCAGAAGAGTAAAAAGATCATCATTAAGTGCCTTTCCAAGGATCTCCTAGAACAGCTGAGATGTCCAACATAGATTTTACTCCCCCCTTTTCCTAACTGCAGGTCTGGTCAGAGTACAAGTCTGTTGAATTGTCAGCTTCACTTTGATCAAACAACTCCGATGCAAGCCATGGCTGCAGCATGAGCAGAGGCTACGGCTGAAGATGCCTGAACCAGAGGAGTTTGCCAAACACCAAATTGATATGAAGATGGCAAGATGGGGCCACAGGGTGCTATCTCAGTGTGTTGGTGCACATCATCTTGCCTTATTTTGTTTGCAATCTCAAATCAATGCTGCAATACTCAAAGCCCTTTCACCAGAGAAGAGCTTATGAACATTAGGGGAACAACTCCAGTGGACATATTACCAACTTTTCTGGTATCATCTGTGGAATTACTCTACATTTTGGTCAAAGGTGCTTTCACCTTTACTCATTCACTGAGATGCCAGGGAGAGAGAAATGCACTTGTGACACCCCACATAAGTCTAACATGCCTACGGATGACAAGGACTGTACCACCTAGACTAGAGCATGGATACCCGACCCGAACCTGACGGGCCGGGTTGGGCCGGGATCAGACAAATATTTCGAAATGTTACTCGGGTTCGTTACAAAAACCTTTGATATTTAAAATAAAGTTACTTTTTGTTCCCAGCCCGAAGCGTACCTCCTTTCAGAGCGCACGAAAACAGGTGCGCAGAACGCGCTCTGTGTGGGCAGATTCATGACAGAGAGCATCAGTATAATCACTTAGCAGCGCCTGTTTTGGCCAAACATTAAAATTACAATTGGTTTTGGGTCGGGTTCGGACAGGAACATATAAATGCATGTCGGGTTCGGGTCGGTTTTGGTCACTGCTCTGTTGGAGGCGGGTCGGTTCGGGACAGAAATAAGAGGCCCAAACAGCACTCTAACCTATACAAGGCTAATTGGGAGTACTCCTCCCAGATGCCTGGGGGAACTCCAACTCCTCTTGGGAAAACTTCTTATTTGTGTGGCTCTACCCACAAGGAATAAATATAAAACCGCACCATGGGAGATTTCATCCAAAATTTTACCTACAACTACCGAGTACTCTGCCTGAAGTGGAATATGTCAAAGGAGTTAGTGCAGAAAATATTGGATCATGCTAACCCTCAGATCACCGTCATTACTAGAGGCTCTGCACAAACAATGACTGACGTCATGCTGGTTGGGATCCTTGTCAAAAATGAATGAGTGAAGCAAAAGGAATACCCGAGCCAGGTGCAAGGGTCAAAAGAGAATAGACCAACATTGGCCCTAAGCCCTGCAAGAAGCCATCCGCTCCAGAGACTCTCCTGCAAGTGTCAGTATTGACCCTCATGATCATCGATATTGTCATGGGAAACAAGAAAGGATCTGCCCTCCTCGAAACTGGTTCCACATACTCCCTTATTCATCATCTACCTTCCACCAAGTCCACCCCAGTAGCTCCAGGTAGTCTCCTTAAGGTGCACCTGTATGTTCTGGCAGATGAAGATTTGACATGGCCCATGATCTTAAGCCTTGATTTAATGGCCCAGAGCCAAATACATTTGGATTGGGCCAAGGGTTGCTACAATCTGTGTCCCCACCATAGGATGCTACAATTCAAAAGGCAGAGAACACCTGACGTAAGCTTTGGAAGCGTGTCCCCTTCAACTCTCCTCTTTATTCCAGTGGAGGTCCTAGAGAGAGAAATAGGATAGGATACACCCAGAGCCCTCCAGTATCAGAGCAATGTACTGTCTGAACAATGTCTGTAGAGGGCAGTAAGGACCATCTGATTAGGTGCAGGAGCTGCCAGGATGTGTCAGTTTTTAAAAAGCTTTTCTTCCCTCACAGCCAAGACTCTGGGATATATGTCTTGGGCAAGACACACCATTACTCTTACAGATCTCAAGTCTGTCCGCAGTCATCCCTATAGAGTCTCATCAGTGAAGCAAACCCAGACAGAAGAACATGTGAAGAAAATGTTGGTAGAAGGAATCATTGAACTATCTACATCAGCCTGGGCATCCCCAGTAGATGTGGGTCCCAAGCCAGATGGGTCTACATGGTTCTTTAAACAAAAAGACCATGTTCGATGCTTATCCTATGCTGCTCATACATGAGATTCTGGAGTCATTCCATGAGTTTGCTGTCTTTTTTATGCTTGATCTGCCGTCAGTGTATTGGCAGATTGCCATGGAGCGGCAACACTGGGAGCTGACTGCATTTACCACTCCCCATGGGCTGTTCAAGTTTTGCGTGCTCATTTTTGGCCTGAAGAATGCAGCACCATGTTTCAATTCCAGCATCTTGGAAGAGATACAGAAGCAATGCTATCAGTTGTACATTGGCATCATTGCGTACTCCCCTGATCTGCAACATCTGTGTGACCTGAAACAAATGTTCCAACAGTTACAGAAAGCCAAGCCTACATTCAAACTGTAAAAGTGTGTCTTCTGCAAGGATTCACTTAGATTCCTAGGGCATATAATTTCAGGGAAAGGTATCTCAGTTAATCCAGGATTAACTGGGTGATCACCCTGGTGTGATCACACCAGGATTAACTAGGGTGATCATGGAGTACCCCAATCATTGGGACATCAAGGAACTGTAGTGTTTCCTTGGCATGGTTCGCTGGTATCATAAACTGGTCCCCCATTTTGCTGACACTGCCACACCTCTCTACACACTCTTAAAGAAGGGAGCTATGTGAGAGTGGACACACAACACCAACACAGCTTTACCCTTTTTAAGCACTCTTTAATACAACCTACCATCTTGGGACACCCAGACCTTGCTAAGCCATTCTACCTGCAGACAGATGCAAGTAAGGTTGAGCTATGATCATCTTGTTCCAATTCATGCAGGGGAGGGAAGTAGCCATAGCATTCACATCATGTCTACTAACTGCAGTTGAGAGGAATTACTCGACTGCAGAGAAAGAGCACCTCATTGTTTGGGCAGTCAAGCAGTGGCACTGTTATTTAGAGGGAGTAGCTTTTGAGGTCTTCATAGACCTCACCTCTAGGCTCACGTGCTGGACCCACCAGTTATCTTTTGAGGTTTAAAATCTCATACAGAAAAGGATGCTTGAATGTTGTCCAGGTGTGTCGTCATGCCTACCAACTCTCAATGCCCCCGTCTTGGTCATGTCTCTTCTAAAAATGCCACATTTGGATCTCCCAACAATTATACAATTATACCATATCCATGTAGCCCAGCTTCTTGACCCATATCCCCAAGATCTCTGGAAAAAGGAGAGGGCTAAAAAGAGGCAAGACAACATTCACAGGATGATATTTGTCAAGTGGAATGATATCATCGACCTGCAGGTGCCAAAAGGAAAACAGGGCCACATATTAATATATGTTTGTGGTTCCTGAATACATGTGTTTGACCATTTTACATTATTATCAAAAAACAATCCTCTGGGAGGACACCTTGGCAGGCTCAAGACCTTACTGAGGATATTGGAGGTAGCGTGGTGGCCCACAGTGAGACCTGACATGTAGTGACACATTAAAAGTTGCCAAACATGTCAGCAGGTCAAACCCTCCAGTACTCCTCCAGCATGTCACTTGGCAGGTCAATTGGACTGTATAAACTGGAATGTGTCCATGACTGCTACAAATAGTCTGGATACATACACAGAGACTGTGGCATCCTACGTCAGCTTCTGTGAGGACTGTTGTGTACCATCATGAACCAGGGTGAGTTACAATAATGACAAACCCTGGTTCACAGATAAGATCAGAAACTAAAGTTGAAAAAGGAAGAAGCATTCAGGAGTGGGAACTGGTGTAAAGAGTCAAGAAACAGGTTTGGCAGTGACAGGAATTAAACAACTGTACTCTGAGAATCTCCAACAGCATTTCTCAGCAAACAACACTGCATCCGTTTGGGCTCAGACAGACTCACTCTGTTAATGACTTGCGCCTGACCAACCAAATGAGTAAGCTCTACTTTCACATTGAAAGACAAAGGGAATGTCTTGATGATATGCCTTGCGTCTGCACAACCAGCTCTTGCTCCCTACTCCAACCTTCTCCATCTCAATTGCTGATGGGGACTCTTCACACACTCACACCTTGAACCTTGAAGAATGAAAATAAGTCAAGAAAGGTTGCAAGTTGAGACACCTGGTGCCAGTGCTATTACACCCCATGCTTATCCAGATAAACAATGTCCCACTCACAAGAAGCCACATTCACTTGTTTAAGGTAGGTGTTTTAGAATGAAGACATTGGGTGAGAGGAAAAGTTTGCTTAAACAGCACTTAATCTGCTATAAGTGTTGCATGCCCACTGACCACAGAGCCAGAGACTAAAAGCAGTGATTCACTTTTCAGAGGGACATGTTTCAGCATCGCATAGTAGCCCACCACATGTCACTGAAAGAGCGCAACATTTCTGTGGAGGGCCAAAGCAAGTAGCAAGACAATCCACTGAGAATCTCTGTGTTGTTCCACTGCTGTTGGGACGTAAGGCAGATAATTCATTCATGAAATGTATCAGTCAGGATTTAGACCCCCTCTCTGTAGGACAGAGATTGCACTGGTTAAAACTAGTAAATGACCTATTGGACACTAATCAGGGTTGTGTTTACTTGCTTGATTTTAGTACAACTTTTGACACCATTGATCATATTATACTCCTTAATAGATTAGAAAATGTTGGAGATAAGCAAATGGCCCTCACCTGGTTTAGGTCTTATTTGACTGACTGTTATCAGTACATTGATGTAACTCCTCTACACACAGTCAGGTAGAATTTGGTGTACTACCAGGTACTTTTCTAGGCCCACTGCTTTTTTCTATATATGCTACCTCTGAGTAATATCTGGAAACATGGTATTAGCTTCCACTGTTATGCTGATGACACACAATTGTATGCTTTAGCAAAGCCTGATTACATTAGCTTAAAAATTGAGGATTGTGTAAGACATTAGACAATGGATATTTAATAATTTCCTTCTACATAATTCTGACAAGTCAGAAGTAATAGCACTAGGACCACATGCAGCTAGAAGTGTTGTCTGATTACACAGTAAACTCTGGATGGCATTTCTGTTTCACCATGTGAAAATATAAAAGACTTTGTTGTAATTATTGAATCAAGTCTTTCATTTGAAGCTCATGTAGACAATATTACCAGTACAGGCTTCTTTCATCTTAGAAATATTGCTATGATAAGGAATATAATGTCACTTCATGACGCAAAACTAGTTCATGCTTTTGTTACCTCTTTTTTAGCTTATTGTCCTACTGTCTGGATGTTCCAGTAGATGCATAAACAAGCTCCAGTTAGTTCAGAATGCAGCAGCAAGTGTCCTTACTAGAAAAAGAATATATGAGCACATCACCCCATCCTATCTACACTGCATCGGCTCCTAATCAAATTTTTCATTATAAAATACAGCACTACTATGGACATATAAAGCTCTGAATGGTTTTGCACTACAGTACATAAGCAAACTCCTGGTCTTTTATGATCTGCCACACCTACTTAAAAAGGTGAAGATAATTTGATATTACCTCAACATTGAAGGCTAGAGCAGGGGCAAATCCTTCTCTTACAAAGCCCCACAGATATGAAACAGCCTTCCAGTTAGTGTTCAGGACACAGTATCAGTATTTAAGTCAAGAATGAAAACTTTTTTGTTTAGACAAGCCTTTTGTTGATTTTTATTAGGTAACAGATTTGTGGGTTCTGCAGCATAGTGTGCTTTGGTAAATTGGGATGTATGGATGTGGTCATTTATAGATTCAAGTTTACAATAGAAATTGATATTCTTCTGTGAAGCTGCTTTGTGACAATGTAATCTTAATATAATCATTCATATCTTGGGTCCCCGCTGAGAGAGAATAAATAGAAGAAGACATAGCATCATCCATGATCTCTCTAGAGCAATTATGTAGTCAAAGAGGAGGGACACCTTGACAAAGCGTAGGCCTTGGTCTTGCTAAAGGTTTCCTAGAGGTCCTGATACACTGTATAAATATTTCCATGTTAGAGTTGGCTTCTGGACTTTCAACTGAAATTAATGCCACAAGAAACTTAGGAAACTGCTTACAGCACTCAAAACAATGTAATGACCAATGGAGGATTTCTCACTGAGACCAGGAGACCAGGCAGCATGATGGTGCACTGGTCAGAACAGTCACCTCACAGCAAGAAGGTTCTGGGTTCAATTTTGTGATGAGAGAGCTGTCTATAAAGTTTCCAGCTGCTCTGAACTCAGTGCAGAAACATTTGTACAGGTATGACAAAACTTTGAGGAGTAATAATCTGTGGAGCACTCACCAATATGGAATGACAGGGCTGGTCTGGTCACTGTGAGGTGAGATTTGCACAATGCCATGAAGTGCTGAGGGCTGCCACAGTACAAGACCAATTTCAGGGATCGTACAGGTGCTTGAAATCCTTGAAAATGCTTGGATTTTAATGTGTTTTCAAGGTTTGAAAAATGCTTGAATTTTGGGTAAAGTGCTTGTAAATGCTTGGAAGTGTTAGGCCTACCATATTTCTTGGCAGTCTGACTCAATAGACCAATTATTAAATGAAGAGAAGTAAAATAAGTTTGCTTAATCATGGCTACATGATGGCTTCGCATGAGCCTTTGCGTTAGTGGCCAGATTGATGGTTGTCATGCGTCACATCGTTGCCCCCAAGAGGACAGTGCATCGGACAAACATGCTAGGAGCTTGTCGTTTTAATGAACATTAGCTGGAAAATGAAAAATACAAACTGTTGATAAAACGTGGACCAAATGCATGTGTAGCCTTCTGCAAAGTATACAAAAAGGAAATTCAACTTTTCGCAACTGAGAGTCAGCTCTCTCAAGTTATATGAAACGTAAGCCACAGAGATGATTAGCCCTACAAGTTAACTATGATGTGTTTGCTAACCGTTTGCTACATGCTAGACCTAAACGTAGAAACACTGTGAGATGTGTATTAGTGCTGGGATTATATGACAATTATTAGGGGCTATGTAAAGAACAAAGCTATGTTTCTCAATGGTAAATTAAGAAAAGATAATATAAGATAATCCTTTATTAGTCCCACAAGTGGGAAATTCCACTTGTCATGGCAGAAAGAGGACAGATCAAGATAAGAGCAGCAGAAATTACACACAGAATAAAAAACAAAAAACTATAACAGTACAGAATAAAAAATGTACACTATACAAACTGGAGAAATAAAAGTGGATGAGCATGTTGAAGATAAAAATGTATATGTAAACAGATAAATATAAATAAAAATATAAACAGATAAATATATGTAAAATATATAATATAAACTGTATGTATAATATGTATGTATGTACACAGAGCATATGTATGTATATATGTGCAGAGAGGATATAAAGATATGTGTAAGAGGATTGCACATGTTGCCTCAGAAAAAAATCTGAAAAAATTGCACTCAGGGAAAAATATTGCACATGGTCTATTTGATGTGTGTGTCAGCCTATGTGTATGTGGTCAGCTGCAAGGACTTGTTGTATAGTCTGACAGCAGTAGGAAGGAAAGACCTTCTGAATCTCTCCTTCCCACATCGTGGATGTAGGAGCCTGCCACTGAAGGAGCTGCTCAGTGCTGTCAATGTCTCCTGCATGGGGTGGGAGATGTTGTCCAACAGGGATGACAGCTTAGCCACCATTCTCCCGTCACTCACCACCTCCACTGGGTCCAGAGAGCATCCTAGAACAGAGCTGGCCCTCCAGATCAGCCTGTTCAGTCTCTTCAGTCTCTTCCTGTCCCCAGCAGAAATGCTTCTGCCCCAGCAGACCGCACCGTAAAAGATAGCTGATGCCACTACAGAGTTATAAAAGGTCTTCAGGAGTGGCCCCTGCACTCCAAAAGACCTGACCCTCTGCAGCAGGTACAGCCTGCTCTGCGCTTTTTTATAGAGAGCATTTGAGTTTTGAGTCCAGTCCAGTTTATTGTTCAGATGAACACCAAGGTACTTGTAACTCCCCACAGCCTCAATTTCCATACCCTAGATGTTCAGTGGATGCAGTGGAGGATGTTTGTGCCTGCGAAAGTCTATCACCAGCTCCTTGGTTTTTCCGGTGTTGATCTTGAGGTAGTTCTGCTGGCACCAGTCCACAAAGTCCCTGGTCAGTTCTCTATACTCCTTGTCATCCCCATCAGAGATGAGGCTGACTATTGCAGAGTCATCTGAGAACTTCTGCAAGAAGCAGTTGGTGGAGTTGTAGGAGAAGTCTGCAGTATAGATGGTGAAGAGGAACGGCGCCAGGACCGTACCCTGCGGGGCCCCAGTACTGCAGAGGACCCTATCCGACACACAGCCCTAGGTTCTCACACACTGTGGTCGGTTAGTGAGGTAGTACAGGATCCATGTGGTGAGGTAATGGTCCACTCCTGTGTACTCCAGCTTCTCCCTAAGGATTTTGGGTATGATGGTGTTTAAGGCACTGGAGAAGTCAAAGAACACGATTCTCACAGTGCTCCCAGCAGTCTCCAGGTGAGCGAAAGAATGATGTAGGAAGTGGATGACTGCAGCATCTACCCCAGTGCCAGGCTGGTAGGCAAACTGAAGTGGGTCCAGTGATGAGCTCACCTGGGGCCGAAGCTGCGCAAGGACCAGATGCTCCAGGGTCTTCATCAGGTGGGATATAAGAGCCACTGGCCTGTAGCTGTTCAAGTCCTTTGGCTGAGGAGTCTTTGGCACTGGTACCACACAAGAGGTTTTCCAGAACTGTGGTACTCTCCCCAGTGAGGGCAGTGAGCAGAGACTGTGGGGGCAGTGTGAACTGTGGATAAGGTGTGAAGTGTCTAAGGTGGGACAGGGTTGGGGGTGGGGGAGTCAGTAGCAGATGTTGGGGACTGCTTCAGGAAGGGCTATCAGTGTAGAGACCGGGGCAGATGAATCAAACCTATTGAAAAAGTGGTTCAGTTCATTTGCCCACCTCACATCCCCTACTGGCAGAGAGTTCCATTCTTTATGGCCTGAGATGGTTCTAAGGCCTCTCCAGACTCCACTGATTTTGTTCTGCTGAAGCTGTCTTTCCCATCCCTGATCAGTCTTTTAAGCTCTCTCTGCACCCCTTTTCAGCTTCTCCCTGTCTCCTGATTTGAATGCCCTCCTCTTCTGCTTGAGTACGGCCTTGATTTCTGGGGTAATCCAGGGTTTGTTGTTTGGGTAGCACCGCACAGTCCTGGTGGGTATGGTGCTATCCACACAGAAATTAATGTAGTCCATAATGCAGGTCACAAGGCTGTCGATATCCTCTCCATGGTCATCACAAAGCACATCCCACACAGTGGATTCAAAACAGTCCTTTAGTGCATCCTCACTCTCCTCTGACCATCTCTGCACTGTGTGGATGACTGCTGGCTCCCTGTGCATTAAAGGCTCATACACAGGGTCAAGGTGCACCAGGTTGTGATCAAATCTCCCCGGGGAGGGAGAGGTGATGAACAGTATGCCTCATTTGTGTTGGCATACAGTAAGTCCAGTGTCTTATTGTCTCTAGTGGGGCATGCCACATTTTGGATGAAAGTGGGCAGTGTGGTGTTCAGTGATGCATGATTAAAGTCACCCGATATTAAAAACAGGGCTTGTGGAGATTGTGTCTGCAGTCTGCTGACTACAGAATGGAGAAAGTCACAGGCTGCCTCTGCGTTGGCCCAGGGGGGGGCATACGCTGTTATCGCGATAACATGCGAGATTTCCCTGGGGAGGTAGTATGGTCGCATGCTAACTGCTATCAGCTCAATGTCTCTGCTGCAGAGTTGTTCTCTCACAGTGATGTGCCCAGGGTTACACCATCTGTTGTTCAAAAAAACTGCCAGTCCCCCTCCTTTCCTCTTAACACTCTCCCTCGTCCTGTCCGCCCATAGCAGCTGGAATCCGGGCAGCACCACGTTCGTGTCCGGAGTTAGCGTTGTTAGCCAGGACTCCGCTAGCATAATGATGCTACACTGCCGGAATTCCATCTGATACCGGGTTAGCGCCACTAGCTCGTCCATCTTGTTTGTGAGAGATCTCACGTTTCCCATAGTGATGGAAGGGAGAGATGGTCTATATAGTCTCCTCCTCGGGCAGCAACGATCCCTCCCAGCACGACACCCCCGTCTCTTCCTCCACAACTCACTGGGGATGTTGGGTCTGTCCACCAGCAACACCGCTGTGGGGCACAGCACTAATAGCTCCTCTCGAGTGTAAACAAAGGAGCCATGCACCGGGTCTCCAAACATGGGTGACAAAAGTAAAAAATACAAAACAATGACCAAAACCAGTGCGAAACGGTAGTGCATGGTGTAAGATTTGAATTATTAGTGATTAATTTAAAAGTAAAGAGAATAAGAAATATGAGAAACAAGAAAGAAGCTCAGGAATGAGCAGAGCTGCCGTAACAGGCTGTCACTCGCTGGGGGCAACCCGTTCGGTATAAATTGTAATATTAAGAACTTCCTGCAACTGAAAATTTAATCTCAGCTGACGTTAGCGCATAACATGCCGAAGTAAGGGATAATGTATAGCAGTGGTCCCCAACCTTTTTTGTACCGGGGACCAGTTTCATGTAGGGCATGTTTTCCACGGGGGGGGTGGCGTTAGCAGAATGTTGTGATGGAAGGGGGGCGGGGGTAGGGGGTGTGGCGTCGGCGGCAAAATATTGCGATGGAAGAGGGCGGCACAGCACGGTGCCGGTCCGTGGCCCGGTGGTTAGGGACCCCTGATGTATAGAACGCACTTCATTATTGGGAAAATAAGTCCCGACAGGGCGAACTGGAAACCAAGTTTGCCAAAAGCACTCAACTTGAATCTAACATTCTATCGAACACATTCTGAGATGTGAATCTCAAAATCCATTGCCACTGACAACGGTCATTATTTAGAGGTCCTTTTTTTCGTTGGTAACAGGTGGGTGGGTTTGATTAAAAGCATTAAAAGCTGTAAAGAGATAAATGTATTAAATACAGAAGTCCTTAAATATTTTAACAGTAGGCTTAGCCTATAGGCCCTAGCTGATAGAAGATATCAGGATCTTGCTGATTGTCAGAATTCCTCCCTCCCGTATGTGCTTTCGCGATACAGTAGTGAACTGCACGAAAGTGCACCGCTTGAACTATATGCGTTTCTTGGACGCAGTAGTGATCTGCACGATAGTGCCAGCGGCGCATGCTCAGACATTGCACTCACGGTCATCAAGCCGTGATGAAGACCAGGTGTACCTTGTTTAAGAGGTCTATTTAAGACTCAAGTTCACAGTGA
>JAQLOM010000023.1:27595489-27619802 GCA_030068315.1 Chrysichthys thysi
ACGCTGTAAAGACCGATACATTGTAATGACAGTTACGCTGTAATGGCTGTTACGCTGTAAAGACTGATATGCTGTAATGACAGTTATGCTGTAATGACCGTTACGCTGTAAAGACCGATACGTTCTAATGACAGTTACGCTGTAATGGCCGTTACGCTGTAAAGACCGATACATTGTAATGACAGTTACGCTGTAATGGCTGTTACGCTGTAAAGACTGATATGCTGTAATGACAGTTATGCTGTAATGACCGTTACGCTGTAAAGACCGATACGTTCTAATGACAGTTACGCTGTAATGGCCGTTACGCTGTGGAATAGCTTTTTCTGTGTTCCAAATCATTTGTGTGTGATGCCAGAAACACTGAAGTGTAAGACACTCATCAGCGTGTTTGCGTGTGTTTGCGTTTTGCAGAAGAAGATCATGATCATCATCTGCTGCGTAATCTTGGGTGTGGTGTTGGCATCCACTATCGGAGGTACTCTGGGCTTCTAGACCCTCCAAGCGCCGACGAAGAGGAGCAAATACACCAGACATATATATATATATATAAATATATATATATCACACCACTAGGAGACGCAGAAACTCCTCTGTACTGGGGTCGGGTTAAAAATTACATAAAAACAGAAACACACCAAAAAAAACAAAAGCATAACTAGTGGATTAAACCATATATGAGAAGAGAAGGGATCGAATAAATCAATAAACATTCTATTTACACACACTGTACATGTAAATGTATTGAACAGGAGAAACAGCACATGGGTTTAAAAACCTGTACAAATATAATGCTCTTCATTTGCTTCTTCTTTTCACTTTTTTCGTTTTTTGTTTTTTTTTTTGTTTTTTTTTGTTTGTTTTTTTGTTTGGAAGCATTTAATTGTTTTTTGGGGGTGTTTGTTCCAGGACAGCGCCATCAGCTGTGTTCGGTTAAAACGTTTAGATCGTGCGCTTCCTCTCGAGGGTATGTCAGATAATGAGTCTCAGTTACGGTCACGGTTTCGTCAGGAGGGACTCCCTGTAGGTGGTGCCCATCAATCGCTGGGTAAAACTGCACAGTGTTTCATTTCAACCAGCCAAAAATGTCTTAACAATTCAGGCAGGATAAAAGATAAAGGTCTTAAAGAGACATAGAGGAGTAAGTGAGTATGTCGTCACTCTAGCACACGTTTTTAATGCCAGTAGGAGAGACGCGTTCAACTATGCAGCTTTCTTACAGAAATACAAAAACCTGCTGTAATATCCTTTAATTTTGAGAGCAAAAACCATCCTAAAGAAAATTTTAAATGTGTTATAGAGAAAGTTAACAGATTAGCACGTGACTAGATTAAAATTTGTTCATATTTCAGTGATTTATGATTTATATATGCAACTCCACTGCTGCTTTATTATTATTATTTTTTATTCAGATTTTAACACGCGCTGAAGTAGACATAACTTTTTTTTGGTGCTGTTTAATGAGAAACTTCTTTTTTGTTTTTTTGCTTCCATCTCTGAGGCGCCTAAAATTTGAAATCTTAATGCCAGATTTCAGGCTGCGTCCCAAATTCTCAGCTGCGCCCTACATAGGAAACTACAACTAGTAAAACACGACCACTCTTCCACCAATTCCAGACAAGTGTTCAGTGTCCAAAAGCTACACTCACGGATCGGAAAGGAAAGAAAAAACCAACATGAACTTCTTAAAGCCTTGTCAAAGACCGTCTCTGATTGGCTGACGCACGTACGCATTGGCAACATCTTTTTTTAACGGTGATGAAATAACCTCCATCAAAATTACGTTCTCTTTGAAATCAATGGTGGTGCATTTCTTGACGAGTAATAAAATGTCCAACGTATATGTTAAGCTCCACCCCCCAATAGCTCCCATATCTGCCAAGGCCCCGCCCTCTATTTCAGGAACAGTGACTGGATGGAGGCCCTAAGGAACCTAAAAAAAAATCAGGAACTAGATGTGAGGAAATAACACTTTAAATAAGCTGCGTTACAGACGGACTTTGGGCGAGAAACGCGGCCGGCATGTTGAACTCGTCTGCACAGCATGGCGACTGTGATATTGCGTGAGAATAATCACAAGCTCCAATCCACACGGAGTGCTTTAGAGTCCCTCTGCTCGAAACGCGACCTTCGCTCTGCTCTGTACGATATTAGCGTGTGTGTGTGTGTGTGTATGTGTGTTACTGTAATATGGTGTGTGTTATATCTCACTGCAGCATGGTTTAGTTGTGTGTGTCGAGTGTCCGATCACGTACGGGGTTCAATATGCGCGTTGTCGTCGTCGCTGTTTATTTTTACTCTTGTTCAAAAAGGCATGCAGCGTCTGATTGGTCGGTTTTTGCATGATGACTTATTGATCGAGTGTGCACTTTACAGTCCGAGAACACACACCATCACACAGTTCAGCTTTTAGACTGTGATGGGGGGGTTTCTTTATTACTCACACACACACACACACACACACACACACACACACACACACACACACACACACACACACGGTGTTAATGCTGGAGGTCGGTTATGTTCTGTTTTCATCACATTTTCTGAATGTCTTTCTTTTTAAATGTCAAAAAAGAAAGAAGGAAGGAGACATGGGACCGAGGGCACTAGAAGCTAGAACATGAGAACATGAGGGCGCTGAGAGACCGTAATCAGTCGTAAGGACACTCGGATGGTGGTTTTGAGGTTCCTGTAAACTTCCACTTTATGTCTTTACCTGCCTGGTGTGTGTGTGTGTGTGTGTGTGTGTAATCAAACCCAAAGTGTAATGCTAACGTGATAATTTGCTAAGCTGCTTATGGAATGATCTCAGCTGTTTTGCTCGTTAGCTGGTTTTATGCTTTTATAGTTTATCACAATACAATATTTTCTATTTTTGGTCCATGGTGATGTTTAATCTCACTTTCTCTCTATTGAAAACGTAATAATAAAATATTATGATGAGAATTGTAATAATAATGTGGGCGCTGACCTGGATGAAAGGTTTCTCAGTCTTTATAGATATATTTCTATATTTATTTATTTATTTATGTATTTATTTAATAATCTTTTTTTTTGTAACTGACAGATGGTTTAAGTTTCAATTTTTTTTGAGGTTGTTGAGAAATGACACAAAATCTACATGAAAAAAAATTCGCTTTGTGATTTTCAGTAACCTCAAATGTTTCGCTTTTTGTTTTATATCTCAGTCGTGCTTTTCAGTTCTGATGATGATGATTATTTTTATTTAACTATTTCATTGTTTGTCGACGTGTCAGTGGATTTTTCCCCACTCTGCTTTGGGGACAGTGTTTCTGTGCTCCGGTGTTTATGAAGGAGCGCAGAGGATATTTATAATATCGCATATATCTCATAATCGGAAAAAAAAAATGAAATAAAATCCAGTGACGTTTTGCAAGCAGAAGGCGATGATGATGATGATGATGATGATGGTGATGATGATGACGGTATCAATAATCGATAATGATGAGCATGACAATTCTGAGGAAGTTATATTGTAACTGAATATGGAATGCGAGCAATTTAGTCAAACTGAACTGGATCTTTGTGTCTGTAATTATTGTAAATAATTTAAAGAGAGATTAAAAAAAAAGACCTGCATGTCTATGTATAAAAACAATCTCAGAGATTCCAGTCAAAGTTGACACTTTTTGCTTTTTTCCGCCCCGAGTTTCCGTCTCTCCGACTGCCTGCAGCTTTTCTTTTAAAACTGAAGACCTTCTGGATAAATTTGAAACAGAAACATCAGGCAGAATGTTAGAAACCAATACGCTCAGAGGTCTCTGAAACAGACTCTGAGAAAACGTGCTTCCTCCATTTCTCTCTCCCAGGTGGAAACAAAAGTGCAGCCAGGGTCAAAGGTCACGGTTTATCTCTAACCCTCGGGATGAATAAGCGCAGTCGCTCGTTTAGTGAATTCAAAGCGTGATGAGTGTGACGTCTGTCGAGGTAGACACCACTTTAGATTAGTGACCGTAAAATACTTCGAGTCCAAGCCAGCAACCGGTTTTGCAAAATTCCGCAATACATTGTGATGTTTTTTAAATCTCAGCAGTGAGTAAATTATCTTGGGAAGTGAACGCCATCTCGTTTGGGAAGGCCGTATGAGGTCGCCGCTTTTCCCGAGACGGGTCCCAGCGTTCCGCAGCTCTGACCGAGGGGTCGCTTAGTCGCATTTCTTTGTAAAATAAAATGAATAGGAGTAATATCGATACGCTGCAGTCTAACATTAGGCCTGTTATTCTACGTAAATCTGTGCAATACTCAGTAAAGGGCTTTCTAAACCGCGTCCAGAAGAGCGAAGGCCGAGCGGAGGAGTGATCTGAACGCAGATTCGGTGAACGAGTGACAGACCGTCGACCCACCTGCAGTTTAATTTCCACCCTCAAAGGACGAGACGGAAAGCGATAAACGGGCGGGAAAAATGAGATCAGATTCGGTTAAGGAGGACAATTAACACGCTGCAACTTTGGCGGGAATCACCACGTTGTGTCCTTTTTTTTCCCTGTGTGTGTGTGTATGTGTGTGTACTGTATTGTATAAAAAGAAAAGACAGAAACATGCTATCTTTCCCTCACTCTCTCGCTCTCTCTTTCTCTCTCGCATTCTCTCTCTCGTACTACTGTTTGCTGTTCTGTTTAGTTAGTGTGACGTGCCAGTATACCCCCTCTTGACCTTCGACCCCTGTGCCCGCACTCTTTTTCCCCCTCCCCCTCCATGGATCTTTAAGACGACGACTCTATGCAGATGCTGTCTTTTATAAGTGTGTCGAGAAAAAAAAATTTAAGTTTGGAAAAAAGAAAAAAAGAAAAAAGAGAAACCCCGTCCAACAGACATTATGAAATGAAACAGAAAATGAATAAAGAGAAGCATTGTTCAGTGTAGTGTCCGCTGTGTGTGTGTGTTTATTTACTGCTATCAGGGAATGAAGAAATAATAATAAAACGTTAGCAAAGGAGTGAAATAGAGGGGAAGAAGGGAGATGGGGACTCCAAAAAAATCCGCGAGCGAGAAACTAAACGAGAACTGAAGTCAAATCAGAACGAGGGGAAGGAAACCTACACAGGAACAGGGAAGGCGTGGTCAGGCAGATTAAAGAGGATATATTACACACAGTTTACATGATAATATTAAAGATTCTTAACAGAATTGGATGTCATTGATTTCAAGTTCAATCTAAACAAGTGTCCAGTTCCTCAGTTGCATTTGTAAAGTGAGTACGATCAGTTCACGTAGTGTTACTGTAAACCAGTTATACCGAACTCCCATGAGGACCTGGGGATCGACAACTACACGATCAATTCACCGAGGTCAGCGCACGTGCGTTAGCATTAGCGTAGTGCAGGCATAATGGCACTGATGTGGCTTTGATCTTTAGCTCAGGTGAGCATGGAGTTCCACTTTATACAGACTTCAGAAATGCATAATCAACTCCTGCTGCATGTACAAACAAACTGCCTTAACGTAACAATTTCATTACGAGGGACTGACCTACATAGCTGAATTACACAAATTCGACAAGCTTTCTTTTTTCAATGTACAAACAACAAAACAAATTAGAAACAAGAAGCCTGGAGGAGCAGCAGTAAAACAGGAAAGTAGAAATGAAAACAATACAAAACAGTGTAAACACAAGAAACTACAACTAGTAAGCACAAAGAAACACTACACAAAGCCAACAGGCCACTCAGACGGCCGGAACACAGGAACTACTAGAGGAACATCCATCAGAGATTTTACACAGCCCAGCGGGTCTCATCGGGTTCTTAAAAAGGTCTGATTCCAAAAGGAGGAGTGTGGACTCCACCCCATTCTGGGCCTGTATTCCGTGTGACATGTTTAACAGATCTTATTTTTGTGACCAAAGATCTGAAAGAATCGTGTTTCCATTTCAGCAGATGGTTCCTCGGCTTTGACATCAGCAGCAGCGACGAGTCCTTCTCTTTAGCTTAGCTCTCACATTCACAAGCTCATGCACGGTCCATGTCAGGCTCTGTAGTCCTTTATCTGGACAAGGAAACAGTCCCAAAAGCAGGTGATGGAACGTACGATCTCACATGTAGAAGCTCATGAGAAGATGTCGGACTCATTACCAGATTGTGCAGTTCATCAGCATGAAGTTTGACTCGTTTATTGTGCAGGTTTTTGCAGATCGCAGGCAGGAGGGGGAGGCATTAAATTCAGTTAAACACTTTTCATCTCTGACTTTTTTTTAAGAAGTGTTCAGTACATGCGCACACTCTGAGGCACTGGTCCAGCGCATGCTTCCTCCCCTTCAGGACATGCCCTTAGGTGTTGTCCCTGCAAAGAGGCAGATTGTAACGACAGATGCCTCGCAGCAAGGCTGGCAAGTTCCCATGGAAAATCCTGTGAGTGAAAGACCAGCCTTAACATCATTTTCTTTGAAATGCATTCTGTGTGACTAGCGCTGCAGTGATCAGGAAGACTGGAGGGTCTACACCATGGCATTAGTGAGAAGCAATAATGCAGTGGTGGTGGTTTTTAATCAGCTACCATGGGGCAAGTCAGTGAAGTCTGTGAACACGCTCTGGAAGTGGGCAGATGCACACAGGCACATCTCGCTGTCCAATGTGGTTGACACTCAGGGTAGAGAGGTGAACGTTTGTTACTCCTCTGCTGTGGACGGAACGGAAGAAAGTGAGTAGGAAAGTAGAAACAAGAAATCAAGGAGAAAAGGAGAGCAGGGGAATAGAACAGGAAACGCAGGAACCCATGGACATCTGATAAACCAGGAGGCAAAGAGAGTGAGGAACAGGAGCACGGTTCAAAGAAAACAAGGGGAACTAGAGAGAAGGGAATTAGTGGAATTAGACACAATGAATTAGAGCAACCCGGAAAATGGGAAAAGGGAATGAACTTAACTATGATCTTGAAGTTGGAGGTATACGTCAAACGAATCAGATGTCTGAGGCAAAGATCTTTGGTGGTTTCAGTTTCGTTCTCCGCAGCATGGGAATTTTCAAACAGTCCTGAAAACTGCTTTTTTGGTTCTGAGACCTCCCAGGTGTCTGTGATTGGTCCAAATATCACAACTGTGACTGTATGGAGTGATAACTCCAGGACTGGGTTCATTCGTGTATTTGCTCATGCACACATTTGATTTTATCTCAATTACATAACCTTCTCTTACAAACCAACAACAGTCTTTCTGTCCTGCAATCATGCTTATCTCAGTGGCAGAACTGTTGTTCTTAGTGTATACTTGTATATATGGGCAGCACATGGGTTACCAAAAAACAACCCAACACTCAAAACAGAAATTGTCCAATCCCTGTGGACTGCTTTTAAACCCTAACAGGGTGTGACTCTCAGCAGTGTGAAGAGGGACCAGAAAACTGACACACACTTCAGAAAATCAGAAAAGTCATAAAGAATAACTAAGAAGTAAACTAACCAAATGGTACACTGGTATACACTGATCAGCCATAGCATTAAAACACTGCAAGGAGTGAAGTGAACACGGATGATATCTTTACAGTGGCACCTGATAATGGGTGGGATTTATAAGACAACAAGTGAACAGTCAGTTCTCGAAGCAGGAAAATGGGCAAATGTGAGGATCTGAGCAACTTTGAACAGCCAAATTGTGATGGCTAGACGAGCATCTCCAAAGCTCCCACCTCAGGTACACGATTCTGAAGCAGGTCAGCCAGTGGTGACCTCACTAACTTGGAGGAGTACACGTCATCTCTGACCAGCTACATCAGCACATGCATTGATAACGTCACTATCTCCAAGACCATCACCACACACTCCAACCAGAAGCTGTGGATGACCACAGAGGTATGCGAACTGCTGACGACCCAAGACTTCACCTTCATAGCAGGTGACGGGCCGACGTAAGAACAGCAAGGGCCAAATTATCTCAGGTTAACAGAGAACCAAAGTGTGCATACGGCCAGAGAATCCACACCCATTTCAGGCACAGCAACACCACCTGGTGCGTGTGACAGAGCACCAGTTTTAGTTACAATTTATAATTACTGAATGTAATCCAACAAACCGCCGTCTTTCACAGGGTCACGTTCCAAAACTTTCAGCGAAAGACGAAAATCCGCGAAACACGGATGCCACACCTCGATGCTTTTTTAAAAATAGTTTAAGCCCTAAATGATCGTCTCACACTCTTTAAACACTTCCTAGACAGAATTAAACCCAAAGAAAACATTTGTGAGCGTATAGCGAGGTGAATTCTGTGTCGGATTTGTAGAAACATCACATTTATAGTGAGTACTGCTACGGGCTGTACTCTGATCTGGATGTTGGAGTTGCTTCTCCCCAACCATACGTGTCGTAGCCAGCAGCCAATCACAACCAAGGTTAAATGAACAGGGCATTCCGATTGGCCAGATTCGTTCCTCCAGCCATATTTTTTTTCAGTATCCCCACACCGAGTTTTCATAAACGCTACATGTTCTTTGTCTCTTGTGTAAATATGCTCTACACTGTACTGTATTTTATATATTATTAATATTTTACTCCATTCTAATTCATGTTTATATTTTAGAATACCAGGGAAATCCACAAAAAATGTGATATGTTCTAAATAAATATGCACAAATAGCCAGGGATGCGAAATGTGAACAGCGATGTAGTGGGGGGGGGGGGGGGTTAACTGTATTTCTTACTTGGTCTTAACCCACATGTAAGTTATGTTTAAGCCCACTGAGAGCAGCTGAGCAGTTTACTTCAAAGTAAAAGCTTTCCAAATCTTTATGTGGAGAATTGAGAGAGATAGTGTGTAATCTGTGAATACGACACTCAGATTTTAGTGTCCTGCATCTCGGTCTGTCTGTGTGCTTCACTTATCCAGGTGACTGAACTCCAGCTTCACACTAAACACTGCTGCGATACACTAATAATTATACTGATACATCCATAACAGTGGAACAATTAGAATGTCACACGTACACAGGAACAACGTTCATGTCTCAGGCAGGACTTAGGCCTCATCATAGTACTGAGACAGTGCTGGTTAAAGGAGTAAATGACCAGGTTCTTGACTGGGTTTCGTCTCCATACCACAGACCATAAAATTCTTCTGGATAAAGAACACATAGTTGGAGTTAAGGAAACATAAGCCATGAGGTCGAAGGAACTGCCCGAAGAGCTCAGAGACAGGATTGTGGCAAGGCACAGATCTGGACAAGGCTACAAAAACATTTCTGCTGCAGCATAGGGAGCGAGTCCACCTCTACAGAGCTTCCATATCACACTGCTACAGTAGCCCAGAATGGACAAACCTCTAAAGAGTGCCTTCCATGTTGCACATTTTTCAAAAAAAAAAGCCCAGAAAAGACGACAGCGACGAAGGGCCAGTGTTTGCTGGTGCTGAATAACAAGTTTGAGAAGCCAGATTTTGATAAATGGGGGATCATACTTATTATATTGCATGGAAAAAATAAAAAAAAAAGGCAAATGTAATAGTTGGAAGTATGCTACCAGGCTCTTGATGGTCACCATAAGATCGAATAATGGGGGGTTCAGGTGGCTGCACTCAGCTGAATCTTACACAGTGGACCTTTTCCATGATGACGCAGACTTCCTCAATGAACTCAATTATTTCTTCGGGAGGTTTGAGGCACTAAATAGCACTCCTGTGAAGAATGCTGTTCCCCACCAGGATGAAAAGGCTCTCTGTCTTGATATAGCCAATGTGCGGAGGACTCTGATGAGTCAATATACGGAAGGCCCCGGGCCTGACAACATACATGGGCTGGTGCTCAGGGAATGTGCGGATCAGCTGGCCCGTGTCCTAACAGACACTTCTAACACCTCACTGGAAGTTCCATCATGCTTCAAGACTGCCACCATCATCCCAGTTCCTAAAAAAAAAAAAAAACTCAAATCACATCACTCAACGACTACAGGCCCGTCACTCCTATTATGAAGTACTTTGGGAGGCTGGTACAGAAGCACATCATCTCTAGACTCCCTTCCACATTTGACCCCCTCCAGTTTGCCTAGCAGCCAAACCACTCCACTGAGGATGCCATTTCCTTCACTCTTCACACCTGGAGAACAACACTCATGTGCACATGCTGTTCTTGGACTTCAGTTCAGTATACCACTCGGGTCAGCGGTAGCCTAGCGATCAGGGCATTGGCCCTTCAATGGGAAGGTTGTGGGTTCAAGGCCCAGGACCAACAAGGTACCCTGAGGTACCCTGAGCAAGGTACTGTCCCCCAAGCACTTCTCCTTGGGCGCTGTTCAGCTGCCCCCTGCTTCACTAGGTGAACGGGTTAAATGCAGAGAAGTAATGTGTCACACTATGCTATCCTGTTTTTCACGCGTGATAAAGTCACTAGTATCACTATTTAACACCATCATTCCAGGAGCATCTGGTGGACAAACTGGGACCCTTGGGCTTCAGCACCCCTCTGTGTAACTGACTTCTCACTGAAAGACTGTGTGGGTTGGAGAGAACTCCTTCATCGTCATCATCCTCAGCACAGGCTCCCCTCAGGGCTGCGTCCTGAGTCCTCTGCTATTCACCATGATGACCCATGATTGCGTCCCTAAGGCAGCCACCAACCACATCGTGAAGTTTGCGGATGACACAACTGTGGTGGGCCTCATCAGGGACGACAATGACCTGGCCTGTAGAGAGGAGGTGGAGCAGTCAGTGGGTTGGTGCAGACAACAACCTTATCCTGAATGTAGACAAAACCAAAGAGATCGTTGTTGACTTCAGAAAGAACAAGCCCAGAACCAACCCAGCCATGCTCCACTTCTCATCAACCACACGGCTTCAAGCAGCATCAAGTTCCTGGGGGAGCACATTACAGATGACCTTAACTGGTCTGTGAACACCGCGTCACTGGGCCAAGAGGGCACAGCAGCGTCTGCACTTCATGCACAGGTCAGCCCACCTGCCCCCGCCCATCCTCACTACATTCGACAGAAGCACCATAGAGAGCATTCTGACCAGCTGCATCTCTGTGTGGTGTGGAGGCTGCAGTGCCTCTGAATGGGAAAGTGTGAGGAGAGTGGTGAGGACAGCGGAGAAGATCAGTGGGACTTCTCTTCCCTCCATTCAGGATATCGCATCTAAGCGCTGCATGTCCCAAGCCAGGAACATCATTAGTGTCTCCTCACACCCCCCATCACGGACTGTTCTGCAGCACAGTGCAGGACTACTAGGTTCTGTTCCAGATCTTCCCCCCAGGTCACCAGACTGCTAAACTCTTAATAAAAAGATGCAACTTCCTTTTTTAATTACTTGAAAAATATAATTGCACTACTGTTAACGCCACAGGTCACTTTTACTATTGCACTTTATTTTCTCTCATATATTACATTACACTACAATATAATACTCTCATATCTTTTTTTATATTTTTAATCCTGTGCAGAGCCAAGTCGCAACGGACTTTCGTTGTGTACACTTGTTAGATATAGAATGACAAAGTTGGTCCAAGTCCGTTTAACTGATCGTTACCAGAAGTCGTAAATTATCTGATTCTTTTGAGGGAATGATTTTTTTTGTCTAATGTTCCACAAGGCTTCTCTCGCACATTTACATACATAAATGAATGTCTCACAGATGCATAAACATGGTGTTAACGTCCAGTACGAAGCTGAAAACACAACTGTAATCTTTTAACAAATCCAGATGACCGACTTCGTCCTACTTAACTCTGACAAGACAGGGCGTGCTTCATGAAGAATATAAACCTATTTCCAGATTTCTGTAAATCTGCTTCTGGACAATGTCTACTGTTAAACGTATGCAAAGATTAGAAGGTACACAGATGGTGAAGGTTTCACTCTACGTTAATGTGGAGAAGGCGGATGGGCTACAGCCATGTTTTATAATCAGTATAAACAATAAGAAACTATTTATTAAAGGTGAAGAAAACAATAGAAAGGTTGGCAGAAGTACCCCTTTTGCTGCAGAACCAAAAGCCCAGGGGGTGGAGTCAGCCCTGATCCAGCTCTTCCTACTTAGGCAAAATTCCAGTCGGTGGAAATCTGTGTGTCTTAAGATGAATAAATGGCTTGTATAATGCTTGTCTTTAAAGAAGAAGTTGGACCAGGTCCAGACCCCCCCGTCATGTGGTTCTGCAGGAAGGACTGGGTCATTAGGAGGGGCAAACCAGAGAAAACCCCCCAAAAAACAAAACAAAGATGTCTAAAAGGGCTACAATGCAGCACCTTTAATACGTAATGTATTTCGTAAGAACAGGAGCGAATTTCTTTTTGTTACCCCACACACAAATGCAGCAAATCGTTTTGTTTTCAGCTATTTATTTTCATTAATTGAGAGCGTTAAGGTTATAATCCAAACGAGTTTTCTGTTAGGAAATGAATTATCAAAATGTAGTTTTAAAAAAAGTGTATAGTCAGCAGTACATATATATAACGCATGAAAAGAGGGAAAACAAAAAGAAAGGTTAAACACAAAATGGAAATCTAATATTCGTCAATCTTTCCCAAATCAATGCACCTAAGTTTGTTATATAGTTCAGTTTTTTTTCCTTCCTCACCTAATTTCAGGTTATAGGAACATATATTTATATACACACACAATTTTAACTGTGCTCTTTTACATAATGGACTTGGTAATACCAGTGTTTCCTGGTAATAAAGGATGAAATGCAAAAAGCACTTAAATAAAACAAAAGATACTAATAAATACAAGGGATACCAAAAAAAAGGAGGAAAAAAAAAAAGCTTGCCCAAGTGATTGTAATGTTCACAAAAATTATCCCTTAAAAGTGTGAAACAGAGGCACATCCATGTTTTTCTCAGGGGAAACGACTGTCACGAGGACGGAGTAACGATACAGTGACACTCAATCGGGAGAAACACACATTATTACAGCTCCCCATCTATTGTACAAGGGAAAGGAGGTGATTTGAGACACAGCCCAATCGCGTTAAAAGCATAAAACCCAGGAGCGAACTGCGATTAGTCACAAGACCAAATGTTCCTTCGGAGTCCCGGCATCCTCGACTCCAAGTTGGGTCGCATACCGAAAATAAAAAAATAAATGTGTGAAGGAGGGAGATTTCCTAAAAACTAGCATTATAGGGGTTAATATAAATAAAAACGCATACTACAGTGATGTTTTATAAAAAAAGTGTTCCTGTAAATAATACAGTCAGAAGTACGATACAATACAAGGTAAAACCAAAATGCCAGTACAAGCCTATCAATATACACGTTTTGCTTTTTTTTTAATGTCTTCTTTTTTTTGTTTTTGAATTCTTTCCAAAAAAGCACAACCTATCATTTTCTATACACTAGCTAATTAGGCGCTGCTTTTTCTTTTTTTTTTTTTTTTTAAACAAGGGTACTTTAAAATTACAACGCGCAACAGAAAGCAAACCGCAATTCCGTCATCTGCAGAATGATGATAATATTTAATAATAGTAATAATTAATAATAATAAGGTTTGAAGCTCGTCGTCACACACAAGTTAGAAAAAAAAAATTAGAACATCAGAAGGGAGAACTGAAAACAAACACCCTTGAGAGTTCTACACAACATGGCGACTGCAGTCAGTTTTCAAATATGACCTATAATGCGGTCAGGTCTAAAACCTACACGTACATCAATCTTACAATGTGTATTTTACACGTGTTTGTTTCACCAGGAAGTTGAGTGCGAGTGAAATTTTTTTTGTCATACAGAATCGGTGACTTGTCAGAGGACGATGGTGCGACTTTCATGAATAAATCTGCTAAACTTCACTTCTTTATGAATACTTAAATCAGGATATGATTAATCTAATCACACTGTGATGTCATCAGAAACAGAGCTGACCTATACACTGCGATCCATGAAGCTGTTCTGGTTTATAACGTATTGTTTTTCACTGGAATAGCGTCACAGCGAGCTCTTTACACTCGTCGTTAGGCATATGCCGATGACCTGTTAGTAATATTTGTGCGCACACAGAAAATATTTCTGTTCCATTTTGCTGTGTTTAGTCATTTTGGAAATTAATGGATCTAATTCAGCCCCCCCCCCCCCAATAAAAATTAAAAATGTGCAGAACACGTCCCTTGTACTAAATCAATGACTGGAGACGAAATATTTGATCTAAGGTTGATATTGTGTATATCGCACATGCACTCTTGATGTAAAACTGAAAATAGAAAACAAATGCAAAAATCTGGATTAAGACCGATCGGCACATGCCTAATCCTGTTGTAAAGATTCGGCAGGATCGCTTCAGGTTCATAAATGTAACTCAGACAGAATCAGTTGAAGTCTTCAAGATGTTCAGAGGTGATATAAAACAACTTGGATCTTTCACTTCTGCATGGAAATGAGTGGATTAGTCCTCTAAAACCTAAACAACCTGCTCATCTGAAAAATAATAAACACCCCCCAAACCCCACAGCTACAGTATCTAGAAATGATGGGATCTCTTTTGGCACCTCCAGACACCTTGTCACTATTCGCCACCAAGAAGTTCCTGATCCCCGAGGTGTACTTATATTATATAAATGGTCCAGACGGCATCGCCAGGAAATTCGACGTGCTGCTGTTATGGGACCAGTGGACTTTTTGGTGATGTCGCAGGTTTGACTTGCTGGAGAATCGCTTGTCGCACTGCTGGCATGAGAAAGGTTTTTCCTTGGTGTGGATGCGACGGTGGCACACAAGCTGTGTTGAAACACGGAACGCTTTCCCGCAGTCGGAGCACTGGTACCGCTTGGGCTCTGTGTGTATGCGGCGGTGGTTCTTGTAGGCCATCAGGTTGGAGAATTCTTTCTGACAGGGGCTGCAGTAGTAGGTTCCAGATTTGTGGCTGTTCTTGTGGTTGAGCAGGGAGCTGGCGTGGCGGTATCCACGGCCGCACTGATCGCAAACGTGCGGCTTGTGGCTTGTGTCGCTGCGGCTGCGCTGTGGCGGATTCTGGTGACAGGCCTGCATGAGGGTCAGGTCAAGCCCAGAACTCCACCCAAGGTCAGAACTGCCGCCAGAGGATCCTTGCGGATTCCGCTGGTGGGAGTAGTGCGAGGATTTCTGGGCTCGTCCGTGATGCATCTGTAGGTGCATCCGGAAGCTAGTTTGACTCGGGAATGTGCGCTGGCACTGCATGCAGGTGAATTCACGGTCTTTCTGGTGGAGCCGGCGGTGGTTCTGCAGCTGAGAGAAGACTCGGAATGCCTTGCCACATTCCATGCAGCGGTGTCGCCGCAACTCCGAATGGATCCGCCGGTGATTTTTCAGAGCGAGCAGGTTGGGGTAGGTCTTGAGGCACACGGCGCAGGTATAGATGCCGATGGTGTGTGTGTTTTTGTGGTTCAGCAGAGAGCTGGCGTGACGGTATGAACGGCCGCACTGCTCACATCTGTGGAGAAAAGAGAACACCATAAATCTCCTGCTGTATCTTTTAAAAGCTTATTTTATTAGTGACCTAGATTAATCTGTATGTAAAATAACCTGACAGTTCAAAGCTGACTTGTGCATGTACAGGTATATGATCTTTAATCCAGCTGCCAAACAGACTAAAAATGTCCCAAGGTGAACGACAGCAAAAATTTGGAAGATTTAATTGCTACGTTAATTACTGACGCACACACTGCCTGTTTTGTTTACAAGGCAGTTCTTTCACAATTTTAATTAAACAATCAATAAAAATTCTTCGTGTAGCCAGTGACACACAAACCTAATCATGACAATCTGCAAACAGCATTTCCTTTTCTTTTTTTTTTTAAAGCAATTTCATGTTAGTAAAACATGCATGGGTAGATGTATTGGTGCGTCAGACTTCCAGAAGGAAATACGGTTAGTCATGGAACACCACATGTATAAGAATCTAAGTCCCATAACTGGGTCTGCTAGTCACTCAGAGGCTGATTGGGACCACCACATTTAATTTTAATGATTCATGTCTCGGGAGACACAGATTCAGCTGAAATTGTTTTAGCTCTCACATTTAACAAGCTAGTCACTTTAGAAAGAACAGTGCAAACATTCTTTTGAAATTGCATAAACAAACAGTAGTAAGGAAATCTTTACTGTAACACAAGACAAAAAACATCTAACTATTCAATATACAGATTAAAATCATGGCAGCCTAATATTCTAGATCATTATGCTAACTGAAAGTAAAGGGGTGTTGGGGTAACTTATCTGGTCTCCACTAATCATACTGTCCAAACTTCAGAAAAATCCGAATTCCGGCACGCGAATGGTCCCGAGGAAGCCGGATTGGAGATCATATACCTGTAATAGACACGTAGAGACCCGTGTGATCTTTACTAAGTTCACTTCAGAAATCAACGAACAACTAGACGTAAAAACTCACGTGAACCGGCACTCTTCTGCCGCTTCTCTCGAAGTGCTTGAAGTGTCCTTCCTCCTGTACTCGTTGCCTACCTGGTTGTCCCCGCAGCGGTGCCTGGCGAGCCCAGAGCGCCCTTGGAAGCTCTTCCCGCAGGTGGGGCATCCGAATCGGGCGTGTCCTTCCTCATGGACCCTCTGATGGTTGCGCAGGAATCGGGCCAGTCGGAAGGCTTTCCCGCAGGTGGAGCAGATGTGCCTCTTCTTCTGCGTGTGGATGCGCATGTGGTTGCGCAGTGCCATGTAGTTGGTGTAGGGCTTGTCACAGTAGGAGCAGCTAAAGTTGCCCGTCTTATGCGTGTTCTTGTGGTTCAGAAGGCTGCTTGCATGCTTGTATGAGCAGCCACAGAGGTCGCAGGAGAAAGGCCGCTCCTCACGTTCGGGAGATCCCAGGTCTCCAGGTTCCATGCTGAGGGCAGCTGAGGAGGAAGGAAGCTGGGCACTGCAGTTATGTGAAGCAAGGTCGGAAGAGGTCTGAAAACATTCAGAGCATCCGTTACACTCGTAGCTTGGAGGAGGTGCCATTGGCGGCTGCATACTCGGACCAGGAAGGTCTTTGCAAAGTTGGTTGCTAGTATGAGTGTCAAGCTGCCTCTGGTTCCTAAACCCACGTCCACAGTCTTGGCAACTGTACTTCTTGAGAGCAAAATGCATACGCAAGTGATTCTTCATAGCCAGGCGGTTGGGGTAGGTGGAGTTACAAACATTGCAGTGGTATTCACCGATCTTGTGCAAATTCTTGTGATTGGCCAGACTGCCAGCATGACGGTAGGTGCGGCCACATTGGTCACAGGCAAAAGGGCGACGTCCACTTCCATCGTCCACTTGCTGGGCCCTTGCCCCAGCATAGGGTTTCTTAAAACCTTGCGGCTGGCCATAATTGGGCATCATCTGTGAAGGGTTCTGCATTTTGGGGTCCCCCATTCTCATTGGCTGCATCTGAGAGGGTCCTCCCTCATAACGTGATCCGTTATGCTGATTCATGCTTTGGATGCGCTGGTCTCGACCTCCTGTTTTGGCTCGGTGCTCTTCGTGTAGACGAAGATGGTTGATCAATTGCTTTTGGATCTTGAAGGCTTTACCACACTCCTCACACTTGTGCCTGCAACACAGAAAAGAAAAACACACACAAATCCAGAAATGGTGAGAGGAGAGCCATGTTCAAAAAAGGAAACAAGAATAAAAATCAATGGCACAAAGCATGGATAGCTTACAAATATAGAGATGACTACACAAAGGACCAAATGGGACAGATGTTGTACAATCCATATTGTGTGTGCATTTGTGTGTGTGCAAGTGTATGTGAGAAAGAGAGCAAGTGAGTGTTGCCCTCATCTTTTTTAATGGAATGGGTTGTACACATTTCTTTAACATTCACAATTGGAGTCAATTTGAAATTTTTTTTTTGGTTTCAGTGATGACCTGGATAATCACGAGTGGGGAACTCAATACATACACAGTCAAAGTATGCAAAGAGAACTACACAGTTAGAGTATAATAGGGCACATGCAATGCTGGCTAACCTCTTTAAGTCAAAATGAGTCCTCTGGTGGTTCTTGAGGGCCAGCAGGTTGTAGTAGCGTTTTTGGCAGACAAGGCAGCGGAAGACCCCAGTCTTGTGCGATTTCTTGTGGTTCAGAAGCGAGCATGGATGTCTGTAACCTCTCCCGCACTGGTCACACCTATGTGGCCGATCGTCCGAGCCAGACATTTGCCGGTGGCCCACAGCACTGCTGCTGGTCCCAGCACCACCACTCATCCCTTTAGCTCCGTTCAAGTCTTTGCTCAGCACTCCGCCTCTCCCCTTGCCTGGGCACAGGTGAGTGATCAGGTGATGGCGATCTGCAAAGAACATGCCACAGTCAACGCAAATGTGGTTCCTTCCATCCATTTTGCCATTAGCACTAGAGCTGCCGCCCCCCAAGCCCTGTCCAGAGTCACCCGGTCGAAGAGGTCCGTGGACCAACTGGTGATTAAGAAGATCGTGTTTTTTACTGAAAGTCTGGCCACATATACTACAAACCAGCAGACTGGCTTGACTACCCTCTTGCCGCCTCCTCCACTCTTGCTCACCTACAGGTGAAAGGGAGGAGGAAGGTCCAGCACCTTGGTTCACGCCATGGCTGCGCAAGTGGCTACGTAGGGCACGGAGACTTGCGTAATGGTTCCCACACACTGTGCACTGGTAAACTTCATCATCTGCTTTGTCTTGAATTCTCTTCGACTGGCCTCCCTGACCTCCTCCATAATGCTCTTGACCTCGTCGCTGGCGGTTGCCTTCTTTGTGGCTGGAGCTGCTTGCTGGCAAAGAAGAACCACTTGAACTGTGGAAGCCCATGTTTCCCATGTAGCCATTAGACAAACTGGCCTGTTCAGCACACATGCTCCTGTTTGACTGGCGACTGTTCTGTGGATGGCCAGAATTGCCCTGAGCCAGCGAACCATCAAACCGCTCATGGAACTCCAGTGAATCAAGGCCGCTGCTATGGCCACTGTCTGGAACAAAATGAGCTGCATCGCCGAGATTACTAGAAAGTGAAATGGGGGTCGTCGTGCCATTCTCTTGATCCTGAGAATGCACAAAGCCTTGTTGGGAATCTAGGCCTGTCATGGGCTCGGAAGAGAGCCAGTCACCTTCTGAGTTCATACCCTGAGAGTTTGGACGGGACTTGTGACTGCGGAGGTGGCTGTGAAGCGCTGCAAGGTGAGGATACTCCTTACAGCAAATGGTGCACTGGTACTGCCCTGTTTGATGACAACGCTTGTGATTAACAAGACTTCCCGCATGGCGATAGCTTTTTCCACACTCTTGACACTTGAACCTGCGGTCTGCATCATCTAGGGATGAGGACTGTTGCTGGGATCTGGATTCCCCACTGGACGAGGAGACAGATGGCTGGGAGTTGGAGCCCAGGCCATCTGAATTTAGGATAGAGGGTCCCACTTGAGCATGTGGTGGGGGGTGAGATTCATGGGTCAAGTAGTGCAGTTTGAGACTTTCCACATCGGAATGTCCAGAACCACAGTATGCACACGTATAAATGGGATTGTTGACAGGAGGACCTAGCATTTGATCATAACGTTTGTCAGGTAAAGGGGGAAGTGGAAGAGGGTCGCCAAGAGCTGGGGTGTACGGATTGACTGCTGGGGAACGGACAGTGCTGAGATTGTGTGGCACTATCCCTGGGAAACTACGTGTCAGCCCCAACGACGATGATGCAGCATTATGCAACAGGATGTGCTCCTGAAAGTCATTCTTACTGGGTAAAGAAACCTGGCACAGGTGGCAAAAGCAGGCTGTCATGTCGTCATTTTGGGGGCCAGGGGGGCGATGTTGGGACGACGCCTCAGGCACGAGGCTTGCCATGGACATCCCAGGAGGCTTGAACTTGGAATGGGTGCGCTCGTGGGCCCCAAGCGCTGCAAGATTGCTGAACTGCTTGTAACAGACGGTACACTTGTAAGTGCCTTCCTGATGGGACTTCTTGTGGTTTACCAAGCTGCCGTGGTGCCGGTAGGTCCTGTCACACTGGTCACACTTGAACGGTCTGTCCCATGCATCTTCGGACCCCGGAGACTTCTGCTTGTCGTGGTCGTGTCCCGCCATCATGCTGCCGCTGCTGTTCAGGTGGCCCCGGTAACCTGTGTCAGAAAGATCTTGTGCTAAGCCATAATCCCTATCTTCATCAACACCATCCTCATTCTCCTCTTCAGCTTGTGCACTAGGAGACAGAGTGTGAATGCGGAGGTGGTTCTTCAGGGCTATTGCATTGGGTAGTGTTCTGGTACACACTGGGCACTGGAATGAACCCAGTTCGTGGGACTTTTTGTGCGACGCCAAGCTACTGGCATGCTTGAAAATTCGTCCACACTGTTCACATTCAAATCTGCCAATCGCTTCTTGGTGATAGTGGGCTTTCATATGCTCCAGAAGGCTAGGTGTACTTGGGCATATCATGTCGCATTCTTTGCAAGGAAAACCCTTGGCACGATTCATATCATGCATAGCCATGATGAGAAAATTGAAATGGAAGGGGAAAATGTCCACATAAAATGATCCTCGAACATAGAAGAAAGGGGGGGCAATGTGTGATGCTCAGCTCTCTGCTTCTGTGGTATCAGCCATTTTACCTGGGAGGCAGATTTTTCGCTCCAGTCAGCCTTTCAAATCCACTCGGATCCCGGCAGTTCAGAGAGC
The DNA here is from genome assembly GCA_030068315.1 of Chrysichthys thysi. Classification (NCBI taxonomy): domain Eukaryota; kingdom Metazoa; phylum Chordata; class Actinopteri; order Siluriformes; family Claroteidae; genus Chrysichthys; species Chrysichthys thysi. Next base: position 27,616,017 of record JAQLOM010000023.1, read on the forward strand.
GTCTGGACAGATGCGGGGCACCAGATGGGGGAGACTACGAAGACACAAAAGACAAAAGAGAGACATAAAAAAATTCAAAAGAATTTACCCACACCTACAAACAGAGGTCCAAAATATGAAGCAAGTGACAAAAAAGACAAACACAAAAGGCATTGTGTTGTAAAATCTGATCACCATGCAGATATGATCTTGAACATAATCGGTCATATATAGCCTTCATATTTTAAATATATTTTACTTTGTAGTTATTCCTCTGTATAATCTTGAGAATATGTTGAATTGTGCTCTCAACAGAACAAGCACAATGCTAGTGAAATGACTTGACTTCAGTGACGCATATACTGCTACAACATATTTACAGCTGTAGTGTAGCATAACAAGATAGTTATAAATGACACCAGAAACAATTAACCACAGTTATCCACTGATTACCGAACTGTATCTAATAGGCTCTAGTTTAGGAGCTAGATATTTTTGGTGGAAATCCTTCACCATCTTATATAGGGATACGTTGAAAGTGAACTGCCTGAGCACTTCTTCTATCTCCCTCATAACCTTTAAGGCTTTGTCTGGTTCAGTGTGTGGATTCGGGGTCTGATAGGCGTTAAAAAGCACATAGTGACACATGACACCCAGTCCAGTCGGCTGCCTGCCAGTGTCTGTTGTACGCTGGATCAGATTCTACATTCCAAATTTTGGAGGTCTGAGTGGCAATTTGGACCACCATGATGGCATAGGAGTGTAGGAGAGTTATGCAAAAAAAAAAAAAAAAGAAAAAAAAAAACATAGGCTCATCTTCTTTTACAATTTATTCAAGCACTAATTTTATTAGTTACCTGTCTCAAACAGATTATACGGCGTATTAAAATATTTCCTTCTGTGGCTGAACTAGATCAGAAGCCCGTTTTATATCGATGCAGGCCAGAGTCTCAGTGCAGATCTGGGTTCATTTAAGCCACCAGCTTTTCCCAAGGAAGTACAATGAAGGAATTCACAGATGTCTTAATTCCAACTCTTGCTAATGTATCCATGTCAGAATTGATGTCATGTCAGAATTGACGGAACTGAGCTTCTTGTTCTACTCTGTCAAACTCATACTTATTGGCTTTAAGAAATGTCTGAAATCTCAAAATCTAAAGTATGTGATGCAAACACAACCTTTTATAGACAAAATGGTACTGTGTAGATTTCCTGCTAGCTGTGTTTTAGATATTTAATAGCAAAGTATACAAAAATATGATTTATTTTATGGTAATGAGAGTTGCCACAATTGTCCAACTGTCAACTTATATTTACCAAAAGTCTGACAAAATGTGAAGACTGCATGAGACTTTTCTTGTTAAACTTTCATTCTTCACCTTGCAGGTGCATTTAGTTAATCTCCGATGTGCACTGCCTCTGCTCTCTCCACATCAGGTATCAAATGCTAGATTTAACATGATTCGAGAAAAAGTCCTGAAGTAGAACACTCCAGCAGATCGTGTACACAGTATTATGGTAATGCCACACATTCCGTGTGTTTTGCATGTCCATCTGGATTCTTTTGCTCCATCGAGTGTGTTAAACACACACACAGGGAAAAGCCAGATGGGTCCAGATTCACAAAATGATCACGTTACATTACACCGTAGTGGGAACTGGGAGGTAAAGTGTGTGTGCGCACTTCATTTCTAGGTCACTGGACGGTTGAAATAAATTTATTCAGTGGTGAATTTTCCGTTACCAGCTACTAGGCACATGCCGATATTTTCATGTTCACATCAGCGCAACACCCTGAACCGAATATTCCAGTGCATTTATATTTATATACAGGGTAAAACCCAGACTGTGGCTTGTATCTGATTGCAGATTGGTCAGTGTACCTGAAAAGGAGGTCCTTATGTCTGTCCTTATGCTGCAGTGACCGTATTGTGAAACATCTGTGAAGAGAATATTGCGCAGTGAATATTGCAGTGGGTTTAATGGGTTATGGGCTACACATGTGTAGCGTCACATCAGGAACTTGTTCATAATTATATAAAAATTGTAATAGTATAATATTGTGAAAAAAGAGACCTCTCACACTTGGTTTCCACAGTTTATAATGTAATAATGACTATTTTTGACCTTTATATTAAAAATGCGACAATAATGTGAAGAATCCTCCTTAACAAACCATTTTATTGTGATCTAGGCGTGTCTGAATAAATTACATAAAACACCTCACAGCACCATGCGCTTAAAAAAAAAAATCCACAATCGAAAGGAATATATATTATTTTTCCATTGTAGTTTGTGTTTGTTGTATTCATTTTTATTATTTTATGCATGTTATGTTTGATACTACAGGGCACAGTGTCATCAGATACCCAGAATTTCCACATCACTGAACACTGTAAATAATAAAATTTGAATTTAACAAAGCCTGCAAATGTTTATGTTAACAACTACCCAAAGAATGCTCGCCCTCTCTCTCTCTCTCATTTTAATTCCTGCAAAATCCGTGCTGTAACAGAACCTATTAAATACAACTTAATATGATGCCTTTTTATCTCCAACTTTCCCCGAGTTTGTGTCACTGGCAATCCCCTTATTATTTCTCTCCTGAACCGACGGGCCTGTTCCACACACGGCGAACAGACGCCCACAGCCAGGCCTGCTCAGACTGTGACAGTACGGTTCCACAGCTGGGTTCAGAGATGTCTGGGACTCCAGTGGGTCCTGGTTTTACCATTAAACCAAATTATCTGAGTGCTGAAGTAGATCCACACACAAAGAGAGAGAGAGAGGGAGAGAGAGAGAGAGGGAGAGAGAGAGAGAACTCAAACCTGGAGTGTTGAGAACAAATAAAACATTTAGATGACTAATTTGCACATTGCAGCTCTGTACAGGGCATCGCATGCCTTTATACACTTAAGGGCATCGGATTAGAGCAGAATTCGTACACACGATTTACAGACCACACATTAATAGGAAAGTGAAAGACACACAGTATAGATACATCTCTGCTCTGAACGACTATAACCAACCGCAGATGCTTTATGAAAATCAATAATGCGTGACGTTATGATCTCAGAACAAGTTAGTGTTTTTACCAGTCACAAACAAGGACTCGTGTTGAACCTAAGAGCGTAAAGTTTAACACAGTGGATGAAATTCCGAACAACTCTCACAAGTGTTTAAGGTCTCGAACATGAGATTTAGTTTCAAGAGAATATTAAGATTTAAAAACTGAGACCCCCAAGAAAAGGTAAACGTTCTGAATCAGTGCTGGTGGGCATGATGAAAAGTTGAAACAGGTCAGAGAATAAATTTAGGACTTTTATTTTTGTTTTTTAAACACAGTGTTGGGATCCTCGAAAGCATTAAGACAGAAACCCAGCAGTGTGTGATCCAGTCAGAGTGATTAATGTCAGATGATGAAACTAAGTTTCACTGCTGCTGTGGTATCAAAGTCACAGATGTTACTGCCACAACCTGAACACACGCTGAGAACAAGTCTGACAAACTTTTTTATTTCAATAAGTAATCATTTAGAATAATAAAGAGACCAACTGAGGAGATAAAAACGCACGCGCTCAGGTGTGACCTTGGTCTGTCACATCTTCACATTTACTCAAATAGCCCCATTTCTACTGGAATAGAGAGCAGAGCGCCGGCCCGCGGGCCAAACCGCACACTCCCCCACTCATCTACACGTCAAACTAGTACACTACCTGCCATCTCCATGGTGACGCGCGGGCCTGCCACCGCACTATCTTCACCCCCTATTTAGTGCTGTACTGCGCGGATTGGGATAGACCCCAT
>JAQLOM010000023.1:27714929-27727772 GCA_030068315.1 Chrysichthys thysi
CCATTGTGGTGGTGTATAGAGCCAAAAATGTTAACATTGTGTCGATGTCCCAATATTTGTGGACCTGACTGTATGTTATATTAGTGTAGAGAATCTCAAATACATTGAATTTATATCCAGGTTTGGGTGTGATACTCAGGTTATCCTTATAAATAACTGCAATGCCTCCTCTTCTGCCAGTTAGACGAGGCTGATGTATATAATTCTACCTGGGAGGACTATCTTCTTTTAATGCTATGTACTCATTAGGTTTGATCCATGTTTCTGTTAAACACAGTATATTAAACTCCTAATCAGTAATACTTTCGCTGACAATAAGTGCTTTAGGTGTAAGAGATCTAACATTTAATAGTCCTAGCTTTAGATCAAAGGTGCTGGCTCTGCCTTCCGTATAATCCAGATTTATTTTAATTAGATTGCTAAAACAAATTCTGAGTATTTCTCCATTTTTGCTTAGCTTGGGGAACAGACCCAGTCTCAATATGGTGGAACCTGATCGCAGACGGTCAATTAACCTGTTACTTTGCTCTCTAGCCTGGGCTCTGGATTGTCACAGATTAACTAGGCCTGTTCTGAGACTATGAGCTATGCGGCAAGAAATGAAAGCAGCACCTTCCCGAGTGGGATGGACAACATCACGTGCTAGCAGGCCAGCCTTGCCCTCAAAGCTACTCAAATTAGCCACAAAGCCCACATTGTTTTTGGATCACCACCTGGACAGCCAGCAGTTCAGCGACCATAACCTGCTGTAAGATACATCGCCACGCCGCATTGGAATGGGGCTACAGCAGATTACTGCATCGGACATCATCTTCGCTAACTTAAAGACCTCTATAAAGTTACTCTTGGTAATCTCTGACTACCGAAAGTGTATATCATTAACTGCTAAATGGACAACTATCTTGGAGAACCTGCGCTTACCGAGGACCCTAAGATTACCTGCTATGTGCAGCACCCTGGCTCCCAGTACACACCTAACTAAAGCTGCTGGTGCCCCTAAAGACCTAGCTAATTTCATGTACCTTACGATAGCCTCCTATAACCAGAGCTCTTTCAGGTTTCTCAGTGGGTGCATCACTAAGGAGAGCAAACCTGTTACACACGCAAACCAGAGAGGGGTGGTGATGCTGTGGCGAGCCTCAGCGCCGCTTTGACTTTGTGAATATTCCACCAAGTCATCACCCATTCGCCCCGCTGTGAGGGCTCTAATGCCAGAGTTGGGGGTTTGCTAACTCGGCCTAAGGCATTCAGACTTTCCCCTACAGACACTACACTGCTCTCACTCTCACTAGCCCTCTCTAGAAACTGGATGCACACCTCTAATGCTGCAATCTTCTCCGTCAGTGAGCTAACTAATATACACTTATCACATATAAAACTTACTTCTTCTTGCTGTGAGGTGATGGTGCTAACCACCCTTGGGTGAGTCTAGAGGTAAGTAAATTAACATATGTATTTCTGTGTTTTAGCTTGAATTTGACACAATTATTTGTGTAACAATTAATTTTCTGTCTGGCTAACATTAATCAGTATACAGCATTTGGCTGTCACTTTTAGCTAATGCTACCAAAAATGGGCCATTTTAGCATATAACCTTAGTTAGCTTTAAGATTTCTATGACATTGACCTGGATCCAAAATTAGCACCCACCAATCAAGTAAAAATCTACATTGGTGAATAAAATAAATAAGGTCAGTCACCACTGGTTGGTTAGTGAAATAGGTCTCCTTCACTACAAGCTTTCATTACTGCAGTGTGACCCTTGCTGTCCACGGTCACTATAGCTTAATGCAAGATACGTAATGTCATTTTTGGTGCTGGTGAAACTGTGTGAAGTTAATCCTTGTGCTAACAAACATAACCCTTCTTTTTGTGGATCTACACTGCAGGAAGTGAGGATGGTTATAGATCTTAAAATTCCAGTTGGAAGGGGAGGGTTTTTTTTTTTTAGCTCCTACTTCAAGTATTCTCTCAGCACAAGAGGAACCATGAGTGACAAATTTATGATGATTGTTCCAGACATAAGTGAATATTAGTTGGTCAAACATGAGTCAATGCCCCACTGGCAACCTCTATATTTATAAATTACACTATAAACAGCTCTTAACATTTGCATTAAAAATGGAGAACAATGGATCAGTGGTAAAGGTCATGATTTATTGAGCGATATGACATTTACAATTTTGGGACATCTAAACAAAATGTAAAAATAGCATTTCCTGCTATGTTACGCTAGCAAGCCAACTTGCATCACTTCAGCAATTCCACTAGCAGTGTGAATGCAGAGGTATGTAGTTCTTTGGGGAGCTGCCTTGTAGGTAGTTCCTCTTAATGAGTTACTATAACTGTTGGGTCTGAAAGTGCCTTTAGTTACTTTTGTAGAATATAGAGGGTCTAACAGTATATGAGCAATGCATAGAGTGTATGCAAGCAGTGCTTACATGTAAGAGCACACCTCACCAACTTGATTTTCAGGCTTAGTGTTACAAAATGGTGAGTAATTACCTGTTTGAGTATAACTGACATGTATTTTTCTTTTGTTTTCTAGCTACTCATTTTGAGGCAACCCATTAACTGAACTCACTGCTCCAGAAATAATGAGATGATCCAGATGACTCAACTTCTATCGAAACTGTTACTGCCATTTAAGATGACATTAATTTACTTTAAGCTCCTGTGAAGTTACACCATATAAATGGAATGTGAAAGGAGTTGGCACTACTGTATAATTTGCATTACTATCATGCTAAAAAAAATCTGTTTGGATTACTGATTCTGTTGTACAGCATGGATGCTCGGCTCCAGCAACAGCTGTGTTTTTCTTCCTTTCTTTTGACACTCTAAAGTCAATCCAAGTAAAGACTGTCGTTGAATTAAAACAGGGGATCTGATGGCAAGGACCTGATGGCATAGAACATTTATTTGAAGTATGTTTTTTAAACATTCATATCACTCAGTGAGCCATTAGACATCTAATACACTTTTTCTAAATGACTGTAGGCTGTATTGACTTGTAGAGTACTTTGTCCTAAAGAAAACTGATAATTAATTCTTTGTTTTTATGCATGGTGTCCAGATGTGACAGAACTACTTCTGAGCATGGGGAATGTAATTGATTCATCTGCACCTCTTACTATATCCAAGCTTGAGCTTACCACACTACTCCTGGCCCTTTCAGTTCAAGTCCAGTTCTCCATTTGCTACTTCACCTCTGATCCTCCATAGATCTATGCTGTCCAGTTGCACATCTGCAGCTCAATATATCTTCCAGTCTGTCTCCCAGTCTAAGGTAATTGATTTTAACTAAAATTAATGCAGTGCATAAAATAGATCCACTGTTTTTCATGTCTTGATGGGCTAAACAAATTGAACACTTTTTTGACTTTATATGCTTGCCCTGTGTCCCTGTCTAAAAATAGGAGGAGATTTTTGATTGAAAAACTGGCATGGGCCTATGCCTTCAGTGCAAATTTGGCCAAAATATTTGTAAGGCATCTGCTTTTGAGACATGTGCTAAGCAGTCTTCCCAGTGGAAATAATACTGGTGAGCCATTAAACAAATGAAGAAAACAAATGAGGCTGAGGAGATGCTCATCTATCACTGGACAAAAATAAATTAAATGGCAAGTACCTTTTTATTGTTGTCTCTGAAATTAGTCTGCAGTTCCCCATTAAAATGTTTTGTTTGCTATGAGTTTTGTACAAGTGTATTATATAATAGTCAACGTGCCAAGGGTGGGGGCGCCACTGCTGCCTGCGACCCCTCAACTGACCACTGGGGAGCACACTAGACCGATCAATGATTGCCAGAGGCTGAGATTTTTATATAAAAATACATTTTATCTGTTATAAATAACATTTAAAAGTTCAAAAGGTAGCCCCACGTCCAGCCTGCGTCTTCCTCAAATGCCTCCTCCTTCAGTCCAGGATAACAGGGCTGACTGTCCAATTGGGGAGTCAGGGGCCTAGGTGTTGAAGCGGTCCAGAGAGCACAGCATCCCCCTCCCCAGGAATAGCCAGCACCATCCACTGTAAAGATGGGAGAGAGGCAGGAGACCCCTTCAATCATTCAGCATGGAAACATGGGGACCTTCTCGCCGTGAGGTGACAGTGCTAACCACCCGGCCACCGTGCCGCCCTTGGTTCCTCCTTTGGTTCCTCCTTTGGTGCTACATTTAGTCACCCTGTGACATAATTCTACTTGCTTTGAGACAACCCATTTGTTGTTGTTGACCCTGTTGTCATCAGTATTATTTACTGCACTGCCGAGCAATGTTTCCCATAAAAATATACTGCAGATTCCCTTTAGATTAGATACACTTAAAAAAAAAAAAATACATGTATACACCAATCAGCCATGACATTTAAACTAGCTGCCTAATATTGTGTAGGTCCCCCTTGTGTTACTAAAACAGCTCTGAGCCATCAAGGAGTACACAAGACCTCTGAATGTGTACTGAGGTATATGGTACCAAGATTTTACCAGCAGATCATTTGAGTCCTATTGCAAGGTGGGGCCTCAATAGGTTGGACTTGATGAGAGATCGGATTGAGATCTGGAGAATTTGAAGGTCAAGTCAACACCTCAAACTCATTCATGTTCTGTGTCATGTTCATCAAGTCATTACTGAACAGTCTTTGCAGTGTGACAGGGTGTGGTATCATGCTATCATTCTACTGCTGCCGTGAAAGGGTTTACTTGGTCTGCTATGTTTTAAGTAGGGTTATATGTCAAATCAACATCCAAAAGGATTGCCAGGACCCATGGTTTCCCATGAAAACAGAGTATAACACTGCCTCCACTGGCTTGCCAAGATTCCCAGCAGAAAATTGCTCAGAGCATCATGCTTGCTATTTCCCATTCTGGTGTACTTGGAAAAATGTATTCATCAGACCAGGCCACCTTCTTCCATTGCTCCATGGTCAATTTATGATGCTCATATGTTGGTGTACCCACTGTGGGTGCTTTTAGTGGTGAACAGCAGTCAGCAGGGGCACTCTGACACTCTGCAGCTACAAAGCCCCATACACAGCAAGCTGGTATGCAGTGTGTGTCCTAGTACCTTTGTGTTGTAGATAGCAATAACTTTTTCATCAACTTGTGCTATGGTAGCTCTTCTGTGAAATTGGACCAGACAGGCTAAAATTTTTATTTGTACAGCACTTTTAACAATGGTCATTGTCACAAAAGTTTCATAGAAGTGTATAAATTCCAATTAAAAGCTTATTATTCTATAAATGTGTACTTCTCTCTCTCTCGGTCTCTCGGTCTCTCGCTTCGGGCTTAGCCATTGGAGGTTTGGGAGGGCGCCCAGGTTGCCACTGTGTCCACAGATGGAGCTAGGACAAGGGTTCTTTGCCATGTCCCTGTCCCATTTTCTACAGTGGACAGCACTGTCTCCAGGGCTTCCACCATTTCTGTGGTAGACTGAGCTGTGGTCATCCCCACTGCCATCTATTCATCAGAGATACCCCACATGCCACCTCCTTGGTTCTTGGTCAGGGCAGTAGGCCGAATGATGGAACTCCCCTGTGGACCTGGCAGAGGACAACTCACAGCAGGCCAAGATCTCGCTTTTAGTGGATGTAGTCTTCTACCTATTCCTCCTGGAGGGCATAGTATGCTTTCTGGGCTTCCCCAGTGTGGTGAGGGGCAAAAAGGATGTCCCAGCTGCACATTGGTATGTAAAAGGGAAAAAAGAAAAGGAAATATTGAGAACAAGTAGGGACAGCTTTATTGAGGGATGGATATTAGGGATGGCTCTGGGCTGCTGCTGGCATGGGCGGATCTTCTGCGGGGGCCTGGGACTTGGATGGCTGTTGATCGTCTTATGCTTGAGACTCCGTCGGTGATCAGCTGAAGCTGAACAGACTATTCTTAAACCACAGTGAACTGGTGTTCTACAACTTAACTGACCACATAACACATGGATGTAGATGTGGGTTCTTATAATGGCACTATCTGTCACCCAAATGAGGATGGGTTCCCTTTTGAGTCTGGTTCCTGTCAAGGTTTCTTCCTCTTGTCTTCTCAGTTTTTCCTTGCCACTGTCGCCACAGGCTTGCTCATTGGGGATATATATACAACCCCAAATCAGAAAAAGTTGGGACAGTATGGAAATACGCAAATAAAAAAAGAAAGTAGTGATTTCTAAACTTACTTTGACTTGTATTTCATTGCAGACAATATGAACACAAAATATTTCATGTTTTGTCTGGTCAACTTCAATTCATTTTTAAATATATATACATCCTTTCCTGTCATTCAGACCTGCGACACATTCCAAAAAAGGTTGGGACAGGAGCAACTTAGGGCTAGTAATGAGGTAAATTGGTTAAATAATGATGTGATATGAAACAGGTGATGTCAATAGGTGATTGTAATTATGATTTGGTACAAAAGCAGCATCCAAGAAAGGTCTAGTCTTTTAGGAGCAAAGATGGGCTGAGGATCACCAGTTTGCCAACAAATATGTGAGAAAATTATTGAAATGTTTAAAAACAATGTTTGTCAAAGACAGGAAGAGATTTGGATATTTCACCTTCAACAGTGCATAACATAATTAAAAGATTGAAGGAATCTGGAGGAATTTCAGTGTGTAAAGGACTATCACACCGTGGAAACGTGTACTGTGGTTAGATGAATCAGTATTTCAGGTATGTTTTGGGAGAAATGGACGCCGTGTGCCCCGGACCAAAGAAGAAAAGGAACATCCAGACTGCTACCAGCAACAAGTCCAAAAGCCAGGGTCTGTCATGGTATGGGGTTGTCCGTGACCTTGGCAAAGGTAACTTGCACTTCTGTGATGGCACCATTAATGCTGAAAGGTACATAGAGATGTGGAGCACAATATGCTGCTTTCAAGAAGACATCTTTTCCAGGAATGCCCATGCATATTTCAACAGGACAACACAAAACCATTTTCTGCACACATTACAAAGTCCTGGCTGTGGAGGAAGAGGGAACGGGTACTTGACTGGCCTGCCTACAGTCCCGACCTTTGAAGTGCAAAATGCGACAACGAAGACCCCGTACTGTTGCCCACCTTAAGACTTGTTTGCAGGAAGAATGGGACAAAATTACACCTGAAACACTTCATCACTTGGTGTCTTCAGTCCCTAAATGTCTTCTAAGTGTTGTGAAAAGGAATGGCAACATTACAAAGTGGTAAATGCTTTACTGTTCCAACTTTTTTGGAAATGTGTTGCAAGAACCAAAATTGGAATATGTGTTTATTTTGAGAAAAAACAATAAAAATTCATGAGGAACACATTAAATAATGTGCTGTTGTACTGTTTTCAATGTAATACAGGTCAAAGATAATTTAACAAAGTACTGTTTTCAGTTGGATTTTAATTTAACATACCATACCAACTTTTTCTGATTTGGGGTTGTAAATTTGTTGTCCACTCCACAGTGATGGACGCTGCCTCCGCCAGCCAGGTCTGTCTTTCCATCCTTATCTGAGCGGTATCCCCTGTCTGTAACGCACAGCCCGCGCTCCAGTCTGGGTATCTTGGATCTGCTCCAAGTTCTTTTAGTAATGACTGTGTGGTTTATGGTCAGCAGACCTGTGCTGTGTGCGAGTGCACTCTTGTGTTTTCCTCTGCTTTTGCCACCTTGAATAAACCTGGATTTATTTAACTCCTTTCTCGTCCTTCATGGAAACATGACACCTGGCTTGATTCTTGTATGTATTTATTGTACAGCATTACAAAGTATTTCACTCTCAAGCCTGTATATTGGTTCATTTTTCTATTTATCCCCAGAGATTCAACAGGGTCATTCTGTGCTCTGAACATCTGAGTGCCCCCTTCACAACACTTTACCAAACAAATGTTTCATCCACTCTGAGTCTGTGCCCATGATGGCCTCCAATTCTTGTTATTGGTAGTCGGGAGGGGAAGTTGACGTGGTCTTCTGCTGTTGTAGCCCACCCACTTCAAGTTTTTATGTGGTGCATTCTGAGATGTTTCAATGCTAATCACGGTTGTAAAGTGTGTGTGTGTGTGTGTGTGTGTGTGTGTGTGTGTGTGTGTGTGTGTATTTGAGTTACTATTGATTTCCTGTCAGCTCAAACCACTCTGGTCATTCTCTGAATGTACTGACTCAATAATGCAGTAGTCATAAAATAAATATCTTGTACTAAAAGATGTGGATGTCTTGGCTTTTGCACAGTACTATACATAACAGTTTTGATAGATGTAACTCGGAAAAACTGAACTTGTTTTCCACATAATCCTCATGTAAGGTGACACATACTTCTGTTTTCCCAGAGAACAGCAGACTTTTGGCTGCTCCTGTAGCCAGGTGAGCAGTGCTTCCTTTACTTTGTCATCAAAGGTGAACCTGCAACTACTCTGCACCTCTGTCAGTGGACAGATGTGATGACTGCTAGGCACCAGATTCAGGCTACAGTGCCTTGAAAAAGCATTCATATCCGTTGAACTTTTACACATTGACACCTTATAACCACAATCTTTTTTTTTTTTTTTTTTTCTTGGGATTTTTGGTGATTAGACACAAAGTACCACATAATTGTGAAGTGGTAAAATTATACATGATTTTCAAAATGTTAAGCAAATAAAAATCAGAGTCCAGTAAGGACTCTTGCTGCTGCATTCTGGACTAACTGAAGCTTGTTTATTCACTTACTGGAACATCCAGACAGTAAGGCATTACAATAATCTAGTCATATTGACATAATACCAGCAAAATTACATAACTGACACCTTTCATTACAGTTTAAATGTCTAGGCTATATGTCACAGACAGAAAAAATTATAAATAATTTTCTTTAAGGATTTTAGCAATCATATATTATTAAAGGACAAATTGGAGGCTACATGTATGCTATATAGTCATAGCAGAAACCCAGTGTATGTACTATACTATATACAGTCTATAATTACATTGTGTGAACAAGTTAACAAAACATTAGGATTTCACCATACCTGGAAAACTACCTGGGCACCCTGGTGGGTGCGGACTGTTCCTGTGTAAAGAGAGAGGGAGTTGTAGGAGACATGAGGTGCTTTTGGACCAAAGAGACTTTTCATAGTTCTTAGAACTGTTGGTGTTGTGTGTTTGCACTGCAGGAACTGATTCACGATTATAGTTCTTAAAATGCTATTTTAAGAGACTTTTTTAGCTCCTACTTCAGGGTAGGTACTCGCCCAACACAATAGCAACCATGAGAGATGCATGCAGTGAAAAATGTAAGTGTAGTGGGATTCTTCAAATCTTACAGTAGGTTTTTTTTAATAAGTCAGTGTGCATTACAATAACAGGACAAAACAGAAACTTACACAAATGCACTTTTTAGATTAAGAAATCCACATGACATGCAGTAGTTAACAGATGAGAGAAGCTGAAGCCTCAGGTGGCGTAGTCGGCAAACTGAACTGAAACTAAATACGGTTGAATGATGTTGATGTAAATAGAAATGCATGTGTGCTGCCTGTTTCATTATACTGACAAACACACATGGTAGAAATGTAAACAAAGAATGAAGTGTCTTCACTTGCACTACACTGCCTTCCTACTGGCAGTGTAACTGCAAACAGTAAAAAGGCCCTTGAAATGTATAGTTCTCAGGAGATCTCCTCAGGGGGTAGATACTCTCAAAAAGTCCCAAGAACTGTTTGATCTGAAAGCGACTATTAGAGTGGAAAGAAAAGGGAGTGAATAAAAAAGAGAAACCAAGGCTTGGGGAACAGGTTTGGAGGAATTGGTTCCTGTTCCTTTGAGGTTCAGTTATGGGGAAAGAGCAGTCAGAAGAAGGGGAATCATATGAGAGAGAGAAGGGATGGGGTGCCCGGATGCATCCTGCTTCTGGAAAAGGCAGACAAATCACCTCCTCTAGCAGTGCCAGATAGTAGCACAGGACACATGCCACTATCCCCTTCAGCCAAGCGACAAACTGCTCCAGCCCCACTTAATTGAAGAGGTAATTGGTGAAATGCCACCAACCCCCATCAGCAAGCATTATGGAGCAGTTGGGCAAAGGCAAGGGCAGTGGAATTGACTAAATGCCAGCAAGCGCTGATGGTGCTGTTCTAGGGAGCAGGAGACCTATTACAGGGTAACTTCAAGTCTGGGCACTTTATAGGGAGCTGTTGGGCTGTGAGCTGGGCTTCAACTGACAGTAGCAGCAATAAGCAGACTGGCCATTGTGTGGCTGGCCACCCCCATGCCTCAGCAACACTTGAAGGCTTCTAGTCCCCTGTTGTTCTGACTGGAATAACTGCCTGGTGTTTTAGGCTCCAGAGCACATCCTCTCTGTCCATAACTGATGCCTGAACATGTCCCTGCTGCCATACCAAGAAAATACATTCTGACATGCTAGTCATTTTGTCTTTGTCATGGGGCATCCTAGATACCCTGTCACTGTTCTTCAATTATGTTACACTATAAGGCTGATTTGGGACCAACACTGGATATCTGTGAACCATGACAAAATCATTCAAAAAATCACGCTGAATTCATGTAGTCTAATTCCAGCATTACAGTGCATCTGGAAAGTATTCATAGCTCTCCACTTTTCCCACAATATCCTGTGTTACAGCCTTATTCCCAAATAGATTAAATTCATCTTTTGCCTCAAAATTCTACACACAATGCCCCATAATGACAAAGTGAAACAAGTTTGTTTGAAACTTTTGCAAATTTAATACAAATAAAAAACCAAAATAAAACATTTACATAACTATTCACAGCATTTGCTCAATACTTTGTTGCAGCACCTTTGGCAGCAATTACAGCCTCAAGTCTTCTTGAGTATGGCACACCTATTTTTGGGCAGTTCTTCTTTGCAGAACCTCTCAAGCGCCATCAGGGTGGATGGGGAGCGTTGGTGCATAGCCATTTTCAGATCTCTCCAGAGATGTTCAGTTGGGTTCAAATCTGGGCTCAGGCTGGACTACTCAAAGACATTCACAGAGTTGTCCTGAAGAAACTGCTTTGTTATCTTGGCTTGTCATTATCCCTAGTCCAAGGTCCAGAGTGCTCTGAAGCAGGTTATCATCAAGGATGTCTCTGTACATTGCTGCATTCATCTTTCCCTTGACCCTTACTAGTCTCCCAGTTCCTGCCACTGAAAAACATCCCCACAGCATGATGCTGCAACACCATGCTTCACTGTAGGGATGGTATTAGCCAGGCGATGGCCAGTGCCGGGTTTCCTCCAGACATAACACTTGGCATTCAGGCCAAAGAGTTCAATCTTTGTTTTATCAGACCAGATCAGAATTTTATTTCTCATGGTTTGAGAGCCTTTTAGGTGCCTTTTGGCAAGCTCCAGGTGGGCTGTCATGCGCCGTTTACTGAGGAATGGCTTCTGTCTGATCACTCTACCATTCAGGCCTGATTGGTGGAGTCCTGCTGAAATGGTTGTCCTTCTGGAAGGTTCTCCTCTCTCCACAGAGCAATGCTGGAGCTCTGTCAGAGTGACCATCAGGTTCTTGGTCACCTCCCTCGGTAAGGCCCTTCTACCCCGATCGCTCAGAGTGGACAGGCAGCCAGCTCTACAAAGCGTCCTAGTGGTTCCAAATTTCTTCAATTTCCGGATGATGGAGGCCACTGTGCTCACTGGGATTGTCAATGCTGCAGCAATTTTTCTGTATCCTTCCCCAGATCTGGACCATGATACAATCCTGTCTTGGAGGTCTACAGACAATTCCTTGGACTTAATGTCTTGGTTTGTACTCTGACATGCACTGTCAACTATGGGACCTTTTATAGAAAGGTGTGTACTTTTCCAAATCATGACCGATCAACTGACTTTACCACTGGTGAACTGCAATCAACTTGTAGAAACTTCTGAACTACTGAAGGATGATTAGTGGAAACAGAATGCACCTGAGCTCATTTTTAAGGGCCGTGGCAAATGCTGTGAATACTTATGTAAATGTTTTATTTTTATTTTTGATAAATTTATAAAAGTTTCAAACAAACTTGTTTCACTTTGTCATTATGGTGTATTGTGTGTAGAATGATGAGGTAAAAGATGAATTTAAACTATAAGGGAATAAGGTTGTAACATAGGATATTGTGGAAAAAGTGGAGTGCTGTGAATACTTTCCGAATGCACTGTACATTTGCTATTGTTTTGTTTTTGGTATTGTGCTGTTTGGCATTCTGTCCACTTTTTAAGTATTTTCTGAAATAAGATTATTTTAAGTGAAAAATAACATCCATCATCTGTTTACACAGTAATTTATTTTAGTTCTTATCATAGGGAACAATCTTTTTTTGCATAAGCTGGTGGAATCTGCACTCAACTGGCACCATGTTCCAGTTACGGTGGTGCTTGAAAGTTTGTGGACCCTTTAGAGTTGTCTACATTTCTGCATAAATATGACCTGAAACAACATCACATTTTCACACAAGTCCTCAAAGTAAATAAAGAGAACCCAGTTAAATAAATGAGAAAAATCACTTGGTCATTTATTAATTGACGAAAATGATCCAATATTACATATCTGTTAGTGGCGTATGTGTATGTATGTGAACCTTTCATTTCCGTACCAGGTGTGACCCCCTTTTTCAGCAATAACTGCAACTAAATGTTTCTTGTGACTGCTGATCAGTCCTGCACATTGTCTTTATTCGTCTTCTGCCGCTTAATCCTGGTCAGGGCAGGGTAGCGGGGGGAAGCTGGTCCTGCACATTGTCTTTATTCGTCTTCTGCCGCTTAATCCTGCTCAGGGCAGGGTAGCGGGGGGAAGCTGGTGCCAATCCCAGCTGACATTGGGTGAAAGGTGAGACACACCCTGGGCGGGTCGCCAATCCACCGCAAGGCGACACACAGAGACAGACAACCATTCACACTCACATTCACA
>JAQLOM010000023.1:27743527-27755159 GCA_030068315.1 Chrysichthys thysi
AGTTATTTCTGTGACCATTGTGAGTTTTTCTTTCATTGACTGAAGGGTACCAACAATTTTGTCCACGTGTGTATGTAATATCAATTCACATATACTGTATTTACATATGAAACCCCTTCAGTTTTTTTGGGTTCTTTTTGCTCCATCGACAGGATCGGTCCCTCTGTATTACAGAGAAGTGCATCAAGCCGTCAGTAGTAGGACGGATGAACGGGTGTCGATCGAAGTGTTCCAGAGACTCCTCAAACGGACTGATCTCTCTGTCACCGTACAGACCCAGGTCTGCTATCCAACTCAGCGAGACTACAGTGGTACCTTGGTATTCAGTGCTAACTGGTTCCAGAGGTGACGTCAAATACCAAGTAGTTTTTCCCCATAAGAAATAATGTTAAGCAAAATAATTGGTTCCCTGCCTCCCAAAATGTGATCCTTCCTGATGTTGTACCCTATTTTTGGACATTTCACTCATAATTGACAATAATCCTATTGAACATAAACATAAACTAACCCTGTTGAACATTGTTTTGAATAATGGAATAATTTCTCTTAGAACCTCAGTGGTTGTTCTGACGGCTTTTCTCTCGGCCCCAGTGCTGCCTGAACTCCCTTTCTTGCTAGATATGGTTACCTTATTTAACCGTGAAACACTAAACAAAAAGCGCCTGGGGTTATGGAGCAGTCACTCACAGATGATGCGTACACTATGCATGTGACGCGCAGTCTGATTCGGCATATGGCGTATGAAACGGTGGAGTGATTAAAAAAGGCAAGTTAAAGTAGTTCCCATAAAGTCGTTTTTAAAAGTAAAACACACTAAAATACTTTATAAAACTGAGCCTTTTCGGGAGAAAATCACTTTTAATTAACGTTTGGTTTGAGTTTTCTTTGAAATACTGACATTTGTTCAAATCCGTGGAAATCGTGAAAAGTCATGGAATAACATGAGAGCGTTTGTCGAATTGAATGCTGCGGCGCGGCGAAATCGCACCGAATACCAATTTTGTCGAATATTGAGGGCGTCGAATACCAAGGTACCACTGTACTAGTGTTCAGATATCTTACATTAAATCTGGTTTGGTGTTTCTAGAAGCTAGTGTATATAAGCTGTTCTGGGTATACCTTACATGTGTTTTGCTTCTTCTGAGAACCGTAAACTTTTATTATAAAAAGTTGCATATTTGTTTTGTTTTCAATCCAGATAACAGAGCAGATATATAACGGAGATGGTTTTCTAAGTAAGGTGACTCTCTATAAAGCCTTGGCGCTGATTGCCCTTGCTCAACAAGGCAAGCAGCCCAGCCCCAAACTCTTGGACAACTGCATACAAGGTAAGCACATTTTGTCCTAGCAATAGAAAGCCATATGCTATTAAAAGGACAATAGTGTCAATCACCTACCAGAAGACTCCATATGACATGTCATGTGGCTCACTAGCTTCTTATTAACCTTCTAGGAGCTGAGTTGCTGCTAGTCAGCGCTGAATGAGTTTAGAGTATCTGCCATGAGTCTACAGAGTTAGATTTCTATTTAAATCGTGTAAAGAAAGAATACAGTAGTTTTATCTGGACTCGTCTACTCCCTTCATTCCAACCCTGGAAAAAAAAACCCCCAACCATGTCAGCACATTCTGTGCTTTTTGCTTCCCTGTGTGTTTTCGTGCCTTCCTGCTAAATTCTGTGTACTATTTTTTTTATTCGGCATGAATTTGACACTTGGATGCTCCCCAACTGAAGTCTGCTTATAGTTATTACTTTTTCTGTGATCGTTGTCCGAAAAATTAACGTCCTCTTGGTTTTAAAGGCAAGAATTGTTTTGAATGCTGCAGGGTTTTTTAAAATTTATTATTTATTTATTTATTGTTGCCTTCTTTTAAGTGACCTCCAGTTAAAGCTTCTCCCCCCCTTTTCAAAATTGTGGCGTCTTGGTGGAATGGTGTTATTTCAGGTGCTGACCCTGTGGTAGTTCTGCTACATGAAGCGAAGCTGATGTCTCATGTTTCTTTCCCCCTCATGACTAAATCTCCCGCATGACGAAGGTTTAACACCACCCTGGTCTTGCAGCTGAGCCGCATTCAGGAATCGCTGCTGATACAGCGAAATCACATGGTTCCGATGCTTAATGCTATAACATGTGAAGGATGTAATCCAGGGGTATGGCTGCAGAGAGCTGAACTGGGATTTTGTTTGAGTTTCAGAAGTATGCTTGTTAAATGGGTTGTAAGTTTTGAACAGAATGCTGGAAAACTAAGTTTGTGCTACAAGTCAAGTTACAGGCAAGTTAATGATGAAGTTGAATATCCAGTTGTGATTCATTAGGTTCAGGCATGTGAAATCACGGTGCAAGTTTGGCGAACTGAGTCAATGGAAATAAAAAAAATGAAATGAGATTCATCTGTTAGTTTTAACCAGCTGTAACTGCATTGTTTAGATGGCACAATAGTGGGAATACGTGACATTGCCATAGGCATGAAGCGACATGGCGACAAAACACATAACGGATCTAAAACAGGATAGAGCAGTTGTGATCATTTGCAAACAGATTTAAACAAGAATTTGAAGCCCTCTTTTTACAAATTGCTGAAAGCTGAAAAAAATAAATAAAAGAGAAGCAAATGGAGCGAGTTGTTTTATGTGTAAGCTTTTTTAATTTTTAAGATTCATTCGTTGACTAATTTCATAAAAAAAAAAATTTTTTGTTTTAATGAAAAATTTGGATTTTTTTTTTAATATTGTTGAAAAATTGAATCATGAACTTAGTACCATAGATCAAAATGAATCATGAATTGGGTGGATCATTAGATGCTGAATTTCATTCAGATAAAAATGATCAGGACATTTCAGCACTGCTGTTTGCTTTGCCTGAAATAAATTGCGACTTTCTGCAAGTGCCTGTCCTTACATTACTTTAGTACAAGTCGCTGGTGTAGGTGGACGGTGGCGGAGGCATATGGTGACGGTTCTCATATTTTGTGATTATTTCTTTCTTTATTTCAACTGCTATACGCTTAGGCTTCTTACTCTGACTACCATTTCCACTTTCTTGGAACCCATAATGAAGCTTATAGAGCAATGTGGACAAATGTAGAGAAACTCAACAAAAAAATGCATTGAACATTTTTTTAATGAGTTTTAAGCCCAGAAAAAAAAATTGAAGTTTGAACAATCCTTAATTATACATAACTTCCTATAAACAACCAAGAAAACTAATCTTGCTTGAGTCGACTTCTGGCGTTAAGGGATTGAGGAGGAAGTTGGGCAGGGAGGAGGTTACTGTACAGTGAATGAACGCACGTCTGACCGAGACCGATTACAAGGACACGTGCGTCTTTGTTAGCTACACAATACGCAATTGCGCAATACGTGAACAGAAAATGGGAAAACACTGGCACAAACAAAGAGGAAGGGGAAAAACCGGGGCTGTGTTTGTTTGCCACCTGATTATGTGGTCGTGACAAGATGCAAAATTTTGGCTAAATCTTTGGTCGGGAACTGATTTGTTTGTGTTCAGAAGCATTCGTGACCAGAGGTATCACTAAGCCATTGAGAGATGGAGGGGCTGCTAGCAGATTTCCAGTGTAATAATGTTACATTATGGCTATTAAGAATGAAAAAGCTATAATGTTATTTTGCACAGAAGTGTGTGGGACTGTGCTATTGGGGACATCAAATATGCCAATCAATGGGAATGGCTGTATGACTACCCCAAGAACCTTAGACATGATGTCAAAGAAACGGAGACAGAATCCTTGTAGGTTTGGGCTCTAATTGACTCCTATAACTGAATGTGACCCTGACTAGATACACAGAGAATGTTCAGAGGGATAAAAAAAATTGAACCTCCTATCTATCTATCTATCTATCTATCTATCTATCTATCTATCTATCTATCTATCTATCTATCTATCTATCTATCTATCTCTTTCACAGAGTTCCCTAAACCCCAGCTGGGAGACCCAAAGGAACTGCAGGCCCTGAGAATACATCCAGCTCAGGAGAACCCACTTCTCATGTCTCTGTCCCTGGCCAACCTGCTGAGCAAGGACACTATCAAGGTGGAGCTCATCCCGGAGAAGAAAGGCCTGTTTCTCAAACATGTGGAGTATCAGGTCACCAGCGAGGTAAGGGGAGATTAAACCTCGTGAGTAATCTGTTTAAGGATGAAGATGTTTCACAGCAAGTCCCTTTTAAATATGCATGCAAACACAATAAACGGATATTGTCGGAAAATTGTGAAAGGTCTTTGGGGGACACGGCGTCCTTTGTTAGAAAAGCTGATTGTGATAGACAGGTAATGCTGGTTTGTTTACAACAAAGTACATTACAGAGGCATGCCCAAGGTTACATCATACATTATATTATGTCATATTGTCATATAGTGATACCTACAGAGTTTCTCAGATGTTGCCGTTTAGACATTTTGACAGAAAATGTATGAATGCAATGACTAAGAAATACTCACACACAAAATAATAAAAAACAACAAGAGTGCAAGCAGCCCGTGATCTGTTGGATTTCACAGAATCAGCCTTTCTGTTTGCATACCAGTCCCACTTTGCTAACGAGAATCCTGTGTGCTGAGAACAAGAATCTTGGAGGACTTGTTTTTAAATCCGGGTCTGAACTTGTTCCCTACTTCCTACACACTTCCCTGTTTGTGGGTCAGCCCTTTTGGAATGTGGTCCAAATTCTCAGTGGACTGTCATAAATCCAGTTTACAACCAGTCTGCACTAGTTTACCTACCAACATGCCAAAAGGCACTCCAGCTCCAAACTGACTTCTGATTGAGTTCCTTTGAATTTCTTTGCATACGTATGTTTTATTATTTATATAGAAGGCATGTGGTGGTGATATTCATGTACAGTGATCCCTCGCTTATTGTGTTAGTTAGGTTCCAGAACCCACCGCGAAAAGTGAAAATCCATTGAAGTAGCGACCATGTTGGTTATTTTTTTTTTAAAAATTATTTTTATTTTAAGCCTTTATAAACCTTCCCACACTCTTATAACCATTGCCTGTACAGTTATACAGCATAAACCCTTTATATTCTCTTAGATATTACAAAAAAAATACGCAAATCAGTTTTAAAAGCATTTACTTTTTCCTTGAAAAGAACAGCGTGCTAACGAGCTATTTTATTTATATATATATATATATATATATCTCAGAAGACAAGAGGAAGAAACCTTGAGAGGAACCAGACTCAAAAGGGAACCCATCCTCATTTGGGTGAAACCAAATAGTACCATTATAACAACCTGCATCTACATCCATGTGTGTTGTAGTCCAAAAGTTCAGTTGTGGAGCACCAGTTTCACTGTAGTTTAAGAATAGTCTGCTTGGTTTCAACTGATCGCCAGTGGAGCCTCGATCACAAGACAACCCACAGCAATCCAAGTCTCGAGCCATCGCAGCAGAACCGCCCATGCCAGCAGCAGGCCAACGCCATCCCCACAGCTCCCGGATGGTACACACAGTCCACATGGGCCATCCCCAACAGTCATGAGTGGGTTTCAGGTGATAACTCCAAACCAGAAGTAGGACAACACTTGCTGATCTCTCAGGAACAGCATGTGCAGCTCAAACGAGAGAGAGAGAGAGAGAGAGAGAGAGAGAGAGAGAGAGAGGTTAGGTATAAGCATTGTCACATTATGATTAAAGGCAATACAGACTGCTGAGTGGAAGCAAGAACTCTGGCAAGACTAGCTATAAAAGGGAGAACCAGAAGGTAACATCGTATAAGAAATAAACACCAGTTCTAAACGTTAAAAACGAAGAGAAAACAAAGATAAATGGACCAACGCTGAAGTCCAGACTTTATTGAAGCGATATTTATGCGCTTCAGCGTTCCTGCTGGCGGTGCGAATGCAATCAACAAGCCGTTGAATGTGTGTAGTTCTCAGCAGAGCGCCTCAGGGGTGTAGATCCACTCAGAAAGTCCCTAGAACTGTTTGGTTGATAAGCACCAAGGTTATTTGCCCCAGTGTTTGAGGAGATGTGCATTCTGAGATGTTGTTCTGTTCAGTACAGTTATAAAGTTTGTTTTGTTTTGTTTTGTTTTGGGGTTTTTTTTTCAATTCTGTGTAAAGTACCGTAGCCTTCCTGTCTACTGGAAAACAGTCTGGTGGTTCTCTCTCTGCTGCTCAGTGTATGTTTTTTTATTTATTTATTTATTTATTTTTTTATTTCCCCTCACACCATTCTGTGTAAACTCGCACACAAACTGTTGTGCATCAAAATCCCAGGAGGTTTGCAGTTTCTGAAAAACTCACACGAGACCATCAGCTACCACCGACTACGCTGTGGACAAAGTCACTGTAATCACATGTTTCCAATGCTGCATAAGTAATGTTAAAAAGCAGTAAGCGTTACCACTAAGAAATAATTTAATGAAAATATCCGAACATGCAGCACATACAGATATGGTGTATGCGCAAATATATTAGAAGCTTCTGCTTCTTTTATGAGAGCTAAAATTCATTCATGATGAAATATAAACCTAGGAGAATAATCGTCAAGAAAACAGCAGAAACAATCAAGTATTTAATAAAGCAGTACAAGTTAAAGCAGATGAATAAAAACAGCATGTGTACATGGACGGACATCGTGCGGAGATCGATAGAGCTCGTTCTTCCCCTTGGGTTGCTTGGATTAAATTCGCCCATTGCGTCCACTGTGCAATGAGACTGTGTCTCTGGAGTCTCCCAACTTTTTGTGTCCACTTAAGTTTCAGCATGCTCAGGTCCTCGACTGCACTGAATTTCTTTGCTTACTGGCAAAACCGCACTGTTCTTTGGGGCATGTAATCTGCTGGTACAGTGATTACAGTGATTATATTTCTAAATGTAGTCTGTAGGGCATGAATCACGTTGCTCATACATGCTGTTTACACACTCCCTATCTCACTTTACACACTTTAATCACACACTCCCTCACTGTACTTACTCCTCTCGCTTACGCCTCTCGCTGATTCTCACTCACGCGCGCGCACGCACACACACAGTCATCCACACCATGAGGGGTGAACATAACTACAAATAATTGACAAACATGGATTTGATAAAAATTCATATCAAGAAAATTGAAAGTGAATTCAAAAACAAACAATAAAAACTAAACAAGTGATGGCCGTGTTCATCGTCTGTCACTGTGTTATGTCCTTTGGTCAGAGTGGTCACACTGAAGGCTGGAAGTAACAAATATTCTTTAATAAACAAAGGTGATTTAAAAAACAAATACAGGTAGTCCTCAAGGTACGATGGAGATGCGTTCTGCTATACCCATCGTTAAGTGGAAAATCTCGTAAGGCAAATGACGTAGGCCACTGCTTAGCCTAGCTTAGATAACTTAGCCTAGCTTAGATAACTTAGCCTAGCTTACCAAGGAGTCTTTTCCTGTAGGAGACACGCTGGGGTGTTTAGAAGACATGCTTTTGAATTAAAATTAGCTCTTGAAGCACACAAAAATAACCACGTGGTAATGCACTGTACAGTGCACCGATACATAAGTTAACTCCGTGAGTTGCGGGAGAGAGTGAGGCTTCACGCAAGGCAAGTGACGCGTACATTCAGCATAGTCCGCGTACTTCCAGGTGTCGTCCGAACGTATATCATGCGTCATACACTGTTACTCCGGCCTGCCAGTGATGCCTGCACACAAATTTTAAATATTTTCTAAATATTTTAACATTTTTAGAGGTTCGCAATCATCATCATCACTTCGAAAAATCGTAAGTCGGGTCATCGTAACTAGGGGAGCACCTGTATAATGAGACTTTAGGAGGATTATCATTTTCTTTAATTGGTTACATGACCTCAGAGTTATTTTACCATTTAAAGGTGCAGTCATCGATTTTAGATGAAGATTATTGGTGTTTGAACTGAACAGCCAAACAAATACACACGTCCCTTCAGTGGTCCTTCAGAAGCAGCTCCGCCCACCAAATTATTGAACACGTATTGCCAAAGCGACAACGCTAACAGCAGCACTCACCCATCTGCCCCCCGCCACTTCCCCCCGCCCTGTGATTGGCTGGAGTGCACCCCCTGTTGGTAATTAGCTGGAATAATGTTGTCTAGCTTGGTCCAAAGCACTTTTTTGTCTCCCCGTTTACAGAACCAGGGCTGTGAACGATCACCAGAATTTTATTTATTTATTTTTTGGCACACACGCAGAACAGCCAGCCAGCCCACTGCACGGAGATATTTCCAGAATTTGACAAAAAGTATATGGGATTAGAATTAAAATTCATTTCCCAGGACATCCTACAAGTTAAAGCAGCTGTTAGAGATAGGATTAACAAAATCTATTCATCCCAAATGCTAAACAATGTGGAAGTAATGTGGAAAAATACTCAAGCTAAAGGCTGGAGAAAGACCAAAAAGCTTTTTTTAAGAAGAAGAAGAAGACACAGGAGAGTTGAAACAGTCTGCTCCACTGCTTTGCTCATTTACACAAGCCAACATCTCCACACTGTACGTCTCTGGGGTTCCCACCTAATTTCCCAACTAATGTGTAGCTCGCCTTTTTAAGCATGAAAAAAAGGAGAGGTGGAGGTCTCTGAAAATAGGGGGTTCAATTATTAAAGACGTTCCACTGAGGGTTCGCCAGTGGGCTATGGAGAGAAAAGTCTTCCATATCAGTCAGGTTGACTCTTTCTGTGAAATTACGCCAGTCTTGGCCATGTTTATTGATGAAAACAGATGATCTAGTGAATACTATCAGTCTGCTTGACTCAGTAGAGCTTAATACGTAAATCATTAGGTGACTTACAACCACAAACAGTACAACCAAATGAATCAGGCTCTGAATGCACTGTTTATGTGATCTCAGTGACTTTGACCGTGGCATGCTTGTTGGTGCCAGATAGTTTGAGTATTTTCGAAACGGTGGATCTCCTGGGATTTTCACACTCACAACAGTCTCTGGAGTTTACACAGGATGGTACAAAAACCATCATCAACTGTACATGCGAGACCTCTGAGGAGAATGGGCAGACTGGTTTGAATTGATAGGAAGGCCCACCGTGGAGATCAGACAAGCACCTCAGAAGGCTCAATATGTCCAATGTTGAGACAGATGGGCTACAACAGCAGAAGGCCACATGGGATTCTACTTCTGGCAGCCAAGAACAAGAATCTGAGGCTACCATGGGCACAGACTCGCCAAAACAGGACAGGCGAAGACTGGAGAAATATCTCCTGGTCTGATGAATCTCAGTGTTGCAGATGGTGGAGTCAGAAACTGGCGTCAACAGCATGAATCCGTTGACCCGGCTTGCCTTGCGTTAACGGGCGAGACTGCTGGTGGTGGTGTAATGGTGTATTAATACCAACCAACCATCTCTGGAAAGCCACAGCCTATTTTAGCATTTTGCTGACCATGTGCATCCCTTCACGGCCACAGTTTCCACATCTTCTACTCACTACTTCCAGCACAATTATGTGAGATGTCACAAATCGTAGCTTGTTTCAAAGCTCAAACTGGTTCTGCAAACATCACAATGAGTTCAGTGTTCTTCCGTGGACTTCCCAGGCACCAGGTCGGAATCCAGTAGAATAGCACACCTTTGAGATGCAGAAGAATGACGTGGGAGATTTGCAGCATGAATGTGAAGCTTGTAGATCTACTTGATGCAATCATGCCAACCAGAATCTCAGAGCAATGTTTCCAACACCTTGTGAAATCCAAGGTTTCACAAAATGAGGCTGTTCTGAGAACAAAGGTGGTCCTGTGCAATTTTAAAGTTTCAAACCTCTAATGCTCTACAGTTAGCTTCTCTTACTAGGTGGGTTTCCGTTGCAATTTTGTGCGAAATAGAAGCTTTTTTTTTTATGTCGACAAAGCACATTGAATAATGTTATGCGATTAAAGCAAAGTTTTCTCCTCTCATGATAGTAGCCATAATACCACTATAGAACTATCGTGAGCGGAATAAACCCAGCTTTCATTGCATTACACGACTCGGTGGAAAGGCAGACCAATTCGAAATGGTGCTTTGTCGAAATGTTTAAAACATCGTTTCTATTTTGCGCAAAACTCCAACAGAAATCCGGCTAGTTTCTCCTCTCGCGATAGCTCTTGTAGAGCGCTCTTTTATTTATTTATTTATTTATTTTAGAACGCTAGCATACATTTGTTCTCCTCGTCATGTCATGTGACAAAGACGAAACGTGCTTGCGATTCAATTTTGTGAGAGATTGCTTTATCGAATCGTCTGAAAACGCATCTCGTGTAAGCATGAAAAAAGGTTTTTGCGAGATATGAGAGTTTTTCTGAAATTCACACGTTTCCATTACTCGGGGTTTTTTTTTTCTTAGTTCGCAATTTCAGATTGCGCATTAGTGGAAACAGCACTACAAAGCGTAATGTATCTGTATAGATAGTGAGCACACCAGTATAAAATTTTACCTCCATCTAAGACAGAATGTCCGCAGGACTGGAAGCTGACACTCTGCAAATCTACCGTAGAAATCTATTAACAAGTTAACATTGTGTGCAGGCAAAGTTACCGGGATTTCTTCTTTCTGTATTTCTTCAGCGCTTCAAAATCTCGGTTTATCGGCGTTACAGTGACTTTGATGTCTTCCACGAGCTTTTGCTACAGAGGTATGCCTACAGAATGGTCCCTGCCCTGCCACCAAAAAGAGTGCTTAAAGGAGGTATGATGTTATGCTATGTATTAGATGCTTTAAAGAGCCAAAAGTTTACCATGAAACCTCTACCTTAATGTGTAATATGAAGTAATTATTGGCATTTCCTGTGGATTGGTGCATCGGCTCTTAAAGTCATGCTTCTACCGGCATGAAATCTCTTTTGCACATTGTCATTGGCTGTATTTTGGGTAATTTATGCAGGTTTAACCTTAAATGAGTTTATTTCTCCTCTTCTGTCCACTACAGTATTGAAGTCAACGTCAGAGAGAGAGTTCATCGAAGGACGGCGACGCGGTTTGGGCAGATTTTTAAACCTCGTAGCAAGACATCCCTTCTTCTCAGAGGATGAGCTTGTTAAAATATTTCTCACGTTCAATGGCTCGGTGGGAACCTTTTTTTCATTTTTTTTTTTTTTTGAAGAATGATATTAAACACAGAGTATTCCTGCGTTGTTGCTGTTTGTGTATGTATGTTTAGTATATACAGTGGAGATCAAAATGAGAGAACAACCTACAACTTCCAAAATGTTAAGGTCACTACGTAGTCCTATGTGGAAATGATCCAAACAGGAGTAAAAGAGCAGGAATTTAACCCATATGTCACGAGTTACATACGTTCAGAAGCGCAGGATAAGAAACTTAATGAGATATTTATAAAACAACACTGATCAAAATTGGAGAACAATAATGACTGGAGCATGAAGAAAGATCACAACTAAATTTTCTGAAGGTTACTACAGTCACAAATTAATAGCAAATGTACAGGCCGGTGCTTTGAAGGACATCACTAGTGTCTCACACAGCTCTGGTGTGATGTTGGTCCACTCTTCTTGCAGTCTCCTCCACAGTTCAGTGGGTTTCTTAGCCAGAACTTTGTCCCCAAGGATTTTCCACAGGTTTTCTGTTGGGTTTAGATCAGGACTCTGGGCTGGACATTTCATCATTTCAGTGTTTTCAGTTTCAAGGAACTGCTTTCCCCGT
>JAQLOM010000023.1:27813218-27829388 GCA_030068315.1 Chrysichthys thysi
CCCATAATACACTTTAAAAACATGTTTTGAGGCTGAAACACATTCATTGTATTTACATTCATTTCAATGGGAAAATTGATTTGGGTCGCAAACAAATCGGGTCACGAACAGAGTCTCGGAATGGATTAAGTTTGTGAGTCGAGGGTCCACTGTACTATTTGTTCCCTGAGAAAAAAAAATCTTTGTATTACAGCTTTAATAAAAGCATTTTGGTATCCATGTCTCTTTTTTTGTGAATCTTTCCTGATTCTGTTTCTTTAAAATCTTCATCTTGCGTAAAAATCTTCTGGTCTAACAGTGCATACATGAAAACGCCTGGTGAAAAGCTGTTCCAGCCGGTAGGTGATGCTTGACATTTACCACTGATATTAACGCATGGCCTATATTATGCAAGCTGCTAGAGTGCCACGTCCAGCCAGCAGAATCTCCCCAGACTCGCACTTATTTTAATGTTCATTTGTTTCCATGGTGTCTTGTGTTTCAGGCCCAGCTCTATCCCGAGAGCTCTGCAGATGGGAGCTGACAGCACACAATTGTGTCTGACCTCTGTCAGGTAAGGTAAGCCTATTGCAAGGTCATTCTAGACTCTGTTTACTTTTAACCTCCTCAAGCCATTTGCAAGAAAACAGACACATGTGCCACAGCAAATTAACTTCTCTAAAAGCGCCGGTGCAATCTTCATGCTCTCACCAGGATAGAGCTGAAAAACATTCTGCCATTCTGACAGTGGGGAAAAAGTGCAGCTGGGAACGTGTGGGCCCCCTCTGGTTTCGCCTCGCCTCTGAAGCAGGAAGACAAGGTGTCCCCATGCCAGCTGCCCTGATGCTGTTCAAACAGCGGCAGCATATGCAATCCCTAAACTATTTAGTGAGTCACATTTTTTCACTTGACTCTACTCACCGCAAATCACTCATGTGTCAAAAGGCTCACTGGCTTGGCCTCCCGGGAGATTTCGGACAGGTGGCGTTCGATCAAAACCAGGCAAAGCACGGTACGACACAGGCACAATAATGAGATCAAGAGCTAAAAAAAAATCGGGCCTTGTTAGAAGGTGACATCAAGCTAACCCATAGGTCAGCAGGTTCATCAGTAATCCGCTGATGAGCATCCATAGCAGGACTGGTCATATTTTGCTGAAGTATGAGTGCAAAACCAGGCGTTACCGCACTCAGACTTAGGCACTGTTTGTGTAATGATGGGCACTATTACTCATGTGTCATATTGTTCAAATTCACAGCTGGCGATTAGAATATCACTGTCAGTAGAAAACAAAGCTGGTGATATATTCCCATTATTTCTACATCACACAAACAGCTAAACTTGATGTGCTGCCAGTGCTGCTTTGTCCTTAATGAGGCAAATAAACCCCTGTGGTTAACTCTTGCCAATCTGAAATATTGGGCCACATTATTAAAACAGTGCAATCGAACGAATTTGAGGTTTTTAGATGAACTCGCAAAGAAATAAATGAAAGCCTTGTTCAAATCCTGAGCTTTCAAAACATTTCAGCATGCCCGGCGTTCTTCTAGTAAAATGCCTTAATTCCTTATGAGTTTTATATGAGAATAGACACTACTTCATTAAGTTAAATTGTTAGTAATTAATGATTAGCAATCAATCATTAGTACTGAATACAGTCAGGAGCAAACCTGGGAGCTATGTCCAGACTTGTCTACAGAAATCCGAAATGAAGGAAATCCATTATCCATCTTCGTTCAGTTGAGGATAAGGTAAACATCTGCTAAACACTGGAACATCTCAAACTGCTTGTACGGCGTGTAGCCGTGTGTTCGATGCGGATGGCAGTCATGAAGTTTGAATGAGTTCACCGCAACAAGGACTGTGCGCGATTTAATTGGGAAGTGCTGAAAGGCTCTCTCAGGAGGCTGTCTTCAGACATGTCAGTAGGAAATGCTCTGGTGATTAGACTAGCTTGTGATCAGCATAAATAGCGCGCATCCTCATGAGCTCACTTTTCCACCTTAATGAAACTCTGTTCACTGCTTTCAAATGAAACCCCTTAGACTTTCCTGATCTCTTTGACCGTACATAGGTTATTGCTCATCAGAGACCATAAGTTCAACTAGATCAGAAGAAAAACTCTTAACTTGTTGAGGTGTTTTGTGTTTTTTTTTGCAGCAGGAGAGAGCTTGAGGTTAATTAAAAGGTGAGCATGTAGTCTAAGAAGAAAACTTTTCAGCTGTGTGAAATAGGCTCATACACCAGCAGCTTTTCAGCTTGATTTGTAGTGCTAAGTAGTGACATTTTTATAGAGGGTTATTCTTCTTTCAAGCATATGACTCACACTATTATGAACCAGCAACCATTTAATCACAGCGATGATAAAGAAGGAAAAAGTGCAAGTTCCAAAAAGCAAACAACTACCATCTGAGCAATGCATGTTCTCCAGCAAGGCAAGCCTACCTACTGATTGGATTAATTCAAATAAAGGTTTCAAAACAAAGAATAGTGCATTATACGGCTGGTTTTCACAAAGGTTATTAGACTGTCTGAATTAGTTGTAAAAACCTAAAGACATCATTCTAAATACCGAGAGAGAATTTTACATTACATGACAGGCATTTAGCAGACGCTCTTATCCAGAGCGACGTACAGTGAGTGCAAAAAGTCAGGTACAAGAACTGTCTAGGCAAAAAAGTTTGCGTGCCAAGTGAGTAAGTTAACAACAAGGAAAATAGAGCTAATCGTAAATGAGCATAAATATAAACACACAATACCACAAATACAATAAATGAGAACAAATCCCCAGCAGCTAACCTGAATACATCGTGACCAGACTAGACAGAACAAAGGCTGTGACAGGATTGCAGCCTGACAAGGTGGGTCTTCAGTTTGAGTTTGAGGGTAGAATTTAATGTTGTATGTAATTATAAATCCTGTTGCATTTGGTTTTTTTGTTTGTTTGTTTGTTTTTATAAAGCTGTGACGTTACAATCATTTACCTTCCAAAGAAGCCCAATGCAACTTTCTATTAGTTCGTGTTCAGTGCTATGCAAAAGACATAAATCACCATTTGGTACTTAGTATTAATTTTTTAGTGGCAAACGCTAATTAACGGGGAAATATTCAGTAAATTAATGAACTGCTGTGACCCTTTGTTCAATACCCTTCTTCATCTGATTAAAGCTCTTTAACAGTAAAAATACAGGATGAAATCTGTAAACATTTTATGCATAAGTAAGTACTGTATAGTTTTCTGGATAGAGTTGTGTATTTCCGCATCATAAATAATGAATAAGTACAGAATGGAGCTGGTCTCTGACTTTTGTACAAAAGTATTTGTTCTTGATGGATTCACTGTCACAGGATTGCTGTATCTATTATGTAGGTCCACTATGGAGGATTCAATCACCTGAATGCCCCTCTCTTACCCCTCCCTTTTTAAAGAGTGTATTCGAGCGTACGGTGGCCATCAGATACCCGTAACATACTTCCAAGTATTTATATTCACACTCCCTTGCCTTTTCCATAATAAATATCAAGTATGATCCTCCATTTTTTTTAACTTGGGTTCTCAAACTTGTTAGTCAGCACTGGCAAACACTGATTCCTCTTCTTCCTTCTTCTTTATGGTCTGCCTGGTGCTTCTTTCTAGATTCATAGTGCCACTTGAAGGTGCTCTCTAGAGGTTTGTCCGTTCTAGCCTACTATATCAGCGCAACATGGCGGCTCTGTAGAGGCGAACCCGCTCCCTATGTAGATATAAAGAGCTCGTCCTGAGCTTACGAAAACACAACGATTCATAATTACAGGTAATTCTACACTAATAAAAATGTATGTATGAATATTATACAGGATTATATTTCAGCTAATAGATTCCCCTAAATCCTACAAATAATAAATTTTTCATTTTAACAAAATAATGGTTTCAAAATACGTCTTCCAATGCTGTGAAGAGGCGATTCTTGTATACCAGAAAGAATATCTTTAGGAAGAAATTTGTTTATGCTACACTACAATAAGTGCAATAAGAGAACTCCTGCAAAGAGTTGTGGAAGCTGTTCTGGCAGCATGAGGTTGGCTCAACACTTTTCTTTACACAACTTTATGTAGTTATACTCTGCTGGGGAGTAAGCACACTGCTGACAATAGACAATTAGGCTCTAGCCACAGAGCCAGAAATCACTGCAATGTTACAAAGCCTTTAAAATACATTTGTTGGATTTGTAATAATTGTGTTTGTTGCATACCGTTCTCATCATGATGGTAACCAGAGGAACAATAATGAAAAAATAACCCAGTTCTATTTGTCAGAATAATAGTTTACCCAAAGTTGACCCAGATATGTTTAATGTTCCATTTACTGTCACTTCAATTAATTACCCTTGTCAGCTGTCGAAAAATTATGAATGTTGGAATAGACGGCATTGGGTGCAGTTGTGTTGTAATTTTCTGCCGTCCTGTTCTAATGGTCATTGTTCCCTCACTTAATCCTGACTGAACAGGAATTATTGCTGTTTTTTTTTTTTTTTTTTTTTACTTTTGGTTCTCACTTATTTGTAGCTCATCATGCCTATAAATAATGATGTCTGAAATGACGATACTGACATTTAATATTAAATTGCAAGCGGGAGATCCCCAGCATCATAATGGAGAGCAGTAATATAACTGTCACTCCCCAAGCTGAACGTCTACTGAATATCCCTTAGAGTTTTTTCTCTCCACACTCTTACTTCTTCATCTAAGCATTAAAATTTCTGCATAGCTTTATTAAACATGTCACTTGTCATCTGCTTTCCTCAGGGCTTGATTGTTTTGTAATATTTGATCTGTCCCTGCGTCCCTGCGTTAGATTGGGAGTGGGAAGTGGGGTGTGGGTGTGTGTGTGTGTGTGTGTGGGGGGGGGGGGTTACTCCCCCTCCCCACCCCCATTATTAATCCACCTTTGTTTTACTATTAATGGGATGAAATACTTATCAGTGCATGAGGAAGTTTCCCCGATAACTTTCTACCACACCTTGCTTGTGTTAAAAATATGCCATTTTGGTTCTTCCTCTCTAGACATTAGTTTATCTTCACATCTCCAGCAGTAGCCTGACATTTTGCAGCAAGAGACTACCTAACAACTTTAAAGTTTCAAAGTTTATCTGTGTTGGTGTATGATCTTTAGAGTTGCTAACCTCAAATGCACTGTTTGAGTTTGACAACCATCTTGTGAGAAAATAAGTATCCTCAGCCCCATGGAGCCTCATGTCATGTCCTCTGGTTAACCAAGCCTTGAAAACATTGTCACTAGAGAGTTACTCTGATTTCTTTGGGATTGAAAAAATATCAAGATAAAGTGATGCAACTGCTGTTCCTAAACTATACGACCAAAGATTTGTCCCATATGTGCTTGTTGAATATCACAGTCCAGATTTTCTCAGGTCTTTGCTGTTATAATATGCTTCACTCCTCTGGGAAGGCTTTCCACTAGATGTTGGAGATTTGTGATCATTCAGCTACAAGAGCATTAGTTAGGTCAGGCACCGATGTTGTCCGAGGAGGCTCCAGTTCCAGTTCATTCCTGTGGGGTTGAAATCAGGGCTGTGTGTAGGACGCTGGAGTACATCTACTCCAACATTTTGTACACAGGGGCACAGTCATGCTGGGACATGGAAATCGTATTTCCACTGAAGAGAAATTGTACCACAGAGACATTCTATGCAGTTAGCCCACATGTGGGTATGATATTCAGGTGTTCACAAACTTTTGGCCATATAGTGTATCTATAATATGATACAGACTTTTTCATTATAGTTCTATCCAGTTTAAGGTTGATTATTTGTAGTTTTGTGTGCAGAACAGCTTACACGTTTGTGTAGTATTGCAATTAGTATAATGTTAAAAGCAATGGTTCAATAGTGAAGGTTCTGGACTACCCAGCAGGAGGCTCTGAAGTTAAATCCCAGCACCACCAAGCTACCCCTTGCTGGCCCTTTGAGCAAGCCCCATAACCCTAAATTTCTCCACAGTTAATATAACTTTTTGCAAATTTTAAAGCTGCACTACATAGGATTCAACCACCTGAATTCCCTTCTCTTACCTCTCCATTTCCAAGCATTTATTAGAATGTACGATGGCTATCAGGTGACTTTAGAGTACTTCACACTACAGTGGTACCTCAGAACTCAACCTTAATCCGTTCTGAGCTCAGGTTCGAATGCTACAAAGTTCGAGTTCTGATCGAATTTTCCCCATAAGAAATAATAGAAAACCAATTAATTGGTTCCCGGCCCCAAATAATTACACCTAAGTATGATTTTTTTTTTTTTTTTTTTAGCATTTAAACACAAAATGAACAGGATGAAACAAGAAGTGCCCATACTAAACACATCTAAGCACATTTATCAAAACAGTAATTTGTAAAGAGTTTATTTTTATTATTACACTGTATTCATTAATTTGTCCGTAAATAGCAAACTTTTAGGTTGTAACATTTGTACAACTATTGAATAACTTTTTGGTGAGCAATGGATACCAAAATGATATAAAGTACATTGTATTACTTGATTTTTCCAATAAAAAAGCACTATCACCAACAAACGGTGCTCTCACAGTGAATGCGAGGCTGAGACTGAAGCATCCATACTGGTTTTAATGGCAATCACGGCAGAGCTACAGGCAAACGGCAGGCAACATCGTGGTCAAAACAGGCAAGGGAATATCCGAACGGCAAACGACACAACAAGGGCAAAGGCTATTAATCACGAAAACTAAATGGATAGAAAAAGGGTTAAAACCAGGGAGTATAAACAGACAACAATCAAGGCTTGGCAATAGTGCGGGGAATGCGATCTAAAGCTTCACACCTTGGTGTGTCTGAGCGAGTCTCTTTAAACTCTGTGTCACTAGTTACCAAATACGTAACACGTGTAGCATCCCACATGAGTCCTAGTGCATGTGCCAGTGGCAGTGTTCTTGGAGCGGTGCACATCCTCTGGAGTGCACCGCTATCGTGGATACCTAAAACGGGTGTGTTAAAAGGGGGCTCCGCGAGGGCAGATTCATGACACGTACAACACGGTTCAACTTCTGAGATTCAGCTCGAATTCTAGGTAATTTTTCTCCAAATTGGTTGGTTCGTCTTTTAAGAAATTCGAGTTCTAATGAGTTTGAGTACTGAGGTACCACTGTACTTACATTCACCCTCCCTTGCTTTTTCTCGTGCTAAAATAATCCTGCATTTTTCAAAATTTGGGTTCTTAGTCTTGCTGGCCAGCACCAGTAAGCACCGATTCCTCTTATTGCTTTTTGTCTTACTTTTTTCTTTCTGGATCCACTCTCCCATTTGTAAAAACCTGAAAGGCGGAAGGTGCTCCCTAGAGATCTGTCCATTCTGGGCTACTGTAAAACACAATGATTCATATTTACAGGTAATTATGCATTAATGACAACATAGGCATGAATTCCAAAAATATATTATGAAATATATACTCCATTTCCCCTAATGGGCACCCTCAAAATTCTCCAAAGTGGCCCTTTAACATGCAAATCCTAAACATTGCGAACTAATTGCGCATTTCCAATTAAATATAATTTACTCAATCCATCTATATCAGGAAGGAAATGTATAGCACATAACTCTAGGATGTACATTTGGTGTATATTTTTCTGACCTGGTTCTTTTCAAGGCTGCATATGATGCAATCTCAGTGTCATCTACTGCAGGGCGTTCCTCGATGCTACATGTGCTTTTCTTTAAATTCTGTTTCATTTTGCTTTCCTAGATGGAGGGTTCTTGTTTGATTATAATCCAGTGTCTTGTTCAGCTGCATCTGCTCCCTGACATGAGAGGAATTTACAATAAGAGTCTGTGTCCGGTTCCCTAATAATATTGCATTTCCACTGAAGGTGAAATCTTTTCAAAGTGAGGGGATGATAATTTTTCACAGGAATCGCTTCATTGTGCTTGGGCGATTTGCGAGCACTCTATTAGTCATGCACCAAATGGAGAGGAAAAAAAGGTTCCTAATGAGTCTGGTACTGCTTTCATCTTGCGCCCATGTTGCGGCGGCTATGACATATCTGTCTGCACTTACTCTCAGCTCCGACATGCCCTTTATCCTCTGCTGGCCGTCTTTATTTTCAAAGAGCCGAGATGAGAGTGCCTATAACAGCTTCTTTTAAATCAGTATGATGAAAAGACATGGAGCTGCCCATGACACCTATAGATTCTTCTCAGTGAAAAGGAAAACGCTGTTTATGCTAATAAATTGATAAATTGGAAGCGCTTCCTTACAGCGACACATAGGGCATAGGACACGGGGCCCGGTACCATGTTATTAGAGAATTAATTAGAGTGCTGCCAAATGAAGTGTACTAGAAAGGGATAGTGTAATCTCTCCATTGATTTTAATTCTGTTTATTGTTTCTATTAATGCCAAAACATTAACACGAATTCAATTTCATTTGTAGAGCACTTTTAGCGATATACATACAAAGACTTGCCATTTAACTGATTATTGCCATCTGAAATGCTTAATTTTGTTGTTTGCTCTGTACTAATTAGATGTATACTTTAGTATGAATGCCGACAACACCAAGGTTCCTGTGACACTTTTGTATTTTACAATGAACCCTTTATTGGGTGGAGAACCATATTTAGAAATTTCAACAGATATCCAAAATGGCCCCCCAGAACGGTAGTGTGTGTATATATGTATATATATATATATATAAAGCTCTATTGACCTTGA
Organism: Chrysichthys thysi; assembly: GCA_030068315.1. Taxonomy (NCBI): domain Eukaryota; kingdom Metazoa; phylum Chordata; class Actinopteri; order Siluriformes; family Claroteidae; genus Chrysichthys; species Chrysichthys thysi. The sequence goes on from JAQLOM010000023.1 coordinate 27,821,918, forward strand.
TTTTCAACATAAAAATCAAAACAATTCTTGTAAAATAAAGTCTTTTAAGATCCTCCAATAATGCTCGAAGGTAAATATTTTGAATTTCAAGTATTTAAATTAGTCCCCTATAAAGCGTTAACCTCACTTCCACACTTCTGTGGAGTCAGATACACTTCATGGGCAAAAGGTTGTGAACACCTGTCCATCACAACCATATTTATTCTTTCCCCAAACAGTTACAATAAAGTTGAAACCATACAATTATTCCCCTGTAAAGCCTTTGCATGCCTAGCATTACAGTTTTGCTTTACATGAACTAAAGGGCCCCGAACCTGTTCCAGCAAGACAATGCACTTGAGTACAAAGTGAGGTCCATAGTGACATGGTTTGCCAAGGTTGGTGTAGAACAGTGCTCACCAGCCTTGTTCGTGTAGGTCTACATTCCTGCAGGTTTCATTTCTGAACAAAATCTAACACATTTCTTTTAGCTGATCAAGGACTACTTAAGGCAATGATTAGATGGTCAGATGAGCAGGAAGGTAGATGCCAAGGAACCTGGTTGGTGACTACTGGTGTAGAAGAACTTGAGTGGGAGCCCTGACCTCAAGCCCAATGAACTGTAATGTGGTATTTGCCCCAGGCCTCCTTTCCTGAGCGCACTAATCACAAACCTCCTCAGGCACGCTCCAAAATCTAGTGCAAAGCCTTCTCTGAAGAGCAGCGACTGTTATAACAGCTCTGAACTGGGATGTTCAACAAGCACATGATGTGTCAGGTGTGAGGTGTCCACAATCTTTTGACCATATAATATATTATATGTTGAAACACTCAAAACATAAATGTGTCCAGACCAGTGAGCCTGGTGTGGTGAGGACTCATCTATTTAAGGTCACTTTGCTAATTAGAAGCGTACAGTATATAGCTGTCCTGCTCATTCTGTTTTTCTTCATTGTTGTACATCATACATATCAATTTAATGAAACTTTTCTCACCCCCGAAATGATATATCTGTTAATTAAACCATTCCATTTAGTTAGCTTTTTTTTACTCTATATTTGTCGGCATTTTCACTATCATTTTTCTCTGCATTTTTAAAAAAATCTTTTTTCAAAGGAATGAGTCATTTGAAGAAGCTCTATTATTAATCTCATCTATCATCTGAGAATATCACATAAATATATAATATCTTATTTGATTTCACAACCAAGAGAATGGGAACCAAAGACCAGGAAACTGGTAACTAGATAGCGCACTTACAGCATTCCTAAGCTTTAGCAAAAGGAATGCGAGTGGATAATGTGGGATTCAGTAGACTGGCCTGCTTACGGAGCTGCTATGAAGTGTCGTGGAGGAGCATCAACAGAGTGACAGCCTCCCTGGAGAAGCAGACTCAGTCTGGTCCGTCCACCAGCTATTTGACACAGTCTGTCTGTCACAGGCTTTCTACCACACAGCAGTCCAAACTTTCTACAGTACAGCTGGTCCTGTCACTCGCTTTCAAAACCTAATACGCCTCTGTTCTATGTAGTCATGATGTACGTCTATGTACTTCTTTTTGCACTTGTCAGTAAACTGGAATTATAGCTTTCAGTAGCTTTGCATGACACTTGTTTTTTTATGTGTGACACTGGTACACATTATTGTATGTATTAGTGCAAACAGAGCCACTGCTTTGTCTTGTATCTTGCACTACGGTTATGGAGGCATAGTACTTCAAGCTGATGTATGCTTCTGAGATGGTGCGTGTTGACTCAGGGGTGTCAAATATACAGAAAGAACACAATGGATCATTACACCTTGCATGAAAATTCCCATGGTTTTAATATTGCCCTTGCAGACATCGACTATAAAATACGGTTATTGAGAGTATAGTAAAAGACGCAGGATCGGTTTTGGGATGAATGCAGAAATGTTTGTGCAGTGAACCAATTGAAAGATTTGAAAAAAAAAAACAAAACTAGTCTCTGTTATTCCATCGAGGGCAAAATAGAGTAATAAAGTGTTATTCATTAGCAAGCTCAAAATGTGGCGCTAGAACCATGTCTCCTGGCAAAAGAACTATTTTATGGATTTCAAAATTATGAGGTCAATATTTAAGTTCTATAATTAATAAATTCAAAAATTTTGCAAACTGTGACCCCCCCCCCCCCCACCTTATGTAGATGACATAGTCAAGGGGATGAATACTTATGCAAGCCACTGTGCTTATGTGGGAAAAACCATTATTTGATTGTGCAAACCCCAATTATGCTTAATATATTCTAGTTCTCATTTCTGGCCTTTGGAAACAAACGTTTTCACGTGAATTCAATGGAAAGTGAAAAATGATCGAAATAATAGATATCCTACACTATTGCTTCATGCATACCAATGACCCATGAACTCATTTCCACCTAATACAGTCCCCACCTCTCTATTATTAATCATCAGTTTTGTTTAAACTCTTTAACATGATCAAAATGCACAATTTCTAATTATTTTTGTTATGGCAAAAGAATATGGAGCCAATAGCTCTGATCAGAATTCTATCATGTTTTGGTCAATATGTTGTTAATGTAGTACAGGTACTACCTGTACCTAAACCTTTACCTATATTAGTACCTATTTGTAGAAGAAGTTATTAACACATTTATAGCACAATTTCTTGCCAAATTCGCATTATATAGCTAAGAAGCAAAATACTACAATATAGCAAAACCTTTTAATTTAATCATTTGGTTATGGTGAGAACTTTTTTTTTCACGGTTTTATCTTAATAGTAAGGTTTGTAGAAGAATTTAACTTTGTAATGCATCATATTTGTGATGGTTTGCTGAAGATCCTAACCTTGCTTGTTGTAAAAAGACTCCTGAATGAAGAATTGCTTCTCGGGAACTCAGGACGGTTTCCTCAACTCTGAGCTCAGCGAGTGATGTCAGATCAATGTGACTGTTTATTGCATTAACAGTAAATAGAGTAGCACTCTTTACCTTTAAATGAGTTGTACTGTACATACAAGAGTTTGGTTTAAATCTATAATGCTGACTGGATAGTTCACTGTTTTAAGGAGGTAAATATACCTCACTTAACACAATTAGGTGGCTAGCATGCTGGCAACAAAACACAAATATGGAGACATCCATGTTTTCCCCACTTTCTAGCTTGAGAGGTGAGGCGAATGCAGCATAACATGCTCACAGTCCAAAGCCACCCATGTTCATGTTTTTAGATTAATAACCACAATAACCATAGTAATTTGCTCCATCCTTCCTTTCTCTGTGTTCTTGTCAGCTAGTGGGACTTTGGGAAATTTGGACTGCCAGAAATTATTATGATGCTTTCATGCATTTCAGAAGTCGCTCCAGGGACAGAGGTAAGGGAGATGTGTGCAATATTAGATGAGGCATCTGTGGTGCACTGAGTAGTTTAGGGGCATTACGTGTACTGTATCCTTTTACATAGCACCTTTTGTGTGAAATTTTTCGACTAATCAAAAATATTGGAACACAAATATGACAGGCAGGTGTGTCTTGTTGCTCGATTAGATTATTTAATAAATATCCCAGCGTGCTGAATGTCCACTCTTCATTTGAGACCTCTTTTTTTTTTTTTTTTTACTTGTGATGACTGCTTTTTTTTTTTTTTAACTCAAAAAGAAGACCAGAAAACTGGCAAGCCTTTTTTTTTTATAGCTGAGAAAGGGAAAATTATTTAGAGCCATTGCACAAACATTTGGCTTAACCAGTGCAATGAATTGGAAAGTCCTGAAAAAGAAGAAATCACTGGTGTGCTAACAACCAGACGTCAAACACATCCACGAAATAACAGCAGTTGATGACAGAAAGACTGGAGAGAACACAGGGCAGAGTGAGCTGGGTGGAAGAATCTCAATCCATGATTCAAAGTAGGCTTCAAAAGCATAAATGTAGTGGCCATACCACAAGATGCCATTAGCAGGAGGAACCTGAAGGCCAGATTGGAACCATGAAGAAATACAGAGATGAACCACAAAAGTTCTGGAACCAAAATGATGGAAAGAAAGGATCTCTTCATGAGTCAAAACATACAAGCTCACCAGTCAAGCACAATGGAGGTAATGTAATGGCTTGGGTTGCATGGCTGCTTGTGGAACATGCCGACTAATCATAATTGATGATCTTGCAACTCATGATGGTAGCAGCAGAATGAATTCAGAAGTCTACAGAAACATTCTGCTTGCTATTGAAAGAAATTCAATTGAATTTCAAATTAAAAAAGGAATTTATATAACGGTGAGGAACTTGACAATGACCCAAAACACATTGCCAACACACCAAAGGACTTCATCAAGGGAAAAAGTGGAAGGTTTTAGATTGGCCGTGACAATCACCAGACCATAACCAACCCGGACAAGATTTTACCTTGTGAAAAGGAGCCTGAAAGGAGAAACCCCCAAAACAATCAACCACTGAAAGAAGCTGTGCTACAAGCTTGGAAGAGCATCATATACGAAGATTGAAGCAGTTTGGTCATGCCAGTGGGTCACCAGCTTGAAGCAGATATCACAAACAAGGGGTCTGCAATCAAATATAACATGTTATTAACTTTAATGTACTTTAAGATGATCTGTCCTGATACTTTTGCTCATTTAAAAATTTAGGCGCCGAAAAAGGTGCCATGTTCTAAATTGTTTCACAAGTCTCGTAATAAACGTAAATATCAAGTCGTTAAAGCTGATCTATTGTTTCATATTCATCTTCTGATCTCGAATTCAATTATGTTCACTGTACAGCGAAAAACAAAAGGATTGTCCTCGCTTTCCCAGTTCGTTCAGACAGGACTGTATGCGCTTACAAATGATAACATTTCTCTAACAATTCTGAAAAAATGCCCTCTAAAATGCAAGAAACAACCACAATAATATCTGGCAGTCCACATTTCCCAAAGTCCCACTAACTGACAATAAGACCGAGAAAGGAATTATGGTGCAAATTACAATAGTTATTGTGATTATTACTCTTAAAACATGAACGGGGCATACAATACTTTCAGAGGGACTGTATCTTCTTATAGAAAGTATACATTATATTAAATGTTAATCAAATTCCATAAAGTGCTTCGCTGGAGGCACGTCTAAGTGAAACAAATCAAGGAAATTGTTTTTTTTTTTATTTATTTAAGGGTTTTTTTTTTCCTGTGGAACACAATAAATGGCTTATCTCATTTATATGAACATAGCAGGCTTTTATGGGTCACTATTTGAATTGCTATTTCTTTGCTACGTTAAGAGATGCTATTTCATTCACCACCACTCTGGACACAACAGCCCAAAGCCACACAACACAACAGGGACTACTTTTTCACACACAGGTAGCACATAAGAACAAAAATACCTCCGGGCTGACATGGAGGCAGTCATGTAGTGATTGTTCTTTCGTTTAAAAGGTAAAGATGAATTTACAGTAGCGTCGATGTTAAGTCTCCATAGCAGGGTAGAAAAGAACCAGCAGTCACGCAATACCGGAATAGGACAGAAGTATAAACAAAGGACGTGTGTTAGTGATAAGAGATTAGAAATGCAGAAACAGCATGTAGTGAATTCCTTTAAAACTTACACATTTATAAAAAAAAAATAAATAAACCAACAGCATTTTAAACTAGACACATTCTAAAATGACGGTGTCCTAGTTTTAAGTTTGAGACCACTGAAGACAAGTTTTGGTCTTGTCTTGAAAAATTCATCTTGTAGTGTTGTTCCCTGATTCTGGGCCTTCAAGCAAAGGGCATTAGTGGTAATAAGAAGCTGACATGAAAAATGGGGGCATTTATATGGGTTAAAGTTTATGGTGCCCTTTAAAGCCAATTTCAAAACAGGACTGCATAGAAAGCCTTTTCACCTGAGGTAGCAGGAGCTAACTGACAGCAAATGAATTAATACTGAGTTCCCAGGTGATACTCGGCAAGAAGTTTGAGCAGATACAGAAACACCTGAAAAGCCTGTGCAGCAGCTGGAATATTTCAAATCAATTCGTGCTGATTATAATACTAATCTCTCGGATGCACTCGATTAATCATATTGGTCATTTTTCCCTGTTGTTCCATTGTCCTAATACGTACTTGTATCCTGAAGGAAATCTTTACAAAATCGTTATTTTTTTTTTAGAGCTCCTGGTTCTAAGATCCCTGCCATTTCTTAGCCAACAAATTGCTGTTATTTTGCTGATGATGAATCCTGTCGGTGTAGGAGTCCTTGTACTGTAGACCATGTGAAAAGGGAGCAAAACAACTATGATAAGCACTTCTTGTAGCAGTGGGACCTTCTGTTTGAAATGAAGGATGGAAAGAATAATAAGCCTAAGAGTGTATCCTCATCGGAGTTGAAAATCTGCCTGTTATTGTCTTTGAAGCATTTTTATTGGATGTCTATTGATAGGTTGGAGTGCGACAGTGACAATACGTGCTTTATTTTAAGATTTTTGTTCACTGCAGCACACTACTTCAGCAAAAAAAAAAAAAAAAAAAGCTAAAAGTGAATTATGGTGGGTATAATTTTGTTAGAGTTTCATAATGCATAAAACAAGATTCTGTGAAATTTTGTGAAAATGCTTTATGTGTCGAATTATATAGTAAAATTCTACCTGGAATCACCATTAAATGTGAAAATAGGAATTATTGTCCTTTGAGTACGCTAGTCGTGTTTAATATGGCCAAGAGATTTTTTTTGCCATTGTAAATCATGTCTAATGTAGTATTTTCTCCAAAAAAAATCTTTTTTGTATGGCCTGTATAATTTGAAACTTACAGAATTCTGACTTTTGACAGAATTTGCTCTTGTTTTGTGGATTATAAACCTTTACTACTTTCATTTTCGTACCTTTGCTGTCGTTTCTTGAGCATAGGGTTAGCTCTTATTGCCTGAGCAACACTCCTGTTCTTTATGTTTTACGCAGTTTCTTGAATGTTGTGTGAACACACACTGCCCAAGCAAAGGCTTAAATTGCCTGCATTTCTATTTTGTCACACAGACACAGTGAGGATCCTTTTCTAATTCCCACTGTGGGGCAAAAAGCCCACACCAAAGTCACATCCTTAATGACTGTAATCTAGTTCAGGGTGATAGCTCTAGATGAAAGTCTGTGACCCTGTCTGTCCTACGGCCAGATTCCAGCTCCTTATGGAGCTTAGACAGAAAATCCTCTTGTAGCATTAGTAGTTGTGAAGCCTACTGAGTTACGTACTGAAGCATACTGAGTTTTCTTGTATGCATACCTGTACTATGACAGTTTTTAAATACAGCTCATCATGATCAATAGCATCTCAAAGATATTGATTTTTCCTGCTACACACACACACACACACACACACACACACACACGCACACACACACACACACACACACATACATATATATATATCAGTGGTGGACCATCAGGGCCTGTAAGGCCTTCTCTGACGGCCTAAAAAAATATCTGAATCACAAACTGATGTTAATTATATTTTGTCCATGAATACTTATTAAATAATTCCAAAC
>JAQLOM010000023.1:27990313-28001116 GCA_030068315.1 Chrysichthys thysi
ATATATGTATGTATATCCCTAATGAGCGAACCTGTCGTGATGGTGGCAAGGAACATCTCCCTGAGATGACAAGATGAAGAAACCTTGAGAGGAACCAGACTCCAAAGGGAACCCATTCTCCTTTTATAGTATTTGATAGATTTCACCATTTGATAGATCCTCACCAGATAGTACCATCGTAACAACCCACATCTAACTCCATGTGTTATGGTTGTCAGGTTGTTGATAATAATGGTGGTAAAGCCATTAGCATTAGCCGTCCAGGGTTTAAAAGGGTTTTCCATCATACTTATATGATTACCATGTTACTCTGGCTTGCCAGCGATGCCTGCCCTAAATTATTTTCTAAATATCTTACAATTTTTAGCGAATCTCAATTGATTGAATTCAATCAATCAACTGAACTCAATTGAATTGTAACTCTGAAAAATCGTAAGTCAGGCTACCGTAACTCGGGGAGCACCTGTACCTTGTTTGCCTCATATTTCACAAGTTCGTAAGTCGGCATCCATTTAATCGAAGCACTGATTGATTTGCAACACAGATGTTTAGTCACAGTCCAGCTTCTCGAACTACGTCTAATGATTAAACATTAATGAAAATAGATTCAAGACTGTTAGCAGATTCCTTTCTTTAGAAACCACAGAGAAAAAAAAGAAACAGAAATATATTTCTTAATCATACTTTCCAGACTTCCAGTGTAAGCTGTCACAGGGTAGTGCCTGTTAAAATTTTCATCCTTCTTCTTCTTCTTTTTTTTTTAACACATCTTTTTCCCCAAATTGCACTGCCTGTTCGCAAAGGCCTTCAGTCACCAACTACAGCAACATCTGGGAAGACAGATGTTAGACAGCTGCTATCAAAAGTCATTGTAACTGATTGCTATTTCTTTATATCATCCTACAACTGTCCCGAGCAAAAAGACACGCTGTCACTGGCATATTTGAAATGTCCCAGGGTGATGGGACGACGTTAATTTCGGGCTTCGGAGAGGCTTGAAAAGACCTTCTGGGGGGAAAAGCAAAATTCGAACCGCTGATACATCTGTTGTCAACACACCTACTCATGTTTACTCCTACTCACATACTGTACATACAGAGGTGAGGCATTAGTAGGAAAAGGAAGACTTGCCAGGTTTATAATTTAAGAAAAAGCATCTTCTGAATGATTTATGTCGAGAGACCTGATTGACCAGTGGATAAAAGAGGGCAGATTGTTTCTTTCCCGACTAGCAGCCTGTATTAACTCACTAACGAATAAAATTGTATGATGTGCAAAAGAGGCAAAATAATGGACAATGATTTATATAAACACTACAACCACACAGAATGATGAATTGTGCCAAAATGCTGAGGGTGAGAAATCCAACACTGCTACGGATTACTGGATAAATGGATAGCGTGAGAGATACCACGTTCATGCCGGAAGATTCCGTACATTTGGTAGGAATACTGCACGAGGCTTGAGGCACAGCCTGTGAGGTCTTATTCCTTCTCAAATCCATTAAGCAGCTGAGATTCAAGACTGCAAATTAGCCTCATATGTCACGGCGCCAAGCGGCATTACCGACACACATTCCGATAGTGTGCGAAGGAAGGGATTAAAATAAAGCCTCCAGGAACAACGCATGAACCAAATGATGATTGACACATGTTCAGGTTGTGAGAGGAATCCTGTAGTGGCTTCTGAGATGGGAATAACGGTTCTTGTTTACACCCAAATAATAATAATAATAATAAAAAAACACGTACAGGAGCCTGACTTATGGACTTCTTCGTGAAGTTGGGTCAATATTTGTGATTCCTGAACCGGGAGCTTATTGTTTCCTGTATGTAGCATATTCGGATGAGCTTCTTCATGTTGGGTAGACAGGAGACACGGTTTGATCCACACGCTTCAGTATGTACCTGGTATCTTGCGTTTAGTTGTACATTTATCGAACCTCACATATCATCAGGACATACCCTAAGGGAATCATTTGGGGCATACAAAACCCCTTTCGCTGATGTATTTTAAACGCCCAAATCAATAACTAATTTAAAAGGACCAACGCAGGAGCTCGACTAACTCGCTGGCCATTCACCTTTGTTTATCTTTAAAATGCTTCACAGTCTGGCCCCCAAGAAAGAAAAAAAAGAAAGAAAAAGCCGTCCTAGCATTGACATGTGGCGTTTAAGCCGTGCACAATGTGCCTTAACACCTCATAATATCATACAAATCAAGACCTGACATGGGCATCAGCCTTATCTGATCATCCATCAAGTCTGGCTGAACAAATGTCAAGCATGGACTACCTGGCAAATCAATAGTACCCCCTGGGCAATTATCTCGACTTCTGCGATCTAGTAATGACATCTGCAGAGCTGTGTAGCCATGTTCTCAGACTAACACTGATCCTCTTTTCCTTTCTAAACCTCAAATACTTGCATTGCACTCGAACAAAAAATAGATTACAGGGATTAGAGGCAGGTGAACATGGAAAGATGTGTTTCTACATTCCTAGATGTATGATGCATGTGTATCCGTGGAGAGTTAAAGAGTGTGTTTGTGCGTATTCGTGGGGTAAAACGGGAAGAATACGTTACGAGGAATGAATAACGAGTTGGAAGCAGGTACGAGATCCAAGATACGGATGGGAGGAGGACTATTCGGGGTTTTTTGGTTTCAGGTAAGCTTGTGGGACATAGAGAGACCACATTTATTAATGTGAGGGAGAATCAAAAAGTAAAGGCAAAATCCATTTACTTACTTACTAATAGCAGTACCTGTGAGAAATTGAACGTATCTCTTGTCCACACAGTCCCCATGCAAGACGGTGCATTTGTCGTGTCGTTCGTCGAGCTCCTGGATTCCTGCAGAGAAGAATAGAAGTTTTTCTTCTGCTCCCGAAGCCAGGTGAGCCCCGCTTCCTTTACTTCATCATCAGAGGTGAATCTGTGACCGCACAGCGCCTCCTTCAGGGGATCGAAGACGTGATAATGGGTCAGCACCAGATCTGGGCTGTAAGGAGGACGTGGGAGACGTCGGAACCCGAGCCATCGCACTGTCTCTACTGTCCCTGCTGCTGTATGAGGATGTGCATTGTCATGGGGCAACAAGAATGTTTTGGACAGCGTTCCTCTTCTTTTGCTGCGAATTGCAGGTTGAAGTTCATTTCACAGCAATGCACAGGAATTTACACTGTTCACTGTTTGCCCACGCGCTTGGAAATGCCCCAGAATAGGAACTTTAAGATGATTTTCTTGGGGGAGGACTGACTTTTGAATTTCTTCCTCACTGGAGAAGATGGATGTCTCCACTGCATGCATTGTGTTTTTCCCTCTGGGTTAACACGTCATTTAAAAATTGCATTTACTTTTTGATTCTCACTCATATGTAGGTCCAAATTAACTTCTAACTGCCAGCTTGAGAAATCCAACCAAATAAATTTGTTAGAAAATGATCACAGACAGGTACAGCACAAACGAATCCAAGCGGGATTAAAATTTCACAGAATCCCCGGATGTTAGCAACGCTGCTGTTTTCCAAGCCGTCTGAGGGCATAGTGGCAGGTAATTCACATGAAATCCTGTTTACATCCTGGTTTAAACCCAAGTACACATAGAGTTATGAATACTGGTAACACCAACCAGACACACATACAGCAGAACATCCTGCACGTGTGCATGTGCATGTGCGTGTGCATGTGCGTGCGCGCATACGTGTGTGTGTTTGCACAAGAAAAATAAGGCAACGTGTCATCTGTGTCATCTTCATGCATGCATCAAATTTCTTTTGAAATCCAGGCACACATCACTTGCGTCTGCGATCCCGACAGATCGTTATACATTCGCGGAATGTAAATATAAACCATTTGCGTTCGTCTAAATTATGCCGCATGAATGACAGTAATAAAGACCATGATTGTTTCCAAATGAATCCAATTAGGGCCCTGTTGTTTCTCTGCGCTCATCTATTCCCCTGGTTGGTTTGTCATCCAGAACAGAAGTGCTTGTACTTGAAGACTTGTTGACTGGACCTCCCCGGACTAGCAGAGCACAAAAGTGCATCTCGGGGCATCGTAACAGGGTGTGGGAAACACAGCAGGGCTCAGGGGCGTCCGTCTGTCCGAAGCAAGGTGCAGACAGCAGGATTACTTGAGGATTAAGAAAGGTAGAGGGGGAAAAAATCACTTCACGGAGGTTTACTACAACACACTCTGGAAGGTGGTCCAATAAAGGGTGTCTGATGGAGCCCGCGGGAACAAAGCCGCTGTAGGCAGGCGCGAGGGGGCCGCCACTGATTAGGAAGCGAGTGAGGTGAAGGACAGGAGCCCTGTTGTGTTTGTTCATCTTCTACTTGCTGGTGAATTAAAATGTTTCATGGGGTTCCTGGAGCCTGCCCTGAATGAGGTCTAAACGCAGGTCAGAGAGGACTCGGATCGATCTGGATCATCTGATGCTTTCTACGTCCTCTCACAATGCAAATGTGACACTCACATAGTGGCTAGTGAATAGGGATTACTCCGATTAAGGAAGCCATGGAAAAACCTGTATTATGGGACTGGAATGTGTCCGCACACATTAAGGATGCGTTTAATATACTCTCTCTCTCTCTCTCTCTTTCTCTCTTTTTCTGCGGCCTAGGGAGTGTAAAACTGGATTATGTTTTTGGCTTAGTGGCAAATTCAATTATTACACTTAAATGCTAATTGACCATTTTGAATTTCATCTGACCTTTTTTTTTTCCTCCCCTCTTCAGACCATTTTCCTTAGTCAATTAGGAAGGCTTATTTTTTTTTTCTTCTTCACTCAGAGCAGTTCAGACTACAGCTGGTACCGGAGCAGGAGAGGCCAAAGGGTAAGGAGAAGGTCGGCCGAACGGGGAGACCAGTCGACTTGTTTCCATGTAGATGTAGTATTCAGGAATGCAGAGGTGGCGGTAGTTAGCAAGCCTCTTCCGCTCCCATCACAGATACACAGTGAGGGTGAAGAGGGGGCAGCGCACACAGCCTGATGGGAGCTTATCTTAATTATAAAGGCAGGAAAATGTGAGATCCTATCCTCGCTGACTTCCACTAATCAGTGTGGACAGGTAATTCAGACAAGAGCTGGGGAGAGCTTACCACCTACAGCCCAGAGCTCCAGCACGATCAACCAGAACACACACACACGCACGCACGCACACACACACACACACATTCCATTCAACTACTCCTGCAGCAATTTAATCAAAGGCACTCAGAGCAGGCAATAACAACAGGTATTATGTAACAGATAATGACCCGTAAGAGCCAATACTGAGATTAGTAATAATAAGCAGTGATGAGCAGCCCTGCATTTAAATGCCTCTTATTTACCCTCGAATGAATCTACCAAGGCAGAAGGAAAAAAAAAAAAAAAAAAAAAAAAAATCATAGCAACGCCCAGTGCATAAGCTGATCGTGTCAGGGAGAGGTATTTGAAAAACCAAGGAGAATAATTAAGCTTTATTACTTTCGATCGTTATTTCTTACTGTAAAGCAAAAGACTTTTGGCTTTGGGTAGCAACAACCAGGAGGCTATGACTTTATTAGATTAGACACTTTAAGTTACTAGTACAATAAAGGCCATTAGTAGTAGGAAAGCGGGCGGCAGATCACAGCATGTAGCATTCCAGGAAATGTATGAGACTCTCGGCTCCGTCCGTCTGCTGCTGGCTTGTTTTCAGCCTCCGCTGAGACACTCGCTTATATAATTCTACTGTCGCCCGGAATGTCTTGGTCACTTGGCATGATATACAAAGCAGAACATCACTGGGGAAAAAAAAAAAAACAATCTTGTAGACCACAAACCCTGGGCTTTCTGAGTTGAATGAGAAGCAGAGACAAGTTCGGATGTTTTGCAGTACAAGTCACAGCACTGCAAACGGCACTCGGAGGCACCGACATGACAGTCCGCAGCCTATGCGTTCAGTTTATGGTCTTTCCAGTTTACGGTCGGTACATTTAAAGTCCGAATCGAGGTTTTCTTCGGAAAATGCCAGTACCATGGAGTTGTCCAAGCCCAAATAAGCGAATCGAGAATCCCTGTTCACAGGGTGAATGTTTTTTGTTTTGTTTTTTTTCTCTCAATTTTGGAAGATGCTTTATTCACGACTTAAAGGTCCACTATGTAGGATTCGAGCACCTAAATGCCCCTCCCTTACCAAGCATGGACCGTACAGTTGGCATCAGGTGCCCGAAGCATACTTCCAACTATACTTACATTCACCTTCCCTTCCCTTGCTTTTTCTCGTGCGCAATAACGATCCTCTTTTTTTCTCAAACTTGTTAGCCAGCACCAGCAAACCCTGATTTCCTCTTCCTTAGCTTCTTTTCTTCTTCTTTGTTGTTGTTGTCCTTTCAGAGCTTATTTCTGGATTCTTGCTGTCATTTGTAAAAAAAAAAAAAAGAAAGAAAGAAAAAAGTGCACTGTGGAAGGTGCTCTCGAGAGGTTTGTCCATTCTGGGCTCCTGTAGCAGCGCGACATGGCGGCTCTGTAGAGGCGGGTCCGCTCCCTATGTAGATATAAAGGACTCCTTCTAAGCTTATGAAAACACAACGATTTGTAATTACAGGCAATTATGCGCTAATGAAAACGTGCTTATGAATATTATATTCCATTTCTGCTAATAGACACCCCCCCCCAATCGTACACAGTGGGCCTTTAAATCATGAGCTGCTATTAAGATGAGATTACAGTGCCATTTTCCTTGTCATTAACTTTTGTTCTTGATGTCTATCATGAAATTTGGTCGATTTGTTTACGGATTTGTGTACAACTGGTAAACATTATGATATATGTTTATCCTAAGGTAGCTTGTAATACCTCAGGTTAAATGAAAGCTGTACTGGTCGCATTAATTTTTAGCTTTAGCTAACATCATGACGTTTCAAGGGAATTCAGGCTGGCTCTTTCCAACATGGTGGACATGCTGCAGGTGTGGAAGCGAATGCGTCATCTAATGTTTTCCCATCTCTGTGGCTTGCCAAGCATAAAGGCAATTCATTTGTAATAAAGCTGTAATAATGCCGTCCCGTTACGGATAAATCTGCCAAAACAGATACGGAAACACGTGTCATGTTACATTATAACAAGCTTACGATATTTTCCCGCCATTTATGCCACCACATGGTCAATTCTAATTAGTTAACACTGCTAAAATAAATAAATAAATAAATAAATAATAAAATAGATAAATAAAATCTGGAAATTGCAAAAAAAAAAAAAAACCTCATTAAAACCCTTAAATTTTTTTTTTTTTTTTTTAAAGTGGACTAGGAATTGCATGTTGTAGGTAAACGGCAAATGTTTTTTTTAGTCACATACACTTCCTATTCCACTTATTTATTTATTTTTTTTACGGCAATCGATTTCCATGCTTTTTTTTCCCTCCTTTTACGTAAACTACAGTCGACTCATTTGGAATTTACAGTGCACGAACTGCGTTTGTCCCTGACCACAATACATGAGTTGAGATTATACAGACAGCGTACAAGTATCACACGACTCCGCTGACCACAAGACACTCTGATATAAACAAAAAGCCTAATTTGTCTTCCACCGAAAGGTCACGATGGTTTATGTATGCCTGTTTCCACGGAAAATATGGGTCATTGACATCACATCACATTTCTTTTATATCGCAGCTCTGTGAAAGGACTGCGTCCAAACAGATTGCTTTCATGCTGAAATGCGCGGACGGCTCTCTGGCCCACATGAGCTAAATAAAAGGAACTAGACTGGCTACATAGCAAAGCACGTACGCTTTCAACGCAGTGGGCTGAGGTTAACATTGCCTATAATCAATCAAATAGAGAGAGAAAGCAGTGCTCAGAGGCAGCAGGGAACTGCAGAAAATGAACTGAGAGGCAGATTCATCCCAGTTAATTCAAGAGTGCTTCAGCCGGAGGGAGGACAGGCAGAGCGCCTCACCAAAGCCAGACATGCTGCCGACATGGTCTCTGCACACACGCACGCGCACACACACACACGCACGCACGCACAACACCACAACAACACCTGCAACTACACACAGCGCAGTAACGAGGTGATGATTCTGGCCTCGCATCGCTGCACTAAACCTGTTGCTTTTGCATAAAACCAAGTCACTGTTATGTCGATGCCATGCCTATGACACTTGAAGAAAAATAAATGAGTAAACACCCATATTATGTACTCGCTTTGCTTGTTTGTACTGTATATACTGAGGATATTTCACACGGGTAGCCACCGAACAAGAGCAGAGAATTTAAAAGGTTTGATGAGGTTTTTAGCCTCAGTCCTGCACTGTAACAAAAAAAAGACAAAATCTTAATAAAAGTATGAAAATGTTTTCTATGGTCGTATTTATCCAGTATATTCCCCATTATAAGGTCATATTAAACGGAATAGAAGATTATTAAACCTATAGGATTTTTTCCCCTAAATTGTCAAATATTAGAATTATTTTAGAAATACTACTACTACTAATAATAATTTATTGTTAATATTATATATATATATATTATATATTATAATATTATATATATATTTGGGCATGCCGCGGGGCAGTGGCCATGTCCGAGGTGTCCCTGTGTGTGCCAATCACGGATCGCGCTGTACGCCCACCAGAAAACTCATCGATGACACGCGACTCGTCGGCTACGACGAGGCAGCACATAGTGTGTGAGTGTGTGTGTGTGTGTGTTGTTTGTTTTTTTTACAAAACCCCTTCTACATGATTGCCATTTCTTTGTAAACACACACAAAGTTGTCTCTCCCACTCACGATGAACTCGAGTTAAAACATCTGGTGTTATGCATATAATTGCTCTTCAAGTGCTTCAATATGTTCATCTTTTGTCAAAGGTATCCCTGAAGGATATCTGAAAAAAAAATCATAAATTAAGTATGAAAAATTAGACATTTTGCTAAAAAGGGTTCACTGCATTTATGTATGGGGGCATTTGGGACACCTTGAAGATTAGGAATCTGAATAAAAGAGAAATTGTCTTTTTTTTATTACATTATTATTGTTCCATTGCCAAATAATTTTGTTCGTTGAAGTATTTATTACTAAGAGGCAAAATTATTTGCTCCTAAAATAAGATATTTTTAAGGCTTGAGATAAGCAAAAATGTCTAGAAATGAGTTTAGTAATCATATTTGGTTTAGTAATAAAAAAAAAGAAACACAAGATGAATTAGTGTATATTCATGATGTTTTCACTTGTCAAATAGTCTTGCAAATGTTTTGCACCGTGTAAGGCTAATTTATCCGACCCATCCAATCCATGTACTTTTCACTGTGATAACAGATTGAAAAATTAGTTGTTAAAAAAAGAAAGAAAAGAAAAATCTGCAGTGTATGGTGACAACGGGATATGAAAAATACAAGCCACGACCACAACTCGCTGCCCTCTGTTTGCGCGCATGCACAAAACTTAATGTCTATCATTTAGGCAGATCCCAAAATTTTTTTCCATGCTTTTTCGTCGCTTGCTATTTTTGTAGCCAGAAAATGAAAGTGCCTGTACTGATGTGGGAGGGCTGACACAACAACAAGCAGTGTGACATTCAAAATCCACCAGCACACTGGTAGTTTGGTCTTAAAATACTTTTTTTCTGCCTGTCAAGTCGCCAGTTTATTGTAGCGCCAATTACGGTATCATGAGGCAAAAATAAATAAATAAATAAATAAAATAAAACAAACAAACAAAAAAAACCCAGTCCCATTTGTAACTTATGGACTCTGACTTAGATTACCCACAGTAAAATCATGGATTTTATGCAGGAATCAATCAAATGATGTAATAAAAGTAAGCGAATCAATAAAATGTCTAATAAAACTGATAAACTACTAGACTTGCTAATTTATTACCATGATACAGACAGGCATCGAGCTGTAGAAATGCTTATTTAAAGGTTCACTATGGAGGATTTAGGGGGATCTATTAGAAGAAATGGAATAAAATATTCATAAGGATGTGTTTCCATTAGTATGTAATTACCTGTAACTATGATTTATTGTGTTTTTGTAAGCTTGGAGTACAGGTAGTCCTCAAGTTACGATGGAGATGCGTTCCGCCACACACATCGTAAGTTGAAAATATCGTTTGTCGAACCACTGTGTTGAACCACTTAGCCTAGCTTAGGTATCTCAGCCTAACTTAGCCTAGCTTAGGTATCTCAGCCTAACTTAGCCTAGCCTACCCAGGAGTCTTTTTCAGTAGAAGATATGCTTTTGAATTAAAATTAGCTCTTGAAGCACACACACACAAAACAAAAAAACCCGCGGTAATGCACTGTACAGTACACCGATACACAAGGTAACTCCGCCCACACAAACACCTGGCCTACCAACCACATAACAGGCTTTAAATTTTCGGTGAAAAAAAAAAAGTAAAACATTTCCAAAGTGTTTATGACAGAAGCATTGTCTTATTTTAAGATTTTTAATTAGAACCCCGACCTAAAATCATTGAAAACCTGATTAGCCTAACATTAGCCGGCTAGCTGGTGTAAAACTGCACCTCTGCAGATAGATATTTTTGCACCTGATAGCTACTGTTGATTCTTATACGGTGGACCCTCGGCTCGCGAACACATTGGATGGTGAACAAATCGACATATGAACTAAATTCCTGAGCAGATTTTGCACCAACCGACGAACAAATCCTCCCAACCCACACTTTGCGGCACAAGCATTCAATTCCGGTCAAGCGCTCGTGGTGTGAACGTGTTCGATGCATTTTTTCGTTGTGTTTCTCTGCATTTTTGCTCTATAAGCTTCATTACGGGTCCCAAGAAAGTAGAAATGGTAGT
>JAQLOM010000023.1:28120451-28130786 GCA_030068315.1 Chrysichthys thysi
TGTGTGTGTGTGTGTGTGTGTGTGTGTGTGTGTGTGTGTGTGTGTGTGTGTGTGTGTGTGTGTGTATAATTTTAATATATTGTGTGTGTATGGAATGAGGATGATTGACTAATGATCCCTTTCTTGCGTTTTTTTGTTTGTTTGTTTGTTTGGTTTTTTTGCGTTTTTTTTCCCCTTTTCTTTTCTTTTCTCCCCAGGCATGATCCTGGCCATCCTGGAGCGGTGTGGCGTGATCCCAGAAGCACTACTTATAGATGGGCACGAGGTGGGCGCAGGGACAGTGGCTGCCGGCTGGCAGAATTTCATCACTTGCATCGAAATGTTCTTTGCCGCTATTGCACTCCGTTACGCCTTCACATGCGACGTATACCAGGAGAAGAAGAGCGAAGCTCCAGGTTGGCATGCTGTCTAGCAGTCTGACTACCATGCACTTACTTTACACTTTCGCTGCTATAAAAGAAGGCTTGCCAGGCTACTTCAGAAGAGACGGCCACAGAGTAACGTTTCCCAGTGGGGCTGCCGGAGACAGCAGGAGTCAGGGTTTAGAGGAACTCTGTAAAGATCAGCTCTTCTCTGAGGCATGGAGAGTGCTCAAAAAAAAAAAACAACCCAGACATCTGTGGCACAGCATGTGGCATTAAAAAATAAAACACATTTCAGTTGAGGTTAATGATAAATTGGTACCGTTTTAGATACTGAGGGAGTTTTTTTGTTTCTTTGTTTTTCTTAAGCTTTCAGGTATTCAGTCTCGGTGTACGGGTGAGAAAGCAGACAAAGAAGAAATTCCTTAATGCATTTGGAGAGTGGGGTCTTTTCATGTCAACTTTTCTTTTTTTTTTTTTTTTTTTGCTTCATCCCGCCATGGGGTTTTAAAAGCACTTCTGTTTGAAACCTCGGTCATGTTTGGCAAGGTTTCGGATTGTGCAGAAAATTTCTATTTAATATTCTCCAATCTCGGCGCTAATGACATTGTGGCCCCTGAATGTTAAGCACTTCATTAGACCTGTATTATGATTCAGTGCGTTCTGCATGAAATCCAGCTCCGAATTCTCCATTTAATTGCTCTGCCTGCGTGGCTTTGAATGCCAATATGAAGTCTCAGTGGGGAAACTGATGTCACTTTGTGTACTATAGACAATAAGGACTGGGATATTCTTGTCGCTAAATCATTAGTAGAGCTCGAGTTACCAGCGCTTTGCTTTAAACTCCTCCATTAGCAGCCCACACGATGCAACGTATTTCCGAGTAACTCGAAACCCGGATAAAACCGGACCCCGAAGCTAATCCTTCGACCAATCTAATGACCTTTTGCTGCTGGGGAAAAGGTCAGAAGACGACACATCACAGCAGAGCAGCGCGTATTCGAGTGCGCCTGTTCTTTTTCAGGGTTTTGTTTCCCGCTGAAGCTCGGTGAGTGTGCTGACCCAGACATAACGACCCTCCACGGCACTTCGCACCTCTTCTTCTGACCCTCAAACACGCACTCCAGTGAAACAGAGCACTGAATCTCAGGAGCGTTAGGACTTCCTGTGGTCCACTAGAGGGCAGAAGAGGAGATGGCAGGTACCGCTTGGGTACAGCAATTCTCATTCACCAACAGCAAGCACAAAACACGCATAGACGCATTCTTCACATGACATAAAACAGACACCAGGCTTGCTCTGCTCCGAGTAACATCCTTCTATAAAGCCACGGCCGAGTCGTGTGCAGAAGCAGCAATGTTATGGATGGGGATGTTTTTTCTTTTTCTATTCACTGAACATCTCTAGCATTAGAGAAGCGAAGCAGGAGAATCCACATCAGGGAGCACTGGGACATGGTTCAAAAAGGTTTTTGTTTTTTTTTTGTTTGTTTTTTTCCTTTGGAAGCTTCTGTTTTGAGAGCAGCCAGGTCATTGTGTGGCAGTGCCCCTGGCACACTATGACTTGCTCACAAAAGTGAAAATAATGCATTGTAACTCGGGCATAGCAGAATCTCATGTGACCGTGAGGACAGATCATATTTTTAGAAAGGTCATATAAAATTCCGACGTAAATCGAGTCTTTTGAGGGTTTCATAATGGGAAAGAAAGAAAACAAAGTAAGTTTATAAGGTCGTTTGCCTTTCAGATGCATTCTACCTGTCTGCGCTTTGTTTTATGCCTATAGGTTATCAGTTTATTTACACAAGGAGGCATTTTCCATGGCATAGATTTTCACTTCTTAGTGTCATGGGGTTGTAATTCAGGCTGTGTGATGTGATGAGATGTATATGATGAATATAATATATTTGTGTAGACAAAATTTTGTATATTGTGCATGCATGTGTAGATAGAAAGATAGATAGATAGATGGATGGATGAATGGAGAGAAAGAGGTCTTATGGTACCTTTGCTTAATAGAGCAAGACCCCTAGGTCCAGAGTGGTGATTTTATTTATTTTTAAATCCTCATTAATCGCAGTTATTATTTTCCTTTCCAGATAACGTCGCCCCCATGCACAGCATCTCCAGCGGACTGAAAGAGACCATCAACCCCGGAGACATGGTGCAGGACGCCATCCACAACTTCTCTCCAGCCTACCAGCAGTACACGCAGCAGTCCACGCAGGAGGTGGTGCAGCCGAGCCAGAACGGCAAGCCGGGCCCCGCCGTCAGCAAGAACCCGAAGAAGACTGACAAAATCACCCTGATCGACACGGACGATGAGTTCTAAAGAGCGTGTGTGTGTGTGTGTATGTATGTATGTATGTATGTATGTATGTATGTATAGGGGAAGGGGAAACCATAGGTACAAAGAACCCAGACAGATATATTCCAGACTACGTAACATGTGCTTCGTATAAGGGTACACAATCCCAGGTCGAGCCGAGTCGTCATAAGCCGGCCGCTTAAAAAGGGCACCTTAATAACTCCAGTCTACCAAATTCCGGGGAATTTATTAGGCAGCGGTGATAAAAGGATTAGGAGAATTAATACACACAGCGTTCAAGGGGAAGCAGCAGTTCTTGCACTTTTATCACGTGTCGTCCCTGCTTAATCAGTTTCTCGAGCTGACAGAAGGATCTTGCTGTTCTCGGGACACCGCGTGACTCCCAGCTGCGTTGCAGCACGACTTAAACGTAAAGGAGGTGTTCGGAAAGCTCACTCCGGCTGAAGCCGTCACTTCAGAGCGCCTCTTTTGAAGTATTTGCTGCTTCCGTCTCCTGACGAACGGAAACGCCTCTCAAAGGCGCCCCGGTTTCGGAGCGCCGCACTTCAAACTGTTTACCTCGACTCTTTGAAACACTTCGTATCCCCTGCACGAAGGACACAACGAACGGCTTGAGAGATCTCTCTTCCCTTTATTTTTCTTACCTTGCACTGTTGATCCAGCAGTCTTATACTCTACATAGAAGCAGGCTCTGTGTTTTTTTTATTGTACATAATTTGTATATAATTATTTAGTTGCACAGGGGATGATGGGAAATGTAAAGGTTATTGTAAAGGAATACCTAGTTCATGTGTTGTATTGCTCTGTTGTCACGTCACGTTCACTTTTTCCCCCCCACTCGAACTTTTTTAAATCCAGTTTGTTTCAGATCTGTTTTTTTTTTTTTAGCATATCAAGTGAGAAATCTGTTCCAGGTTCAATGTGGCCGCTCGTTATTCATGGCTGCAACGTTTAAACGGGACAGACGATCACTACAGCGCTTTAATTAGGTCCATGCAGCTCGAGGTAGGAGTTGTTCAGTCCCCCCACGCCGTATTCATGAAGTATTCGGAGTTCTTCTTCTTCTTCTAATTCTTGGAATGTTGTATCCAGGCTTGGCAGATAAATGCAAAAACATTCATTAAATTAAGTTAACCTGCTGTTTACGTCCGTCGTTTCTGGATTCGTGTAAATCTTTTTAAAGCTCACATCCTAAATAAAACGAATAAATGTTCCTAAAAGGAGTGCGTTTTTGGTTTTTGTGTGTGGCTTTTTTTTTTTCTTCCTTTTTCCTCTCCATCATATTTTTTCCTTCTTAAGGTTACTACGTGATAAATCAGACACTTGTTCATTGAAGAAGCTTTATTTAAAAGTACAAAATGGTCACTGCATACTATGTACAGGAATAATTTACTCTCTTCTTATTCAGCCAGAGTGGAAATGAAAGAGCATGAGGAGTTGTTGGGGTTTTTTTTTATTTGTACATGAGGGTAGTTCATTGACAAAGTAAATATATGCATGTAAATACAATAATTTAGATGTTGAGGGAAAAAACATAATAAACACAAATCAAAATAAATATCAACTTTTCAAGTGTAATAGATATACACAGATTTTTGTAAAGGTGTAAATCATGATATGGTATGAGAAGATATTAATCTAAGCCTAGCTTTGCTGCCTTTGTCTGTATTTAACGATCGCTGTTCGGATTTACTTCCGCCTCCTCGAACTTTCCAGAACTTCAGTCTTTTAAACAAACCCCTACCGTAACGCTATCCAGCTCGAGCTCCTTCTAGGCCACTAGCGTTATCTAATATCGATTTCTTCCTCCGTTATCTTTCGTTCAAACTTTACACGGACAACTACAGGGTAATCATTTAGAGCAGCACACACACACACACACACCCCCACACGTGTGGAGTTTTCTCTCTGTGTTTAAAGGCAAGTGTGTTCAAGAGCACTGGTTAAAAGTTTTAAAGTTTTATGTGCGTTCATGGTAAATAGCTTTAAGGACTGACTGAGCGTGTATATAATATACTTTGTTTAAAAAAAAATGGATAGCCATATGGAAAATAGAGAATAATTTAGTCTGTTGAGCCAGAAAAAGGCCACATACAGCATACACAACATGAAGACCAAAAGAAAAAAAAAAAAAGTACCCACTTAGTGAGAAATCAGCATCTCAATATGCTAATAGAGAACTGAAAAAGGGGTTTACAGAAGAGTCGGCCTTTTTTCAGCACTTGGACTTCACTGACCTTTCTCCAAAGTTAAAGGGGCTGGCTTAATCCTCCCAGAATGCAGTGCATTGTTTTGGGGGTTTCAGAAGCACTTGAGCGCTATTGGGTGCCTCTCGGTGCAGGAAAACCTCCACGAGTTCACCGTTAGGGATGAGTTTTGAAAATTTATCTGGAACGTTTTGTTCATTTGTGTCACGTGGGAGCTTTGACCAAAATATGCTCTAGTTTTTCTTTACGTCGGGGCCACCTACGAGACGGTTCTGATCCGTTTCACACGGAATATGCATACGTAAAACCGAAATGGATCGCTCAAGAGAATTTAAAATACGCATACTTTTATAAAATAGCTTCAATTTCACGGTACAATTGAACGTCTATGGCCAAGGATGTCACTGGGTTGTTTTGGAATATCAGTGACATGCACTGAGTGAAATGCAATTCACCACAGAGGATTCTGGGAAGGTTGAGGCGGCGCCTTCACACACATCTAAAGAGACATGCCCTATCCAAACTGTCGGAGAGTCGCCTTTTCTTGTTCCCTGTTCTGACTGTAATGTGGCCTAATTGGAATAACCTCCTATAATAGCTGTGTAATCTGCCTGTAATAAGATGTGTCCATGTGTTTAATGTTAAAAAACAAACAAACAAAAAACATATATAAAATAAAACAAAACGTAATTCAATTGAATTTCTTGGTCCATAAAAAAAACAATGCTTCGATCCTCCAAGAAGATACGCAGTGTCTTGGATTCACCGGCATATGTTCACAGCATTTGGAGAGCTCACCACTAGAGGTCAGTACGAGTCACACACAAGGGCGGTTATTGGATTTTTTTTTTTTTTTAATGGAAAAATATTATATTGAACTGGAATTCATAAAGAGGAACTGATAGGAGGAGTGAATGGGGAAACAAACTCATTCTGGGGAATAGGAAGTGAAAAAAAAAAAAAGGACGCATGAGGCTGGGGGAATTTCTGGGCCTTTTTTTTTTTCATTTCTTTTTTGTTCTTTTGTTCATTGTAAGTCGACCTGGCCACACGCACACACATCTAGAGCCAGACTGAAATGCCGTCCCAGCGCGTCATCACCACAACAAAACACTGAAGTTCCACTTGCGGTTGACAGACAATAACGTGTCCGACTACGGGCCACAAAATCCACAAAAGCATCTGAATAGCAAGAGCACTGGATCACCATATACACTGATATGTTCACTGATTGGACGTTTGCGAGGAGGGTTTGCAAGCAGAATCGTCAAAAATGATTTAAAAAAAAAAAAAAGCTAAACTAAACGTGTCAATGTGTACACCTCTGAACTTCATACGACTCCCAAGATATGCAAGGTTATGCCCTAAACTGTATAAAAGACAAAGAAAATCAGCAGAAACAATGGAAAATATCAAACCGGAATAACATTCAGATATGAAAAGGACATATAAAACATTGAGAATTGATACAAAACAAAAATACAAATAAAAATAAGAAATATGCCGAAAGCACAGCAGTAAGCCGCAGAGCCAGGGCTCACAGCAGCCTACACAGCAGCACAGTTTTGATTTTTTCCCCCCCTAACTGCCTCGCCAGGGAAGAAGGAACAGTCATAGTCACTTGGGTTAAGAGCGAATCCTGATTGCACGTGATTGGACTCACAACTGGTCGTTTCTCGAAGAAATCAACCAACATGTACAGGCTTCAAGGTTACATATTTCTGCCATGCTTTATACGTGGGCACCAACCCTGTTCCTGAAGATCTACCTTCCTGCAGCTTTCATCCATCCATTTATCCACCCATCCATCCATTCACCAATCCATCCATCCATTCACCAATCCACCCATCTATCTATACATCCACTCATCTACCCATTCATCCATCCATCCATCTATCTATCCATCCATCTACCCATCCATCCACTCATTCACCCATCCATCCACCCTTCTATCCATCTCCCCTCCATCCACTCATCCTCCGATCCATCCGCCCACCTATCCATCCATCCACCCATCTATGGTTTCATCCATGCATTGGGGGTCACAAGGGAAGCTTTGGACTGAGGGAGAAAACCAGAGTACCCAGAGAGAACCCACACAGGCTCAGGAAGAGCGTGGAAATTGACCTGGAATTGAAGCCGAACCTGGAACCTTCTTGCTGTGAGGCGACAGTGCTAACCACTGCGATCACAATGAAGATGGAAAATGGAAGATCTACCTCAGTGAGGTAGATCTCCAGGAACAGGGGTCGGTACCCAGTGCTTTCAAAGCTTCCTCATGTTCAAAGAGTCCTGTCAGAAAAACCAGGATCGTCTTTACCCAAGAGCCTGTCTCGAATTATTTGCCATTTGATTCATAGCCGTTTCATCAGGGGGTTACCAACACCGGCAGTGCCACCTCACGTGACCTAGCAGTAGGAATGCTTTCTAAACGGACGGAATTCTCAACGCAAAGTCGGAGCCGAAAGTCGAGATCTTCAGCTCGCTTGTTTGTGTTCGGGTTTTTTTTCTCATTCGTGAGGCCATAGCGAATCTGTAATATACAGATAATAATGGACTTGCGTTACTTTTGCCAAGACAGCTCACGTCTCTATATCCAATATGGATTACCTTCCATTCGTTATAGCGCTGACGAGGAAAAAAAACATATATATGTATTTATATATATCTATATCTATATTTTGTTGTTGTTTTTTAAAAAGAAGTGACATTAAAATGTGCCTTTTAGCAGATATGATCAGGGATAGAAGTTAAACAAGGGGTCTTTTCTTGTATCATATGACAGGATTATTATTATTATTATTATTATTATTATTTTAGTAGTCAATATAACTGACAAGTGCCTTATAAAAAAAAAAAAAATCCTATGACTTTTTTTTGTCCTGAAGAGTCCTGTACGTCATTCGAATTGGCAAGTGCTTTATTAATATTAAACTGTAATTTAACAGTAAACATATATGAAGTGCTATTAAAATATTGTGAAGTCGCAGAGTAAGAGTCACGCGCTGGGGTTTTCTTTTTCCTACAGCTTGTTCCATTTGTTTCCTCATTGTCTCATTTTGTGAACGCACAACAATGTGCGTCAAGAAACCTCGCTTTTTGGTTTTTTTTTGTTTGTTTGTTTTTTTTTCAAAACGTATATATACATTATAACAAAACCACACGGCTTTAGGACTTCGCTGGTCCACCACCAGGTTCTCATACCCAACAGATTTTCCCTCAGAGCCGATCATTATAGTCTCGATATCCGGTATGTGTTAGAACATGAAGCCCTACACAGAGGTGTTCAGAGATATTGTACGTCAACTGTTGCACAGTATAAGCAACGGTTTCTTTTTTCTCTTTTTACATCAAAACGTCTACAAAAACAAGCACAGTAACAAGAATATACTGCAAAAGGTGTTCTATGTCGATAATAATAATAATAATAATAATAATAGGTTTTCACTCTCTGATGTAAAATGTAAGATACCACAGGCATCAGCGCATTCACACACTGCCATGGCAGGTTCGATCAAGTACTTAATCCCCAAGTCAGCAAATCTCATCTCTGCTAAGTCTCAGTCTGGGTCGGAGAAAGGGCGAGAAGGCCGGGGTGCCCTGCCGGTGCCGGAGCCTTAGAGCACAGTGCACAGACAACGTAGACGGTTTGGTTTGGACATGTGTATGAGTGGGAGTGTACTGGAGAAACTGAGAAATTTTAGAATAAAAAAAAACAAAACAGAGAGAGAGAGAGTGTGGAGTTATGGGAAAATGGTTGTCTGCCTCCCCATCCCACCCCTTCAGTCTGACCACCGAGTGTCCTCTCAGTGGAGAATTAGGCTGGGAAGGTTTGGAGTAGAACCAGTTTGGACCAGACAGAAGAAATCCTCAAGGCCTTCCCTCGCCCTATGATGGAGCGGAGCATGGCGGAGACGAGGCGCCGTGATTGGCCGACTTGACGATGGTGATGACGGACGTGGTGGCTACCTTGGCAGGAGTGAGTGGGCCGCATGCCACGGTACGGGCGAAGCACTGAAGCGCCTCGTACTTGGCGCGCAGTGCTTCCAGCTCCAGGCGCATGCTGGCGTTCTCCCGGGCAAGCTTCTCCACCTCTTGCTGCAGCTGCGACTTCTGGCGCTCCAGCTCCTCCTTTTGTGTGACACGCTTGATGCGGCAGCTGGCGGCGTAGCCGCGGTTCTTAAGCGTGCGCCGCCGCTGCTTCAGCCGCACCACGTCCTCCTTGGTGAGGCCTCGTAGGTGCTGGTTCAGCTCACGCACCGACATGGCCACCAGCTCATCGTCGCTCAGCGCCGGCGCATTCTCACCCGTCTCCTTCTTCACCTGCGACACAATTATTCACAAACGTTAAGCCTGGTCCTGGAGGTTCAGCATAAAACATGTCACAGTGTATAAACTAAAGGCACCTTTTCTTAGGTTTAGGTCAGGTTAAATAAACGCGTACAGTGAATGCTGCTGAAATCTGAGCGCTGTTGTCAGGGTTGTTGCGCAGCTCCGGGGCAAATAAGAGATTTATAGTAACGCACTCGTTCTAATACGTTAATCGTTTCCATGGTAAAAAAAAAAAAAACAACAAAACACCCTGTAGTACAAAAACGTGTTTAATCGGTGACGCGTCTGATAGGGTTTTCCGTCAGGTGAGGTTTATTTAGCGTTTGGGAAGGAGTCTCCAGTTTCAGCACTGTGTAGCTGGGCAGTATCTTGGTAACTGTTTCATCAGAGAGGGAGATAATGAGCCTGTTACAAAGCGGTTATAAATCAATCGTTAACAGGATCCAATTTGTTTCACATATTAAGCTATAAAGTGAAAAAACAATGAAAGGAATGTGTATTTTTTTAAACAAATAATTTGTAGTGGCAAATTGCTTTGGAGTAAGGGGAATTTAAAAAAATAAAGTTTGGGACTTGCTGTTATTGAAAATTTGGTGTGAAAGTGCTCTCGATGATTCATTTCCTGTAACAGCACAACCCCAGTAGTTGTGTACTGGTGAAACACTGGTGTAATGTATGTGACTTACAGTTTCATAACTATATTCATTCCTATGGGCTTAAACTTAATCTTAAAGGAGCCATTTGTAACATTTATAGCCTTCTGCTACCTGCAAGGAGAACTGCACTCTTTATATTTTATATATATATATATATATATATATATGATCGATATAGATATATATAGATATAGACACACACACACACACACACACACACTCTCTCTCTCTCAGTGGAGATCAAAATTAGAGAACAAGCTACAATTTCCTTAATGTCAAGGTCACTACGGAGTCCTACTGTATGTGGAAATGATCCAAACCGGAGTAAAAGAGCAGGATTTTAACCATATGTCATGAGTTACATAATTAATTAAAAATTAGAGAACACTTTCAGATTCCTCCCAGTTATTGGTGTTAATCTGGCAGCTGGTGCTAATTTCCTTCATTATC
>JAQLOM010000023.1:28131841-28158697 GCA_030068315.1 Chrysichthys thysi
GGGACCCGTAATGAAGCTTATAGAGCAAAAATGCAGAGAAACACAATGAAAAAAATGCGTTGAACACGTTCACACCATGAGCGCTTGAGCGGAACTGAATGTTTGTGGCGTGAAGCGTGGGTTGGCTTCCTGTACGTCAGGCGAGGATTTGTTCGTCGGTCGGTCCAAAATCTGTTCGGGAATTTAGTTCGTGTGTTGATCTGTTCGCCATACAATGCGTTCACAAGCCGAGGCTCCACTGTATTATACACAGATTAGCTTTGAATTCAAATTAAAAGCAGAAAAGACTCATGACATATTTTAAAATCTCTTTTTTCCCCACAGGTGGATGGGCCAGGCTTGTGATTGGGTGGGCCAGGCCCCTCTGGACACCCCATAAAGCCAGGCCCGCCTTCAAACTTTAAAGTGTCCAGCTCACCCTTGCCAGAATTCAATACCTTGTTTATGTTTGGAAAGCATGTAACCACTACCTGCTAGCTCTCTGTGCAGCAAAACCCCACTGTTAGTGATCCCTTACAAAAAACGATCACGGCAGAGGTCCATTATGTACGAAACGTCTATAAAAATGGAACGTGTCGGGTGAGAGAATTAAAAATAATCGATCCCTTGTCAAAATATCTTCAAATTCACCTTAAAATGTAAGATCTATGCATACTGAGGATGTCGCCGGATAGGTTTCGGAATGCGGATGGCATTGAAAATGGTGCTCCGCTACTCAGCGCATTATTATCATTAAAATCATTAAACCTTTCCGGCAAAAAGGAAAAAAAAAATCCTGAGCAAGTCCCAGCCCACTACACCTCCACTTTACCCTGTAATGCGTTTAATGTCATTCAAACCCTTTTTAAAAATCGTATCATATTATCTTATCTTATTTCTTGCATTAACGTCTCTAGCCATTTAGCATCTTGTGCTGGGAGAAGCTGCGTCATTTGAATTTCCTGAGGATCATGGGAAGAAGAAAAAGTTGCTAAATTTGCTAACTCCATGCAAAAAAACAAAAGACAAAACCCTCAACCCTGTTTCTCATTTAAGCACAAAATGCACCATGTCAGCAAAAAAGCCACATATTTTTGAATTGCTGAATGCATGGTTGGGTTCTTTTTTTTTTTTTGGTGCGGAGGTGTAGTGGTTTGCCCTGTCGCCTCACAGCGGGTCCGATCCCCGGGGTCGACCTGGGCGCCTTTCTGTGTGGAGTTTGCATGTTCTCCCCCCCGTTGTCCGTGTGGGTTTCCTCTGGGTACTCCGGTTTCCTCCCACAGTCCAAAGACATGCACAGAGGGGATTAGGCTAATCGGCGACTCTAAATTGGCCGTAGGTGTGAATGTGAGTGTGAATGGTTGTCTGTCCCTGTGTGTTGCCCTGCGGTGGACTGGTGACCTGCCCAGGGTGTACCTCGCCTTTCACCCAAAGTCACCTGGGATTGGCTCCAGCTTCCCCCCGCGACCCTGAACAGGATTAAATGGCAGAAGATGAGTGAGTAAGGACATACAAAAGATACCCAGGCTATTCATGGAATCATCCATATCCTGTACATGATGCACGATATGTCAAGATGCATCATGTTCTAGATCATATTAACACACACTTCCTCACTACCACGGCCTCTGGAACTTAGTTCCTCTGTATAGCATGAACTCAATGAAACAAAAGTCAAATGACAGCTGAAAAAGTCCCCGGCCAGCTTTATTTCAATGCACAAACATGACCTCACCCTGAAAAGAGAACAACATATGTCACCAGACAACGGTCACGCAACTTTTTTCTCTTCTTTCTCCTCCTTCTGGAGCATGTCAGGATATGTTTTTGCTAAGCCGTACAGACCGTACTGTACTTGACTGTTTCGGAGATATGCTGAACATTCCAGAAGGCACTGTGTCACTACGAATAGTTTCCCTTACACAGTCACTGTTATATTTTTGTTTTTACACAATGTGCTTTATCAGGTTTAGAGCCACGGCTGACAGGCTGACAGGATTCTGTTACGCTGGGCTTTCCTGGCTCGCTTCATGCCCTTATTTAACTCTCCCGGTTATATTTAGCTCAGTGTGCTGACCGTAAAATTCTGCCAACAATGTGATTTAAGTGGAAATGTGATAAGTGATACCTCGTTAGCGAGGAAAGGGCTCTTGGTGCAGACCGAAGGTAGGAACGGTCTCGCGGCGTGTTTATCAAAAGACGAGCATTCGGCGTTCCTTTATTCCAAGGAAAGAAAAAAAAAACAACATCTATTCTAGTCTGGTGTTAAATTACGTCCTGCCCGGGAATGCGTGTTATCTGCTAATGTCTTTGCTTTCCTAAGACATCATCCTAAAACTCCTTGACCATATAGGACTGAAGTATGAAAGGCTTGAAGAAATAATGGCCCGGATCGATTTGAAATGGATAGAAAGTGAGGGAGAGCCACCGGTGATATTCCATTCCAGCACAGATGTTGGGGCTACAACAGTAAGCTCTTAGTCACTGTTTGGTTTGAGGAAAGCACACCTGCCACACATTAACCAGCAGTCCGAATGGTTTAGCCATGACGGGATCAAAGGCGGAGCCTGGGCATCCTCGGTCAGGTTCAGCATAGATAATGAAGCGCAAAGTTGAAACAAAAGCACGCGTGAGAATACGCTCGAGTCTCTGATTCGTTCCATCTGGATCTCTAGCGTGGGTCCCCAAATGGGCCCCGCCATGCGTTTTATTCGGATCAAAATAGCAACGCAGGAAACTAATTATGGTAAGATGCGTATACTGAAAATTTAAATTTAAAAAAAAAAAAAAAAAAAAAAAAAGACAGCACACAAAACCATATATAGCTAAAGTTTGGGGAACTCAACAGTGGTATGCATGAGAGATGACAACATGCCTTGTATTTTGGCTCTGCACTTGCAATCCAGAAATTATCTCTCTCTCTTTCTCTCTCTCGGTGTCTCTTACTCTGTCTCTCTAGATGGAAAAAAACAGCACAGTCCCTGAGGATAAGGTCCCAGAAATATTAGACAAGTGATGCAAGGCTAGCAGAAATTAAAGCTGCTTTCCTAAACTGCAAGCTTTCATAAATGTTTCGTGAGAGAGAAATAAAAGGCTTTGGCTTTTCTTTCCCGGGAAGCCCATCACACCAAGTGTTTTTTGTTTCTGGTTTATTTTTGGGGGTTTTTGTGGGGGTTGGGGGGGGGATTATAAAAGAAAAAGCCACGCCCATCTGTACACAGTCTCTTCCAAAAAGTATTGGAACAACACCGCATGGGGTTTTTTTCCTTCTTTTTTTTAATGCTTTTGCCACGATGGATTTGAAAAGAAGCCATCGAGATGTGGGTGAAGTGCAGACTTTCGGCATTAATTCAAGGGGTTTGACCAAAAAAAAAAAATTTGCACACGCAAATTGTTTACGAATGGCAGCCCCCCCCCCACACACACACACACACACTTTTTTTTAAACAGTCCCTTCATTTTGACAGACTCAAAAGTAATGGGACAGCCGTTGATGCCGAATGATGAGCACTTTCGTGGCCGTTTATGGTCCGTTTCCTCATTGCGTGTGTGGTTAACGCGGAATTTTCCTTAAACCTCCTGAATTAATCCTGAAAGCCTGCGCTTTAATCACGTTTCGGTGGCTTCTTTTCAAATCCGTCACGGTTGGGAACAGAGGCAGAATTCTGGGGAAGAAGGGGGGAGGGTTCCAATACTTTTGGAAGGAACTGTGTATAGGGGTCCGGCCTTTGAGTTCTTCCTTTCACGGCGCGGGCTTCCTTTACATTCCTTCGCCGTGTGGTCGTCCATGTTTCCCAGGACACAAGGAAGTGCGGGGACTTGATGAGCTAGGGGCCCCACTTCCACTTCACTTGCTCAGTCCGGCTAGAAAGGAAAAGCCCTGGCATTCCAAGGCTGCGTTTTCATCATCGCTCTCTCTTAGAACAACGGGCGCATTTTTTCCCCTCCGCCCAACTCAGCGCTGCCTTTGGCGACGTGCGATCAACGGGCCGCCGAAACATTGGAGCTCTTATTCAGGCTATCGTGAGCCAGGCTAGGAAAACAGAAAAACATGTCACAGGGGAAGGGCTTTGGGAAGGAGGCCATAGAGAATGTGCTCGAGCAGGGATAACGGGGTATCTTTTCTCACAAATACACACACGTACTGGGGAGAGGGGCCCTGTTTTCCATTTGGAAAGCTGTATACAGTAGTTGCTTTCAGAAAAGTCTGCGTACTAACTACTCGCAGTGATAAATAAATAAAATATTCGAGCTGAGACCAAAAAATTCAAGTTACGATCTTATGTATATTAAGGAGACGGAGTAGTGATACAAGGCTGCACAAACGCTGGGGTAAAATTGTTGTCTGGGACTTAAGGGCTAAACGGATAAGGGAAAGTCTGAAAGTGAGACGTTTCATGAAGAACTGCTTTGTGGAGAAAAGTTTCTAGCAACTAGACAATTTGTGATTTGATTTGTGATGATTTAGTGAAATGAATTGCCCTGGTACTGGTACTCGGGCCAAATCAGAATGTCTGCAAGTCGTCAAAAAAAATAAAAAAAGAAAAAGGAAAAAGAAAAAGTCTCAGACAGAGAACAACAACTCTCCTCAAGGCCTGAGATTTTGTCGGAGTTAATTAACCATCCTCGAATTACTCCACTTATGAATTCTGGGTCTTGTAACTGAACAAACCACAGATTTTATGTGTGTGTGTTGCTATGTGTGTGTGTGTGCACGTGTGTGTGAGATGCTTGTTCTCTTGGAGTTGGCGTATGTTCTGGCTGAGCTCCGGTGTTCCAAATCTGCTGTCATTTGAAATACTTAGCAAGTTATAAATGTGCTTTTTTTGGATAGGGCTAGCAACTGTGAAGTTTGGTAATGCTTCAAAAATGTTCAGCTTCTCAGACTGACAAAAAAAAATACAAAATACAAAATGAAAAAAATATTACAAACCTGCCAGCGTGGTTTTGTTTTCCGTTCACTTTCCATTCACAATGTACGTGATCTCGTAATTATAGTAACGAGGCGGTCGTTACTACAATATCACACATATCCTCAGTCGTTTGGGTGATCAGACCTTCAACATGAGGGTCTTTTCCATTATAAACAATGAAACATAATCCGTGTTGATGCTAGTTTTTAGAAGAGATGCTTATCAGGGTTCTAACAGTCCCACTTTGTGTTATAAAACGTGTTACGACCTGTTTTTTTTGTTGTTGTTGTTGTTGTTTTTTTAAACCACAGTCGCCTTATATCCCCCATTCTGATTGGCCAGGAGGTTTTGATTCCTTTTCTAAAATGGTGTGGCTCGGCAAGTAGTTCCTGCTGCCAGACAAATCACAGGTTTATATTAAAAAATGTTCGTTCTGATTCACGGTTCTTGTATGGCGGGTGCTCAACATGATCTAATAATAATACGCTTGTTATAATAAAAGTCAAAGCCACATTTCCTTATTATTTAACAAACAAAATCTTCAGCATGGTGGAATGAGTTTCCAGTGTCAGGGGTTTGAAATCGAAACAAAGCTGTGCCATGGGAAAGTCTCCCGGATCTGCAGGAAAGTCCTCAGGGTCTGCAGGAGAGTCTTCAGGATCTACAGGAAAGTCTGCAGGATCTGCAGGAAAGTCTTCAGGGTCTTCATGAAAGTCTTCAGGAAAGTCTTCGAGATCTACAGGAAAGTCTTTGAGATCTTCAGGAAAGTCTTCAGGAAAGTCTTCAGGATCTACAGGAAAGTCTTCAGGATCTGCAGGAAAGTCTGCAGGAAAGTCTTCAGGGTCTTCATGAAAGTCTTCAGGATCTGCAGGAAAGTCTGCAGGAAAGTCTTCAGGGTCTTCATGAAAGTCTTCAGGAAAGTCTTCGAGATCTTCAGGAAAGTCTTCAGGAAAGTCTTCGAGATCTACAGGAAAGTCTTCAGGAAAGTCTTCAGGGTCTGCAGGAAAGTCTTCAGGAAAGTCTTCGAGATCTACAGGAAAGTCTTCAGGATCTACAGGAAAGTCTTCAGGAAAGTCTTCAGGATCTGCAGGAAAGTCTTCAGGATCTACAGGAAAGTCTTCAGGAAAGTCTTCGGGATCTACAGGAAAGTCTTCAGGAAAGTCTTCAGGATCTACAGGAAAGTCTTCAGGAAAGTCTTCGGGATCTACAGGAAAGTCTGCAGGGTCTACAGGAAAGTCTGCAGGGTCCTCATGAAAGTCTTCAGAAAAGACTGCAGGAAAGTCTTCAGTGTCTTCAGAAAAGTCTTCAGAAAAGTCTTCAGGATCTGCAGGAAAGTCTTTACATGTTCTTGGTTACATGACACAGTGCACATTTATATGATTTACTCCAAAACCAGGGAGACTATTGAAGGAGCAGTTGTCTACAGGTGCTGTAACGTAAACGATAACAAGACCTCCTTTCACGTATGGTCCATAATATTACCCGAAGTTACAAATGGCTAAAAAGTACGAGACATCGTCGTTTGCTAAACTGAGTGACCGCGACAGTGCGAGAGGAACGAAACGCTTCATGACGTGCCGTTAGAGAAAAATCGTTAGCTTACTATTAATATAAACCCTTCCACCGGTGAACAGTCTAAAGGATATGGCATCATTACCGTCAGGGGGTCATCGTCAGCAAGAGATTCCTGGCCAAAGACCATGAATTACATCATCACCCATACTTTGAGCAGTTAAGATAAACTCGGTGGCGTAATTCCACCCCTAGCATGCCATATGAGCTGAGAATCACAAGTCCAGAGTGCAGTTATGCAAATCTTCTTGCGGAAGTAGCCAAAACAGAACCAAAACTTTGTGAGGATCACAAGGGAAAGTTGGTCATCACCCTGTGTTCAAGCATGTAGGTGGTATCATGAGGATGTTAGTCACTGTACTGAAGCCCATGAGGTGGATACAGACAATAATATTATTGTGAAGTCAAATTGTGTGTTTAACTTTTGTACGTAGCCCTGGGTTTCACAACAAGGAAAATGTGCATGTCTTGAAAAAGAGGTCCACTGCCAAATCCCGAACATTTTCCATTAACCTCAGATGATGACGCAAAGTCCTGTTTGAGGTTTTTTTCCCCCCTGGCGGGGCTGGGTTTTTTTGATACCAATAAAACAACCGGGTTTTTTTGTTGTTGTTTTTTTTACGCTTAAACCTCCAGCCAACAGCAACAATATTTACTAACCATTACACGGTTCAATTTTTACTATCACAAAGGTCGTGTCTGGGGCCAGACAGCGATACGGTTGGGTGGCTCCCGTTTTAGTGCTTTGAGAATTTGAGGCTCAAGTCTCAGCCCAGCTGTAGAAGCCAGATTCGTAGGGGAATACGAAGTGGCCGTGCTTCAACGTTGATGTAACATCCTGATCTTCTGTACTTGAAGGCGAGTTGGCTAGTTCACACATGAAGCCAGACAACCCTGGTGTGTCCTTGCTTGGTTTGTTTGGTTTCCTGTCTCCTGACCTACTAGTCAGGCTCAGCACTGAGCACATTCACTACTCTCTGTTTTGTGGCCCAATGCGGACAGGAAAAAGCTCCTCCCTGCTCCGTTTTTCACATGCAGGCGAAAAAATAAATAAATAAATAACATGAGGCCTGTAGTGCAGCGGCGGTACAATCGGCAGGATCTTATGTAAAGGAAACGGCGCGCATAGCCGAGCAGTGAGTCATGCTGTTTACTGGTAAGAGCTAGGACGAGCAGCAGGGAATCACACCCTCCCGAACTGACATTTCCTGGAAAATCCCGCCGTTTCACAGAGCGGAAGGAAAAAGTATGGGGGAAAAAGGGCTGGCGTGACTGCCGGAACTTTCTCCGGATAAGGAGGAGAGGTGGATATCTAAGCAGGGCAAAAAAATTCTTCCCTCTCGACTTGGGACGCAGGGATTCGAAGGAATGCGAAGTATGCGCAAAACAAAGACAAGCCCATGGGTAACATGGAGAAAGTATCCGACATGATCTCACTATTTCAAGCTCTGTCTATAAACCCGGTGTAGTCTACCCTTGGTGCAGGCGGTCGTCCTGCTACACAGCCATAGACCTTCCAGACCTTGAGATCAAATCTCATTCCCCTAGGCTCACGTGTTCACCTACAGACAATGGCTAACGAGACACGGAGGCTTCTTACACAGCATAAACACCGAATCACCCGAATGGGTTCTCAGTTCCAGACGGCTCACCCGCAGCCCAAAACCACAGCGTGGTGTGGTCAGTCCTGTCAGATCCAGGAATTGGTGAGAGTAGCAGGAAAAGGGCAGGGTAAAGTTGGCGCATTATGGCTTAAACACCCCCACAGGGCTCGCTCGCTGGGGCCTAGAAAGAGCCACGACATGCCCTGAACACGCCGACCAAAATATGAAATCCAGCAACACTAATAACTCTGGAATTTGCATCCTAGCTGACCGCATATGCTTTTGGTTCTGGAAAAAAACACACACACACACACACACACACATTAAAAAAAAACAAAAAAACAAAAAAAAAACCCTGATCGAATATTGGCCGATCATCTGCTCTCGGTCCTGCTCATCGCCACCTGCTAGGATTCCGCCGTCAACAAACATGATCCCTAAAGTCTTGGAGATGCAATTAGTCAGAATATCCAAGGCTTGTATCATGATGACTCAGGCTAATATTGCAGCCTTGGTCAAGAGTTCCTACTCAAGTCGAATGTTTTCGGCAGTTTGGAGTTCCCCGTGTTGCAGTCTTGGTGATTAATTCACCAGCCACCTCAGTTTTGTTCACTTTCAATGCCTGCTTTGAAAAAACCACAACGAGTACAGTAAGCATCCTGTTCTGTTCACTCAAGCATGCAGAGCTCACCGCAACACTTTTGTCAAGCCACACACAGTCATATTTAGACAATAAGCTTTTCCTGAGAAACATCAAAACTCCACTGCACACAGCTAACTAACCTCTTGCAACACACGTGGCCTCGTACGAGGATCGATTCTATGTACTTGTAGGTCAGCGCTGACAACCCGGCTCACGCTGGTGATCGGCCCACGTGTGGCATCTCATGATCGTGTCGAGTGTGCACTTCCTCTGGGATTCTAAAACAGGCAGGCAGACGACGCAATAGGTGTGGGAGGTCAACGCCACAGACACCTAAGCCGCTCTGAGTCACAGCAAGCCACGGATGAGGTCACGCTGCTTGCGTACAGCGTGACATACAAAGACACGCTGAGGTGGGACTCCTCCAAGATTTTCCACATCACAAGGCAAAGGTCATTAATAAGTGCACACGCTTGCCAACCCTGCCTTTGCCGTACAATCAACAACAGGCAATATACATACCCTAGGAGGCCTCGGGGTTAAATCAAGCTCGTGTTTGATCTCAGAACTTCCTTCATAGGGCTTCCATTCGAGATCACTTCCACCCCAGCCAGTTCAGCAAGTTTAGCCAGTCGACTACGGCGAGTCCAGAAGCACGCAGTACGTGGAAGCCTTGAGGTTTAACAGTGGAACCGTTATCCCATCGCTGACACTCAAGCAACAAAAGGCCAACAGTCTCAACAAAGATAAAGAGAGCACTCCATCACACACGCACACAAACTGGACACCCTGTGAAATGATTCCCCATAAATGGTAAAGCTACGGATAAAAATGTGCCCAGCGTACGTTCGTCAGAAATCAAGAGCACCGCTTGCCTCGAGGGGCCCTCGGACGCCTCGGTGCCTTTCAATGGGCTAATGGCAGCTCCTTTATCAGCCAATGTGGAAATGAATCACATTATCCACTTATGACTCACTTTCCCTGCGAGGGCGTCGCTCTAGGCTAGCACCAGGCACAGAATGACCCATTGTGGGAAGGTTTCTTCAAAGCGAACGGTCCGGGATCACTCGAAACGCTTGCGTGTAGACCCGATGCGGGTCAGATTGCAACCTGAGCGCTTTGCAGGCAACCCGTGTGAGAACATCTTCAGGAAAACGGTTGGGAAAGAAAAGTCTAGCCCTTTCCTCGGGTCACAGGGGGTGGTTTGGTGAATTTGAAATGTTTCTTTGGTGCAGAATTGGGGAGAAAATGGATAAAGGGTCCCTCTGAGGGCGTAGGTTTGACCCGTCAGCCAGCTTGAATGTGCACCTTGAGTAAAAGGTTCCTCTGAAGCTCGAGACATGAGACCAGTGATGGTCCTGCTCTTCAGATTCAGGGATTTTCCTTGTGGAGTCTATAAAGGGGGGCATCTAAACACATCACAAGCCTGCGGACCAGTTACCGACCCTGTCCAGAAGTTCAAGAGTAAATAAATAATAAATTCATTTAAAAAATAAAAGAGAGAGAGAGAGAGAGAGAGAGGGCGGTGGTGCGCGAGCGGCTGGAAATGTCCACGCCCACGACCGCGTGAACTCACAAGTGCGACGTGACGTAACGTCGCCTTTCAGCCCTTGAACCCCGCGTGCGCCAAGTGCACGGAGAAATCACCTCGAATTAATCACGAGCTCTCGGATTTGCGTGGCGCAGACGTGCATGCGGGGGGTGACTAACGGAGAGGAGGGGGTATTTACGTTAGAAAGACCCCCACCACACACACACACACACACACGCACGCACACAAGACCCCAGTGAGTCTCGCGCCACTGAACCGTTGCGCCTTTTGTGCTGCGATTCTGAAACCCAGGCCACGTGGTTCCTCGTGCCAGAAGAAACAACACGCAAAAACGCGTCCACAGCACGCACAAAAGTTCCATCTCTCTCTCTGTCTGTCTTTCTCTCTCTCTCTCTGTCTCTGTCTGTCTGTCTCTCTCTCTCTCTCTCGGTCTGCCTGTCTCTCTGTGTATGTGTCTCTGTATGTCTTTCTCTCTGTCTGTCTGGGTCTCTCTCTCTCTCTCTGTGTGTGTCTCTGTCAGTCTGTCTCTCTCTGTCTGTCTGTATGTGTCTCTCTCTGTCTGTCTGTCTCTCTCTGTCTGGCACTGGGGACGGGACAGTGCGGTTCCTGTGAAGCCCCTAAAGTGACCCGAGAATCATTTCGTTTTCTGAAACAACTTGTCATTTAGTATAAAGCAGGCAAGCGCGCGCGCGGGCACGCACACGCACGCACGCACGCGCGCGCAATGTTTACAGCTTGTAGTTACTAAGACGGAAAATGCGCACGAGCTAGGCTTAAGTGCTGCTGTTTGCTGTTGTTGTTGTTTACAGCCTCGTTGTCATGTCCAGTCCCCCTAACCGCTCGCACGTGCCCGAGTATTTTGCGAACTTGTTTTTTCCTTCATGAATCAGTGTAAACCCGATAAAACCCGACCCCGAACTCAGACCGATGGAGCCCTGGTGGCTTCTGAGCCGCTGAGAGCCCCCTCAGGACAGCAGGGGGGACACTTTCAGGACATGTCCCCATCCCCAGCCCCAGTAGCACCTCTGCTTACCTTGTGGACGCGGAATTTCCGCCGGGATTTTCCTCGCGAGCCCGGAGAACAGACTGTATCCTGAAGGTGTGAGGCTCGAGCGCAAAGCGGGCTCCTCGTCGCACTTGTTGGGGGGCGCGTGCCGCTGTCGAGCCCGAGCGGTAACTGTGAAGTGAAGTGAAGTGAAGTGAAGTGAAGTGAAGTCAGGTCAACCCGCCACGAAAACAACAACAATGTATCGACATTCCACTCTGTGCTTCCGCAAGCACGCGCGTCACCGGCTCCTCGTGACCGCCCCCTCCATTCATGAAAATAACTTTCTGCTGACGTCATCCAGGCGGGAAACGAGCTCGCGGAGGCCAGAAATAGACGCAGCTGGCAAACGGTTTGATCAGGCTACAGCTAAATACATCTGAGCACAGGAACATATCTGGGTTTATGAAGAGAGACAGACAGATGTGTTAATTAATCACTGTGTTCATTAAAACATGTCTTTGGAGACTTTTTTTGCCTTCAAACCCCACTATTTTTCTCACTAAAGTAAGTTATTATTATTATTATTATTATTATTATTATTATTATTATTATGTGGTTTTATTCAAACCCCACTATTTTTCTCAATAAAGTAAGTTATTCTTCTTCTTATTATTATTGTTATTATTATTATTATTATTATTATTATTATTATTGTTATTATTATTATTATTATGGGGTTTTATTCCCTTTAAATGACACTATTTTTCAAACCCCAATTTTTTATTATTATTATTTTGGTCACTTGTTGCCTTTAAACTCCACTATTTTTCTCCCTAAAGTAAATTATTCATATTACTTTGGCTATTTATTCCCTTTAGACTACACTATTTTGTCTAACTACAGTATTTTTGTAATTATTTTTTTTGTTTTTATTGATGATTTAGTTATAATTATTTAATCACTAAGTAATTATTGTACTTATGTAGTTATTATTTTAGAATAATTGCAATGTATTCAATGTAATCTACAATATTTGATCTATCGAAAGCATTTTTTTTGTCTTTTAATTAATTATTTACTCATAATTATTTAATTCTTAATTTAATTATTATTTATTCACTTTAAACTACACCATTTGTCTAACCAAAGTGTTTATTATTATTATTATTATTATTATTATTATTATTATGGTCATTATTATGATCATTTATTGCCTTTAAAGGCATTATTTTTCTTACTAAAATATTTGTGCTGTTATTTTGGTCTACTTATTTTAAACCTTTAAACTACACTTCTTTTCTAAATAAATGATTCTTTTTTTTTTATCTTGGTCACTAGTTGCTACACAGCCACAACTACACAATTCTTTTTTTTTTTCTTCAAATAAAATAATTTTGTTTTACAATAATTTTCGGTCAATTATTGCCTTTAAGCTACACTACATTCCTCTCTTTAAAATTTTTTACTCTCTATGCATTTGGCCTCATCTGAAAGTGAATCATCAAAAGGACAAATAACTAATAATTTCCAATTAGCCTACTCCATCTAATCACCTTTCTAACTTGATCGTGTGAGACTCTAAAAGGCATCAGCAGCGCCCTCTGTCTACAGTCAGGTGTAGGTGCATATTGGAAATACCTCTTAGCTCTGCATCCCACATTTCCAACAAACTGCTCTATGTTCTGGCAAGAGCAACTGGCATTAAAAGTTGAACAGACTTTCAATTTCCATGCCTTTATAAACGAGATGCCTTGGAGATGATGAAAATATTACCTTGCAGCAGTGTGCTCCCAATCTCACCAAGTCACCGTTTTTTACTTTTAGCTGTCTGGCATGTCGTGGATAATCTACAGAGTAAATCAAAGACCCCCCCTTAAGCAAATATTGGCTCTAAAGCCAATTAACAACTAGATACTAAACTGCCGTATCATTTCCTTCCAAAGAATCTGAGTAAGTACAGGCCTTATCCACTGGGCCTCCAGGCAGCATGCCAGCCAAGCTGGCTCATTCTTTTCTTCTGTTGAGCAGCACGGCCACTGAGTGACTCACCACACATGCATTTTTTTCTTTCTGAAGAGGCATATGGATCTAATTGCATAGTAGTGCGCTGTGTTCTTTCATGCACGGTATAAAGTCGAGTGCAAGTTGGCCGCATGACTTGATGAGTAATCGTGTTTGCATTCTGGGTGGCTTTTATTGCACACTGATCGGAAACCACTGCCTTAACGTGGAGACAAGGAAAGCTCATTTTACAATAAAAACAAGTGCCCCATCTCTAGTAGGTTTCTAAACCTTCTGAAATGTAAACCGGCTTAAATGGGTTAATGGTGAGGCTATGATGATCGACTTGTTGTACTAAATCTAGTACAAGGTGTGTTGCCGGTATGAATCTACATCCAGAGCTTCAACAACAAATAAAAAAAAAAAGTACTTGAAAAAGTTTTTAAGGAGAAATTCCAGTGTTTGGACATTTTACCTCAAAAACAGTGAATCATAACCCCATGACCACATTGTGGTTTTGGGAGAAAGAAAGCGTATTTGCAAGATGCTTGAGCAGGTTTATAGACCTCTCTTGTGAGACCAGAGTTATAATTGGAGTCTTGACTAAGCATTCCACTGACTTCATCGTCAAAAAAAAGGAAAAAAAAAACACGAAAGAAAATAAAATATGCCTAATATGAAAAACAGTTTAAGTAACAAGTTGGTGTGGTACAGACAGATGCGAAAGCAATCATTTTGCGCATTGCCGTATTTAATTATTCTCCATTATTAGGACAGGGTTGCACCTTAGACCTATTTAAAAAGAGTGAGCACATATGAGCCACATGCTGCATTTGCTTTTAATATCACCCTTCTCTGAATCAGTCTGTAAGGAAGAAAAAAAAAAAACCTCTGAACCACCACGTTGTGCTCATAGTAATGTGTGAGTGGAAGGGAAAGTATGCAGTTATCCCAGAACTTGGAATGTTACATTAAAGCCAGCCAAATCCACGTCCTGTTCCGCATGCTTTTCTAGAAAAGAGAAATATATTCAATCCGTACAGTGAAAAATATAGCACTAATAGTCTATATACAGTGCATGCATATTTGTGGCTCAGTCCTGCTTGTG
Source organism: Chrysichthys thysi (assembly GCA_030068315.1). NCBI lineage: Eukaryota > Metazoa > Chordata > Actinopteri > Siluriformes > Claroteidae > Chrysichthys > Chrysichthys thysi. The sequence goes on from JAQLOM010000023.1 coordinate 28,146,202, forward strand.
TTTACATCGCTGAGGTCGGGTTACAAGCACATGCTGTTTTCACTCTGTGTGCTGTTCTCTTCTGGGTGAAAGTTTGTCTGGCAGGCACGAGTAATGTCTGCCTGCACGCCTGACATCATTTTGTAACGCGAGGATTCTTGGGAACCGTGGTCCTATTCCTTGAAGTCTCCTCAGCCCTCCTTTGTGGAAATAACACCACCTTCAGCTCTTCCAATTGCAAGAAACTGTTATGTGTGGGAAGTATGTGTGTCATTTTCTTTGGATATTGTTCTTTTGAAATGGAATTTTAGCTGATTATGCTTTATTAAAAACAAAACAAAACACCATCATCTGTTTGCTCATAAAACCCTTATGTCATGTTTTATTCAGTTTGAGGTAAATGAGACCAAGTGGGAGATGGCTGACTAAGCCTTGGGCAATAGTTAGGGAGTAGTCCGGGAGTGTTTCTCTATCCTGTCTTGTTTTCTTGCATGATTTAATAGGGTGTAATTGTGTAGTCTAAAGCACCTAAGATGAATATGGATCTCTAGAGAGGATCTCTAGTAACTTTGGCTCTGTAAAACATACTCCACAGACCACTCAGTTGACATTAGGTTCATGTACCTTACCTGAGCTACTTTTCATGTATATGTAATATCACCATATATCAGGTCTGTATGTTGATATGCCCCAAATACAGTCATAATATTAAACTATTGAGAGGTGCCATGAATAACATTGATTATATCATCGCAATGCCACTTGTCTAGAGGTGGGGTATATTTGGCAGCAAGTGAAGAGACAGTTCTCAAAGTTGATGTAGGAAGCAGGAAAAATGGGCAAATGTAAGGATCTGAGTGACATTGACAAGGGACAAATTGTGATGGCTAGGAAACTGGGTCAGGGCATCTCCACAACAGAAGGTCTTCTGGGGTGTTCCTGGTGTGCACTGGTTAGTAATTACCAAAAATGGTCCAAGGAAGGGCAACTGGTGAACCAGTGACAGGGTCATGAACACCCAAGGCTCATTCAAGTGCATGTGAAATGAAAGCTAGCTCATCTGGTCTGATCCCACAGAAGAGCTCCCGTGGCACAAATGGCCGAAAAAGTTAATGCTGGCTCTGATAGAAAGGTGTCAGGACACACAGAGCATCTCAGCTTGCTGTGTATGGAGTTGCGTAGCTGCAGATGGTCAGAGTGCCTATGCTGACTTCTGTCCTCCACCGAGAGCACCTACGGTGGACATGAAAGCATCAGAACTGGATCGTGGAGCATTGGAAGAAAGTTGGCCTCGTCTGATGAATCACGTTTTCTGTTACGTCATGTGGATGGCCGTGTGCGTGTGCATGCGTTGCTTACCTGGGGAAGAGACAGCACCAGGATGTACTATGGGAAGAAGGCAAGTCAGCGGAGGCAAGTGTGATGATCTGGACAATGTTCTGCTGGAAAACCTTGGGGTCTGGGCATCGATGAGGATGTTACTTTGACATGTAACACCTACCTAAACATTGTTACAGACCAAGTACACCCCTTCAAGGCAACAGATTTCCATAACATTAGTGGCCTTTTACAGAAGAATAATGTGCCCTGCCACACTGCAATTTTTTTCAAAAACTGTTTGAGGAACATGACAAAAAGTTTAAGGAGTGGACTCGGCCTCCAAATTCCACAGATCTCAATCTGGTCAAGTATCCGTGGGATGTGCTGGACAAGTCCGATCCATGTAGGGCCCACCTCGCAATGTACAGTATTTAAAAGATCTGCTGCTAACGCCTTACTGTCAGATACCACAGCACACTTTCCGAGGTCTTGTGGAGTCCATACCTCAATTGATCAGAACTGTTTTGGTGGCACAAGGGGCAACTACACAATATTAGGCAGATGGGCTTAATGTTATGGCTGACTGGTGTATGTCAAAATACAAGCATTACTGGCCAAGTATATAATTTGGGTGCTGAACCTTTTTCATCCCACCAGTGACATTGATAAGGTAATGGCTGACTAGTGTATACATCTTCAAGTTACAATACAGTTGAAAACAGTCCACCAATCCAAAATATCCAGTCCACAGTAGTCCTGTGGTTTATAGATGAGTTACATTGCAGTAATTCTATACCTAAAAAGTGGTCTAATGTGGTGCATACACCCGATCACATGGCTAATAAATATGTGTATTCTTGTACTTTCTTGTGGAGTCTGAAGAAATTCAACCTGGCACATGCACCAATGTTACAGTTCTACAATGCCATCATAGAGTCCATACTCACATCCTCCATCATGGTCTGGTTTGGCTTTACCACCTCATGAGAGAAGGGCAAATTCCATGACGTCATTCGCGCTAGAACCTTCCTGACAGCAGAGCTGAGAAGAGAGCAGTTAAGACAGATAAGATTCAGATAAGATTTGGAGATTGCATACACTGTAGAGTTTTATAGATATTCATCATTAATTTCACATATCTACACTACACGGCAGACAGTAGGTGGGCACCTGATCAAGACACACATGCTTGTTGAACATCGGGTTCCAAAACCATGGGTATTAAAAATGGAGTTGGTATCTTGTGTGAAATCTTTCCACCAGATTTTGAAACACTTTTTTGATCATCAGCCACAAAAGCATTAGTGAGGTGTCGGGTGAAGTCAGCATTTTAGTTCGTCCCAAAGATGTTACGTTCTTCTGCTCCAACCTTCATGTCTTCACATGGCTGGATTAGTGCACAGGCGAACTGACATGCTGGAACAGACTTTGGCCTCTTACTTCCAGTGAAGGGGAACTAATTCTACAGCATACAAAGACATTGTAGACAATTGTGTACTTCTAACTTTGTCACAACAGTTTGGGGAAGAACCACATGTGGGCGTGATGGTCAAGGAAATTAGCTAGTAAATGTTCTGCCACAGTTCTTTTGAAGCCTGTCACACTTCCCCCCATGCAAAACCCTGCAGACTTCATGATGTCTCTTTTTCCGGTCCGGAAACATTATCTATTTCTTTCTATACCATTCTGAGACCCATCTTGTCCTTTCTCCTGAATGTTTTTTTACTAACTGATAATTATTGACCTTTTGATCGTCTCCAAACAGGAAGACATTTGGAAAAAGAGTAATACGCAACCGTTCTCATATGAGGATCTTACAAAGAAATACACACAATGTATGAAAAGCCGGGGGGGACGGTGTGATGTCCAAATATGAGGATAGTGGGGTCTCAGGAGGAAACTGCAGTACAAACATTTCTCTGTAACATTACAATTTTTTGTTGGAAAAAACAATGTTTGGAAATCAAAAATGTTACGTTTGCAGTGTCTTAGTAATACAGAAGTGTTGTACAGATGATTTTATACCCTACAATGTTTATGAAACTGATCCAGAAGTCAAAAATAAAAACAAATCACAAAGCAGGCTACTCAGGTAGCCATTTTACCCCAAGTTATCCTAGCTCCTACACACTATTTATTCAGAATAATAAGTAAATTAGATATTTCTAGTGGTGTTTGAATTCATTAAGGGGGACAACAACTGTCTCATGTGTAACATTCAGAGCTTCAGGACTTCGTAAAAACGTTAAAAAATAATAAAAAAAAACCCTGAAAATTTGCAAACATGAGTACAATGTTTGTCTGAGGTAAACTTCCGTTAGCGCCATTTTCCTTCCGGTGCACGAGGCGGCGCTGCTGAGCTCACGAGCCGTGCAATCACAGCCTTACCAAGAAGAAGAACATTGTCCCATGGAGCAGCGGCACTGAAAAACAAAAGTAAGGTTTTGTAACTTAAGCATTATAATCAGGATTTCTTTTAAATACAATCCTCGGTGTGCGCGTAATAAACCTTTAATTGCTGATACACTTAGGGAAATGCTGCTATTCATTGTTCTCCAAAATAGCTTAGATGACATGCTAATGCTAGCTAGCATTGTTTGTTGCTAAGCCAGCACTGTCCGAGCTTTTTTAGTTTTATTTAGTTTAATTTTATTTATTTATGAAATATATGTCTTGTAGTTTTCCTGAAACCGCTGGTTAGATGTCAGGTTTTTGCACTTTATGTTGATTTTGTTGAAGTTTATGGGCCATAAAGCATTCCGTGGGTCAGTAGTGACTAATGATCAACATCATCAACATTTCCAGAGGCATTTTCACACGATATCTTTAATTATGAAAGAAATCCTAGGGAGAAATACTTAAAACCCGACCGTGATGGCTGAAATACACGATATACACGGTCTGGCCAAAAGTATGTGAACACCCCTCACCCATGTAGTTACCACTCCAACTGTTTCTACACAATTTCACTTTTTCCACATCTGGAACTAAGAGGCTGGAACCTGTATGACTGTCATGACGACGCCCCTGTACACGAAGCCAGGTCCGTGAAGATGCGATGTGTTAAAAATTAAGCTTGGAGTGGAAGACGTGTATGGTGTGTCCTGCACAGAGCCCTGACTGGACGCTCAACCCCGCTCAACACCTTTGGGATGAACTGGAGCCTCCTCGACATCCCAACATCAGTGCCTGAGCTTGGTAATGCTCTTGTACCATTGTGAATGAACCCAAATCCCCTGAGACACACTCCAACATCTAGTGCATGAACATTCCCTGGAGAGAAGAGTGGAGTTTAGTATAACAATAAAGTGGGGAGTAGATCGTCCAGCAAGCGTGTGTTGGTCAGGTTTCCATGTAGTGTATGATCTCCCACAGCATTCACATTTGCTTGTTTACCTGATACCAAAGCGACAGGATATAACCGTGCAGTTGAGATTTTAAAGGTTTTGCTCAGGAACCCAAAAGTACAAATACAGTGCTCTCTGTACCCAAGAGCGTAGCTGCTTTGAAGACACAACTTGTGGGTACAATTTCTCGTGGGTACAAACAATTGTTCCCATAAGGAATTACGGGAAAGGGATTAATTGGTTTTCCGGCCCCAAAATCCCCCCATACAAAACATTTATAGGCACAATAATTCAGCTTTCAGTGACAATAGAAGTAGTATTCATTGAGAATTTCATATTTTTCGGCATATTAGACACACTTTCATCTTTTAATGCATAAAAAACTGCACTATGGCCGTACACGAAAGAGACCAAGTCCCGTAGGGTAGGCTTTAGGAAGCATTTTATATAAAAAAAAAAAAAACATTCATACATTTACAAGAGTGGATGTAAACATACGTATCATAGCACCGCTCTGGTGGCGTGTCGCAGCAATACAAAACAGCTGTTGACAACAGAATGAGCTGGCTGAAGCAATCGAAAGAACTCGAAAGCATAAAAATAGTTCACATGGTCTCAAAGAGATGCTAACAACAGAACATGCTGTGAGGGAACTGACTGCCGCTGACCCATGTGTTTCCCTTGTTCCTCATTGTTTATGCGTATAGCGATAACGAGGCGGGCGGCTCGCGGTACCGCTCGTGACTCCAAACATAGCTCATGGGTACAGTGAGATTTTATTAAATAAAAATGCTTGTGACTCAAGTTACTCGTGGCCTCAGACGCTCGTGGGTACAGGGAACACTGTATCAGGGTTTGATCTCGCAACCTTCTGAACAGTACCCCAAATCCTTGAGACGACTTTTTCCGTTCTCACAGAGCTTTAATTATATTATATATGTCCCACAGGTTAAACAAACCAACCTGAGACCCAGGACGTCACGGATATCTTTTAACGAGAACGCGGTCATCGCATTCCTCCCTACGCTGTTTCTGTGCTCGGCCGGGCCCGAGCACTGATCTGCGTCTTGCGCCATGAATCGGCCAAAGCCAACTAGCCTCAGGCGCCCGAGTGGTGCCAAAACGTCAGGTATGTGGTGTTTGGAAAGAACCGAAAGGATCCATTTGGTCACGTGTGCGTTTTACAACCTCCTTTGCTGCTCCTTAGGTCACCCTCCTCCAGGAGACTTCATCGCTTTGGGGGCCAAAAGCCAGGCCAGCGAGACCAAAGCGAACCCGGCTCTGCTCAAACCAGCGTCCACAGGTTTGCAACCGGACCGCAAGAGAGAGGCAGCGTCATCTCTACCCTCCTCTTCAGGCCTGTCCAGCCTGACCAAACGCCCCAAACACCCTCCCAATCCGCCCAGTGCACTCTCGCGTCTGGCTGAAGTAGCTGCCGTTGACAAACGAGCCATCTCGCCCTCGATCAAAGAGCCGTCTGTGGTGCCTATCGAAGGTGAGGCAGTGTAAGGGTGCTAGTGCGCCTCGCTGAATTTGAGTTCTTGCCCTAAACCCTGCGGTGGTGTTGCAGTTCCCCCGGCTGTGTTACTGGACGAGGTCGAGGCAGCAGAGGCCGAAGGGAACGACGAGCGTATTGAAGGGCTGTTGTGCGGTGCGGTCAAACAGCTGAAGATGAACCGGGCCAAGCCGGACATCACCCTCTACCTCAGCCTCATGTTCCTCGCCAAGATCAAACCCAACATATTTGCCACTGAAGGAGTCATCGAGGTTGGTAGCCTGTGTCCCGTTTTCATGATTTACTCCTTTAGCTTTTCATCAGCATCCATCAGCTTGTTCGTTCTGTTGCGTGTCCCGGGATAGGCTTTGTGCAGCCTGCTGCGGCGTGATGCCTCCATTAACTTTAAGGCCAAGGGGAACAGCCTGGTGTCCGTCCTGGCGTGCAGTTTGCTGATGGCCGCGTACGAGGAGGACGAGAACTGGCCTGAGATCTTTGTCAAAGTAGGAAGCTGATAGTAATAATAATAATAGTAATAATTTTTCATTCTGGGTGAAGAAATGTTTTATATTCGTGTGTGTGTGTGTTTCCCTCAGGTGTACATTGAGGACTCTCTTGGCGAGAGGATCTGGGTGGACAGCTCACACTGTAAAACCTTCGTAGACAATATCCAGACTGCATTTAACACCAAGATGCCCCCAAAGAGCATGCTGCTACAGACCGAAACGGGGCGATCCGGGGGAGACCTGAGCGCAGGTACGTGCTTCACTGGTAAAGCAAACCAGGCTGAAAACAGTCAGGAGCAACAAACGGCCGTGCATAACGTAGTAGACTTTTTACCTACCTACCTACCTACCTACCTACCTAGCAACTTCTTTTGCTCTCTGCCTCTTAATGATGGAGGCATTATGCTTTCAGCTTTTCCATCAGCCTGTCTATCCGTCTGTCCCGCCGAGGTTCGAGATTAGTGAGGTATCACGAGACCAAGCGTTCGTATGTTTGTAGGATTCATATGGAATTAGCGTTGAACTGGTTAGAGGGTTGAAACAGGGTCACGGTCGAACCAGGTTTGAAGTATCGTTTTTTTTTAAAGGTAGTTCCGGTGTCCACATCAGTGACAAGAAGGTTGGTGGAAGAAGTTCTACTTGTTTATTTGGGGGGGGGGGGGGTAAAAAAGGACTCAACACAATGCATCTAGCCTTAATGCTAGGATTTACTAGTTTAGCGGACAAATCTGAAATTCACCGATCGCGTTTCGATAACAATCCACATTACCGTCCGAACCAATATAACATACACCAAGCTGACAAAAGAATGCCAACAACGTCATATCAGTTTCAAGCAATAATGATTCAAAAATGTAAAGCTAAACATCTGTAGCCTGTTATTTAAAAAAAAAAGCCTGATCCTACATGGCATCAAACGTAGCCTGAGGCTCCTAGGCTCTTTTTTTCCCATCGTGTAAAGTTCTTCCTCTGCCGCTGCCTTGAAATCAGACGTGTCCGGTGCGTCTTTACAGCTCGTAGTGCATGTAAACCGTGTCGCTCTGTCCTCTTTAGGGATAGCCTTCATTATAGCTACGTTTCGTCTCAGCATTATTACCAGACATTTTGACTAGCAAGTTTTTAAATTTGTTTCTTTTTTTCTTTTTCTTTTTTTTAATTTACCAGGCAAATACGGTACAGTGAACCCCCGCAATACCGCGGTTCACCTTTCGCGGATTCACTGCATCGCGGATTTTCAAAATTTGATTTGCAGAATTTTTTGGCTTTCGCAGGACTCTGGAATATAAAGTATTATTTAAAAAAATGCTCATTCAAACATTAAAAGGACATTTAAATCAAAATAAAACAGTATGCACTGTATTTCATCAGCGGATGAAAAGTGAAAGTGGCTGTGCCGCTTCAACTCGTGAACAGGAAGTGACCTCACCGGCAGGAAGTACATAGAATTTTAGATATTGTTACAATGACGTATGTTTAAGAGTGTAGAAAGTGTTTAAGAGCATAGGCTGTGTTTATAAGAGTGTGGAAAAGGTTAATAAGAGAGTGGAAATGGTTTATAAAGCCTTAATATATATATAAATAATAAAAATGAATGTGACTTTGCAGTATCGCGGTTTCACCTTTCGCAGGGGGTGGCAGAACGTAACTTCACTGTAATTACCGCTAACGCAAACACTGATCCAGCCTTCATGTAGGGTTCCTAATAACTAGCTGATAGCATTTACCAGTAATTTCAATAAATAAATTAAAAAAATCTAAACAAACTTGTTCCTTAGATCTTGTTGATCCATTTCCCTGATCGCTTCATGCACTATTCACTGGAATCAAACACATAAAAAATACCTCAACCTATATTTCCTCTACACACAGACATCTCAAAAGTCTGTTTTATCTCTGCCACCTGGTGCTTCAAACTTGTTAATATCTGATTATTTTTCATGTCAGATTACAAGATCTTAATCGTTTAGAGTGACTAGCCATGCAGCGAACACCAGAAGGAAAAGAGTTGTGTGATTTTCAAAGAGTTTGTATTGTGGGTCAGTCTGAGGGTGGACTCAGCCAGCGTATGATTGGACAAAACCTTGAGATTCGTCTTGTTACAGTCAACAGAGTGATTGTAGAATTCAAAAGCAAAGGAAAAGAATCACCAGCATCCCGCTCAGGTCGACCTGGACCCTCGGACAGGGGTCTTCAGACTGTCGAACGGATTGTTGGGGCTAATCCACGTTGTAAGGCCGCTGATGTTACAGAGTGACTCCAAGTGAGTCGGAGTACTTCTGTGAGGGATCTCCATCAACTCTCCTACTACGGCCGAGCAGCTAGAAGGAAGTTTCTAGAATTTTTTTTTCTCCAAAAGTCATGGTATCTGTTGACTTTTGAGATGTCTGTGTAATCACATCTGTAAAAAAGCTAAGAATTATTTGCTGATTTGCTTTTAATCACATCACTATACAGTTCACGAACCAGTCCTACGAGTTCCTGAGTGATGAGACAAAGGAATATGTTCTCTGGCGTCTGTTTAACGAAAGAAATGTAACGTATTAAATGAAATGAAATGTACCGTTTTAAGGAAACCCTCCCCCTCATTTTTTCTTTTCTTTCTCAGGAAACAGCCCTCACCCTTCCACTCCGGACGAAGACGACAATCAAACTGAGATTCTGATCGCGGAGGAGAAGCTCAGCCCTGAAGAGGAAGGCCAGGTCATGCCCAGGTACCGAGCTATTATGAATGTGTTTATACAGCATCACAGATGTAACTCTGTTTTACAGTCTGGTAACTTTGCGCGGGTTTGTGACGGACTCGTGCGCGTTTAGGTATGACGAGCTGGCAGACAGTGTGGAGGACTATGTGCTGGATGTGTTAAGAGACCAACTGAACCGCAGACAGCCCATGGATAACGTGTCACGCAACCTCCTGCGTCTCCTAACGGCCACCTGCGGCTACAAGGAGGTGCGCCTAATGGCCATCCAGAGGCTGGAGATGTGGCTGCAGAATCCGAAGGCAAGAAACAAAATAAACCCCAGGCAGCTCTTGTTTTCAAGAGTCGTTCTGTCCGTGTAGGCAAGCTGAAGCTCACGTAATTCTGCATGCGGTTGTGTTACAGTTGACAAGACCAGCGCAGGACCTCCTCATGTCTCTGTGCATGAACTGTCGCACTCACGGTGCTGACGACATGGACGTGATCTCCAACCTCATCAAGATCCGTCTGAAGCCCAAAGTCCTCCTGAATCATTACATGCTGTGTGTCCGGTAAGCCACGCTGCTCCTGTCGCTCACGCTTTTAGGTTCGTAGGATTTCCCTGATGATGGTAATTCCGATGTGTGTATGTGGTTCCTGCAGGGAGCTCCTGAATGCACACAGAGATAACCTGGGTACCATGATTAAACTTGTGATCTTTAACGAGCTGTCCAACGCCAGAAATCCCAACAACATGCAAGTGCTTCACACGGTCCTGCAGCACAGCCCAGAGCAGGCCCCGAAGGTGAGCCTCGTACGGGTTACTGCAGTTCACAGAACGAATGTATGCAGATACTTAACTTTTTTTTTTCATTTTCTTTTCTTGAGAATACTGTTTTAAAAATGTTCACGCCGATCAGTATGGATCCATGAATAGTTTGTGTATAGACTTACTCTTAGCCAAGATGTTGGGTGAAAATCCAAGCAAGGAAAATGTACTGTGTGTGTGTGTGTGTGTGTGTGTGTCAGTGTGGGGAAAATGTTGTCAGATATTGCTCTCAGAATTCTTTGAAAAGTCAAAAATGACAAAAGGAGTTGAAAAATCGACCAAGTTCAGGTTTTTCTGCCACGAGTATACCTCTACATTCGAAAGCAGAACTCACGGTCTTTGTAATCCTTGAAGATTTGTGAATTTGATGGACCGAAAAAAAATAAAATAAATCAAGGCCTTGAATGTTTTTGAAAATCGATACACAAAGCCGTCACTTATATTTTGTGCAAGAATACAAACTTGAGGTAGTCCTTAAGTTATGATGGAAATGCGTCCCACCACACCCATCATAAGTCGGAAACGTCGTGTGTCGAACCACCGTTGAACCACTTAGCCTAGGTATCTCAGCCCAGCTTAGCCGAGCTTACCCTGGAGTCTTTTCATGTAGGAGACATGCTTTTGAATTAAAATTAGCTTTTGAAGCACGCAAAAAACCCGCGGTAATGCACTGTACAGTACACCGATACACAAGGTAACACTGTGAGTTACAGGAGAGAGTGAGTGTGTGTCATACGCTGTTACACTGGCCTGCCAGTGATGTCTGCCCACGAATATTTTCTAAATATTTTACAACTTTAAGCGGAGCACTTTAAGGTCATCATCGGACCTTTGAACAATGGTAAGTCTGGCCGTCGTAACTCGGGGAGCACCTGTATAAAGGTTACGTGTTGTTTCACGCTCCGCCTGCCTCGAGAACGTCCTTGACGTTTAATTTGGGGAATTAAACTCAATCCTCATGTCTAAAACTATACCTTGTTGGGTCCTTAAACGTCTGGGGAAAGTCTGGAAAGTTCTTCAGAAGTCCTTGAAATGGATCTTTCTGAAACGTCTGGAATAACGCACGACACCGCGCTACTACAGCAAAGTGCATTTGGCATCTGGAGTGTGTCGTTCTGCTTATCCTACAGCAGTTTGCCAACGACTACAAGGTTTTTAATTTATTAACAAATGACTCGTCGCATGTTCCAGCAGCTCATGGGTAGATTTATTGCTGTGGAATGTCTCAGAGAGGCAAGTTAGTTCCTATTCTCACTTACGTTATAGCTGTGAAAACAGTCATTACTTCAGCAGCTCCTCTCTCTCTCTCTCTCTCTCTCTCTCTCTCTCTCTCACACTCAAACACACACAAAGCACAATCTGTTATTTTTCTGAGAACACAAAGGAAATGGAAATCGAGACTGAGAGCACAAGTTTCCTTCCATGAAAGTTTAGTAAATGCCTCCTATCAACCAAACGTCACCACGTCCACGTTCCTAAGAATCACTTTGTTAAGCATGCCGTTTTTAAATCTGTGTATTGTTGGTCTTCTTATTGTTAGTGACTGTAGAAACAGTAATGGATTAGAACGAGTGCATTAATATAAGCATTAATGTCACAGCTTGAACTTGAACTGGTATGTCAAAACGAATTTCCCCATAAGAAATAATGGGAAGTCGGATAACGCATTCCAGGCCCCAAAAATATTCATATAAAAATCATTTAGATGGTATTTCATATAGAAATTTCTTTGGCCCTAACATCTGAAACAAAAAGCAGGGATTACACAAACGTACTGTATATCACTAACACGTGGGGAAAGAAAACGATGAGTGGCAGCCTAACATCTGAAACAGAAAACAATGATTAGTGGGAGCGTAAAACCTGAAACAAAATACAATGAGTAGTAAACATTTTAATTAAAGAATACGTAAACTAGTGAAACATCTGAAACAAAATACAATGAGTAGTAAAAATTCTAAAAATGAAAATGCTTTATGCACACAAACACACACGCACACCTGGTCACAATGCTACGTCGTAAACAGTTTGATGACATGGATATAGTACATGTGCTACCTGTGCGAGTGACGAACACTGACTGAGACAGAGAAAGGGGTAAGCGTACCCACGCACGTTTGATCTAAAGAACAGGGAGAAGAACCACCGGCTCGGTCGCACATCAGTGTAAGGTACTTTCTCGGCGCGAAAATAAATTTTTGGCCCGTAAATAGAGGAGAAATTCGTTCGTTCGTTCGTTTTCTTCCGCTTAATCCTGTTCAGGGCCACGGGGGGAAGCTGGCGCCAATCCCAGCTGACATCGGGTGAGAGGCGGGATACGCCCTGGGCAGGTCACCAATCCA
>JAQLOM010000023.1:28200265-28211956 GCA_030068315.1 Chrysichthys thysi
ATATATATACATACATACATACAGACACACACACACACACACACACACACACACACACACACACACACACACATACATACATAGTGTGTGTTCCCTTCAGCAAATGAGAGGAACATGTAGGGGCTTTTTTGCAGGAATCCTGAGTGGCTGAGGTGGTTTTTGTTTGCAATGGGATGGAAGAGTGTGACAAGCCCGTACCGTACCAGCAAGTGCGGATACCGACGAAAGCTGAGCCCTCTGCCTCGCCGAGTTTCGCACGCCTCCAACGTCTTGCACATGTTCTTAGCTTTCCTTCTAGCTTGTCGTAAGTGACTAAGGAAATTGAGGAAAACCACATGTCAGAAACGAATCACTTACATTCTCAGCAGCAGAACAAATCCTGGATTGCTTGGTAGGAGAATGTGAAACTTTTCAGGAGGATAATGTTACAGCTAGCTGCTCTTTTGAACTCTTTGAGATGTTAATGGAAAACAAATTGAATCATAATACATTGCATCACTTTGGCTGGTTTTCTTATTTTATTACTGCACACCTGCACGTTTTTCCAGAAAAAATACCTGCAATCGTATACATTTCCTTGGAATTATTTTTAATTTAATGTTTCAATTTAATAATTTTTTTAAACTTTTTTTTTATTACGTGAAAACAAATAGAAGAACTAAGAGAAGCTAGCGAAATGCAACAGATTTAATCGCACATTACCATTGGATAGTTTGAATACGTACCATTCGAGATATCAGCTATTAATATGGATCTGCATTTGCTATAATGCGTGATAACTTGGGGTACAGGAAAGTCTGTGCTCAATGGGTTCTCAAACAGCTTACTGATCTGCACAAGCAATAGTGTGTGGAGGTTTTGATCCAGTTCCTGAGATGTTATGAAGAAGATCTGCATATTCTGGTTGCTGAATTGTCGCCAGCATCCGAGACATGGGTGCATCACTGCAATGCAGAGAGCAAAAGACAAAGCATGGAGTGGAGACATCCATCTTCTCCAGCAAAGAAGAAATTCAAAAGTCAGCCCTCCCTCAAAAAATCATCTTAACGTTCTTCTGGGACATGAAGATTCCTTTTCTGGTGCATTTCCAAGCGCATGGGCAAACAGTAAACAGTGCAAATTCCTGTGCATTGCTGTGAAATGCACTTCAACCTGCAATTTGTAGCAAAAGAAGAGGAATGCAGTCCAAAAGAGTCTTGCTGCACCATGACAATGCACGTCCTCATACAGCAGCAGGGACAGTAGAGTGCAACGGCTTGGGTTCAAATGTCTCCCACGTCCTCCTTCCAGCCCGGATCTGGTGCCGAGCCATTATCACATCTTCGGTCTACTGAAGGAGGTGATCTTTAGTCATGTGAAGTGTTTAGGTTCTAGCCAACTTCTGGAGGAGTATTTTTCAAACCAAATCTCCATCTGTCACATCTAGTGATTAGCATGAATCCCCAAAACATTACTCCTATATTCCTGTCTGTGGTAATCACCCATGTGCAAGAAATGTGGAAGATAAACTTCTAAAACTCTAAAGCAGAGGTCACTAACAGGCGGCCCGCGGTCCGGATGCGGACCGCGAAGCCGCCCCATACGGACCTGGACCTACAGCCAAAACAGAAGGTTATACTAGGCTACTTAAATATATATCACACTAATTGGTTCGATATTATGATCTTCCAGACCTTTGCTTCAAGAAATTTTTTCTAACTGGTCCTCTTTAAATTTTAGTTGAATACCACTGCTCTAAAGGATTCTGTGCTCTCTGTTTTTGCTAATTAGCTAGCGATTTTACTGTAATCTAGCAAACCCTTTTTTGCAAGCAGGCTACCCAGGTAGCTACACTATGTGGCTGACCTCTATAAAGCCCTGACCTCAACCACACTGAATGAGCACAAATCCCTATAGCCATGCTCCAAAATCTAGTTTAAACTTCCCAGAAGAGTGAAGGGTCTTAAAAGGGAATAAATCTGGAATGTGACGTTCAACATGTAGCATACCTACCGTTGCTTGTGTTTATCAAATTAGTTCACGTTTGTTGTATTTTGTTCTTGGTTTTGTAAATCAGGAGGGGGCAGCACAGTGGTGTGGTGGTTAGCACTGTCACCTCACAGCAAGAAGCTCCAGGGTTCGATCCCCGGGGTCGACCTGGGCGCCTTTCTGTGTAGAGTTTGCATGTTCTACCCGTGTCCATGTGGGTTTCCTCTGGGTACTCCGGTTTCCTCCCACAGTCCAAAGACATGCACAGAGGGGATTAGGCTAACTGGCTACTCTAAATTACCCATAGGTGGGTAATGTGAGTGTGAATGGTTGTCTGTCTCTGTGTGTCACCCTGCGGTGGATTGGTGACCTGCCCAGGATGTACCCCGCCTCTCACCCGAAGTCAGTGGGATTGGCTCCAGCTTCCCCCACAACCCTGAACAGGATTAAGCGTCAGAAGATGAGTGAGTGAGTCAGAGTTCATCAGGATTGTTTAAATAAAAACTGCATACTTGGAAGTAATGGGCTGGCTTTAATGTGGTCAGGGGAACTTACATCATCTCAGGAACGCTGGGGTGTCAGGCGGGTAAACACTGAATGGGACACCAGACCAACACAGCGCTCCATGCACACACACATTCACATCATGGGGCAGTTTGACACAGCCAGTCCATCTACTGGTATGTGTTTGCATGTGGGAGGAAACCGGAGAACATTGAGGAAACCCAGGGAGAACATGCAAAGCTCCACACAAGCAGGAACCCAAACTCAGGATTGAACTGGACCTGTGAGGTGTGGGAGCAGCACACAGATTTTCCACCCTGTTCCTTACTCCTTTTTGCCCAAATTCGTATCATTCCTCTGAGCATCACTTTGCACTGGGTGCGATGTGAGAATCGAGTTCTTGCCTCTTTATTTGCACCAGGTTAGCTTACACACACATTTTAATTAGAATTCGTACCAGATCATCTGAGTGTCTCATTCTTCTGCAATCACTCCCGTTTGTAAATTCCTTCGGAGATAATGGCTTTAGTTCTTCGAAATCATCTGAGAGATGAAGTGCTTGAGCTGCATTAATTGCACCTGTAAGGTGTTATGTAGCAAGTCTGTGGTTTTGTTGTTTTTTTTTGTTGTTTTTTGGGGGTTTTTTCCCTCCCCGACAGCTTTTAGTAGCTGGGTTTCAGCAGCTTGGCCCAGATGGCTTTTTTCTTGCCCGGGCCATTTTCTCCGCAGGCTGGTTGGCACTGGGGCGGAACGGAGCTGAGTGACAGTTCTGCTGGGGCGGGGAGGTGTTACTGAGGACTCTGTGATGATTCACTGACACATGGCTTTTCCCCTGACAGATCTGTGGTTACTCTGTAAAAGCAGCTGCTCAGACGTTGGTGTAGCACGAAGAGACGTAATGATCACTGAGACTCACTGAGGTTTGTTTCCAGTGCCGTCTTAACGTTCAGATTCGGAGTCAGTAATACGCAAAGTAGCTCCGAGTGCTGGGGTTAGGAATGTATCATTATGGATAATAGGTAAAAATTGTTTTGGGGAAAATTGGTAACATTTTGCTTGTTTTTTTTATGGAAGGTAATCAGCCAGAACCTGCTGGCTAAATTCAGATTTTTGAAAATCTGTGTTAGAGGAGCAATGTATTATTTTCCCATGGTACTTAAAAGTCCAGTGTAGCTACAATATTGGATAATTCATGCTTAAAACCCTGAGCTCAGTTTATTAAAGGTTTTTGTAAGAAGTCAGAAACAAAAAATTTGTTACCGAGAACCTTCTGAAATAGCAAACGAATCAAATCTGAAACACCACTATAAAACCTCCACGCTTTTAGAAAGTAGAAAATCGTTGTTAAAAAAAAAAAAAAAAGTTCTCCCCAGAAACATTCACTTTAACGCACGGAAAACTTTGGACTGCTTGTATCTTCTTCACTTTTTTTTTTTTTCTTTTTTCTTTTTGGGACCATCCCTGATGTGCCGCTACCTGCCCGGCGCACACCTGTCTGCTCTGTCTCCTCCTCAATAGCACCTTCACCTTAGATCATCTCCTCTTCCTTTACGCATGACCGGTGCCTGGCTATAGCGTGGAAAAAGGAGAGCTCTGACTGCCTCTTTCCTTTTCCTCTGGTGCTTTGAAGTATAAAGTGTGATTGCCGTCGGATCGCAAATGCTTTCCTTGAAGGTTTTGACATGAAAAAGCTGTCCGGGCTCTCTGGTTTAGCCCATCGCCAATGATCCGGGACTAAAGCAATCAGCCCTGCTGACTATAAGGAGATCCAATTACCGCGGGGAGACTGTGAAGACGCGGGGAATCCGCTGAACGCAATCACAACATCGCATTGCAAACACTGTGGCTTGAAGGCTGTTTTTTTTTTCTCTCTCTCTCTCGACGGTAACTGAAAATCAATCGGGCGATCCTTCAAACGGGCTTCGTTACACTAACCTGAAGATCAGCAATACAAATTTTGGTGTAAACCAAGATGAGTTTATCAAAATCCAACGTGGTCATGTGACCTGGGGTAATCTTTCAACCTCGTTGACGTTCAGTCCTACTTTCTCACGTGCCTTATCCTTTAGATTTTTATCTGAGCTTTCGCTTTGGCCTGCAAACAATTTAAAACACGCTTTCCCATGACTCAAAGTAAGGGTCGTGTCATCTTCTGCCTGTACAGGCACACTGTTTGCTTAAATGTCACTCATGTAGATGAGTATTAATGGTATTATGCATTGCTAAAACCCTGTGTCATCTTGATCCTGTGCTGACACATCTAGCCTGGAATCTGATCGCTCCCCAACATGTCTGAGTGCTCAAGTGGAAGAACACGGCGATCACGATGAAGCACTTAATCTGATCTGATTCGGCAGGCCGCTCTTGTAATAAATGAAAATAAAAACGGCGGCGTTCCGTTTTGTTTTCCGCTAGCGCCGCCGAGCCGATTTCCTCGCCTCCCCTGTCTTTCAGGGAGGATTCGTTCCTTCCCTATTGCTTCCTCGCCCCGCTGTTTGAGCCTGCACGAAACAGCCAGGCGATAATGCATGAATCATTTCCTCGCGCTGCAGAAAGCAATTAGCCCTTCTAAATTACGATCCGGCTTCACAAATAGATCAATCAGGAGAATCAGTGCCACGCCACAACGCAGCCGCGAGCTCATTCGAGTTCCGTTAATGGTGCCGTGAATGGAAGAGCATAACAAATAGTAAGCCGCGGTTTGCCGTTGCTGAACCGTTTACGAGGGCTATTTACCATCTTCGAGTTGGATGATTTGCTTTAATTGCGATTTTGTATTAAAACAAGTGAGATCAGAGTGTGAGGCTGAGCGGAATTCACACGGGCCGAAGCGTGTTTGCTTGTTCTTGGTTTCAAAGCAGGTTGTACAGCGGTATCATAGTAGGGTTCAGGGGGCCACCGAGCTTCCTGTTCTTGTAGACGTGTGTGTTTTTTTTGGTGTTTTTTTGCTCACAAGTTGTTCTTAAGCTCCACTCGGGATTCTAACTGTGTCCAAACTACTCCGCGAGCCCGATGAAGACCTTCAGGGTCCTACTTGGCCTTCTGGCGTTGGTTTTTCTAGCGCCTTCCATTGTCGTAATGGTCCAATGGTCAATCTGGTTTCCACTCACACTTCAGTGGGTGTTTAGGCTGAGAGCTAAAGAACAAACATTAGATCTAAGGTGTCTTGAAATCCTGCTATTTACCTCTGACCAGAGAACTAACGCACGACTGATCCTTCCTTCACACACACTGTTTGTTTAACCTCCTGTACAGCCTGTAGGCTTCTACACACTGATTGGCCATGCTATTAGGCACATTTACTAACTCCTTATACGACTACGGAGCGCTGAAGAGTTCACGTTTGCGTTCCACACGTACACTTTAATCATCCGATCAAAGAATTGTCATGGCATTCTTGTAAATGTTGCATCTCGGGAACCGTTATTAAATTCCAGGTGTTAACGCTCGTGCGGACGGTGCCGAGAGAATATTCGGCATCCGGCCAGGTGTGGAGAGATGTCTCGCCCTCGTTGCTGTTTGTGGCCCAACGACTTTTGTTTGTTCTGACCAGCTGTGCTCTGATCAAAGCCCAAGGCGGTTAACGCGGAGGCCGTTGACAGCTCCGTGGATTCTCCGAGCTCTGATCTGATCAGCCAGGACGCTGTGCAGAGGTGTCTGTGAGGTAATACGTGTTCAGTGGATTAATTGACACACCTGTGTTTGGTTCCCCAACAAGCAATCGGAGCACACTCATCGCCTGTCCATCAACGCCTGCCATGCACCTGGGTCGAACGCATCGCAATTCTTCTCTGAATAACAGCTAGGTATGCACGCGCATATCTGTGCAGGCTTCCTGTTTTTATTCACTCTCGCTAATCTTTTGCCACTTAATCCGACTCAGGGTCTCGGGGGGGGGGGGAGCTGCAGCCAATCCCAACCGACTTTGGGCGAGAGGCGGGGTATACCCTGGGCAGGTCACCAATCCACCGCAGGGCGACACACACCGACAGACAACCATTCACACCTACGGGCAGTTAGCCTAATCCCCACTGTGTATGTCTTTGGGCTGTGGGAGGAAACCAGAGTACCCAGAGGAAACCTACACGGACACGGGGAGAACATGCAAACTCCACACAGAAAGGCTCCCAAGTCGACCGCAGGGATCGAACCCAGGACCTTGCCGTGAGGCGACAGGTTTTTACTCAATAAATTTTTTTGGATTACAAAACATGACCAAGCATGCAGAATGTGACCTGATTAGTTAAATTATAGGCACAACTGGATTCTTAATAGTAGTTATTAATTACAGAACTGATAATGACGCATCTGGAAAGCTGACTGCGTGTCAAGGGCTAACGGCTAATAAAGTGTTTTAGAACTAATCGAAGGAGTTATCCGACATTTTGAAAGCTGCCAATCTATCGTTCGGGAATTAAGAGTTGCTTTTCTCGTGCTTCGTGACATGAAGGGTGTACAATAAGATCACGGTACATTTTGCATTTAATGTAAAAAAAAAAAAAAAAAGTGCTGAAGAAATTTTGGACAGATTTCAGTGTATCCCCACATTGTGCATCCGAAAAATTAATTTCAATTTAAATGCATTAAGAGAAGAATGTTGAATTATAGTCAAATCTGCAGCTTTTGGATTCAAATGATTGCCTGTTTAGTAGCGGGTGAAAGTGTTGGAACTCCTTTGCGTGGCTAATCCACAGCCTTAGTTGGCCAAATCCTCATTTTCTTTTGATACCCAAGTATTGTTTGGGTCTGACCAGTTCCCTCTCATTTGGACAGGTGCTCGTTCTTTCAGTATAGACCCTGTTTGGTTAAGATCACCCACTCAGCCCGCTCCCGAGTCAGAGCAGTCGGTCGATTTGTTTGCCGCTTAGTAACGGAATTCCTAGCCACTCAAACAAATCTTGCGTTTCAGACCGAGTCGCTTTATAAATTTCATTTTTGAGTCACATTCGATTATGGGAACTCATCAGCACCTTCCCCGAGGGCAGTCTCCCTTTTTTCCCCCCAGTCGTGTAAAGGAGCAAACGAGTGCGACGCAAACAGCCATATGCCGTAAATGGGCTAGTAAATGAATGTCAATTATGCGGGCCAATTAGGATGATGTGTTTACTGTGTAAACAGAAGCTGTTTGTGCTTCTGCCGAAGATTTTATCTAAAGCTCTGGGTCCTTACTGAAAGCTTCTCAGCAGCTGCCAACCCCTGATCTTTTCTTTCTGATTAATAGAATGAAGACTAATAGATTAATAGAAAGTACAATTTGCAAAAAATAAATAAATACATACATAAATAAAAGCCTTCTGGGTAGCTACACGAGGGTGAGTCAAATGACAATCATATTGTTTTTTTCTTGTTGTTTTTTTTCCATAGTTTATTGCAAATAGGTGTCGCAAAAGTGTTGTTTTCTTTTCTTTTCTCCATGTTGTTTAGCATGCCAGGGTTTAAAACCTACCCGGATTCCTCTAGAAAAAAATAGGAGTTCACGCAGCAGGAACTGTAGTTTTTTATTATTTTTTTAAACCTTCTTTTCTCGTTACACTCCGGTGCCTGGAGTCTGGTTTGTCACATTAACAGACAACGCTGAAGCTGACTAGTGCCTGAACTTGTCTGTAGAAGACTGCATAATAAAAACAAGACTTCTCTAAATGGGGTATTTCTGGGCCTCTCTATTACACATGAAGGAATTAGGTGTCATGATGAACCACTGATGAAGAGTGATGTTCTCAGAGTCTGGTCTTAAGTGAAACACAGGCTGAACTCCTGTCTCTACCACTGGATGGTTTCAGCTTCCAACCAAGCCCTGTTAGTGGTCCCAGGTGAGTCACGTGACCAGGTGGGAAGGTGGGGCACCTGGGAAAGGAGTTAACATCTGTCTCAGGTGACTTTCCTTTAGCTTGGAGAAGAGCACTGTTCATCACACTCGTTCAACCATCTGCCTGGATGCCTCCTCAGATCTCATAATGTTTTTGGGTGTTTTTGTTTTTCTTGAAAAAAATCTGTTTTTCTTGAACCCTCCAACCGCTTCATTTCAGATTTTACGTAGCTACTTGTTCTGAGAAGTGTTGCATCAATCATCAATAGAGGCACCTGACCTCCAAACATCTACAGCTCTGGCTCTCCTGCCTGTTCCTGCTCCTGGACTCTGATTCACCACTGTCGCCTCAAAGTGTGGGTCGTCTCTAGCGGGTCATGATGTTCAGCTCTGGGCAGCTCCTGTCGTCTCTGAACCCTGGCCTTCTGCATTCCCCAGCAACTCCGTTCTTCCCTGGTTTTCCCAGCAGACTGGGCCATCCTCAGCTCCTCATCCCTGCTCCGCTGCTCAGCTATGAGCTGCTGCGCACCTACCTCCAGCCTGAGCCCTGTAAACAAGCCCTACTCCTGGCCTCGCAGGCATCTTCCATGGCCCGGATTTCCTGCGACACTGGTAAGAGCCGTCCAAATTGCTCAATTTGTAGTTTAATTCCAGTTCGGTTTATTAAGAGCGCCTTAATGTACCGCATTCCCGGATATTAGTGCATGTCTTTTAATTATTGCCCTTCAAAACAACAAAAACAAACGCATCCTTCTGTAAGAAAGTGCATTCTAAAGGGGAATAGGTTTTATTTCGGCTGGTGAAGTAACGAAATGGCTTATAGATCGTGTTGCTTATTTAGGCAATATATTTTTGAAATAACGTACGTGTAATTCACAGTATGAGAGGTAATTTGAGGATGATGGCCTATTCTCTGATAATAGCCGTCCTTGGCATTTAATGGGACTTGAATGTTTACAAAGGATCAGCTAACAGCTTGTAACTAACAATCAATTACGCGGCTCCGCCAGAGAGAGCTTAATGAATGCGGCGCTAATTAGCCAATCCAGAGCTGTTAGTTCCCCCCGTCAACCGCTGGCATCCACCTAATTGGCCACATGCTTCCAGATGAGCCACGGCCCGCCAAGCAGAGGCGCGCTCGTGCCAACTACAGCAGCTGGCAGCTGGAAGAGCTGGAGAAGGCCTTCAAGAGCACGCACTACCCTGACGTGTTCATGCGCGAGGCCCTGGCACTCCGACTGGACTTGATCGAGGCGAGAGTTCAGGTACAGTGTGTTTAGAACGACTCTTCGGAATCGTTCAAGTCACTCTGGGCTCGTATGTTGGACGTTTTCCAGATCGCTCATGAAGAGCTGTGTGTAAGCGCATGGTTTCTTTTTTCTATTTTTAGGAAATGTGTGTCCAGCAAATTGTGGATTTGGTAATTAGGTGATCAGTTTGAGAGCTTTTTTTTTTTTTTTTTTTTTTTTTTTTTTTTTAAGGAAAGACTTGAAACAGTGAAGCCCTGTGAAGAGAGAAAACATATCAGATATCAGAACCTGTGGGAAATGGAAAAGATCCGGATTAGATCCGGAAAGGAAATGTATTCATGTTAATGGAATTGATTTTATAGATTTTATAGACGTTACTGTTTTTTTCTTTTGTTGGGATATCCGGTTTTATATTTATGAGGTGTATAGTTCCTACTAAATGTCCAGTTGGACAAAAAATTTGAAACTTTCCTTGGATATTCTAAATCTACATTTTATCGTCTTTGAAATAAGGCATCTGGGGGTTAATTTGGGTGCATCCGATGCGGAGAAATGAGCAAAAATGTTTCTGAAAAGATTTTTTTTTTAAAAGTCCTATTTACAGGTTGTTTCATAGTATAATAATTTGGTGACAGATACTTTATACATTAACCCTTTATTAGGCAAAGAAACATATTTAGTAGCTTCAACAGACTTCAAAATGACCTCCTGGATATAATGGATTTCTCTCATCCTGAATAAATGTGTGTCTAACTGATTGGCTTATGTTTTTATATAGATATATCACTACCCAGTATTTCAATTAATGCCTTATAAAGGGTTAAGGAATGTATTTAGAAACAATTCAAAAATTCAAATTCAAAAAACGATACGTTCAAAAAATGATATTTTCAAGGCACCTGTTGTTTCAAAGTTGCACACTTGAAACTGGACTCTTTTTGTGGTGACACGCCTCATATATGTATGCTCTACCCTTATTTTGCTTTTGTTACAAAATAAATCCAGAGCTAGCTGGATATATAGTGATACCCCAGATTTTGTGTCAGAAAAGAAAGCGGGTAATCACGCCATTTCTAGTTTATACATGTGGGGTAAATGTTAATCAATAACATTACATACTGATGATTCCTGCACCTCACGCTATGTGTCTGTACGGTCCAGGTGTGGTTCCAGAACCGCCGGGCGAAGATGCGCAGACAGATGAAGCTTCAAGGCCAGAGTGGAGATCTGTGTCCTGGGAAAGACAGCGAAGCCAGAAAAGCTGCACCTTCCAGGGTTAGGGCTCCGGAGCCAGACAGCAAGCAGGTGCCATGCTTGGACAGCAAACCGGAGAAGAGCATTGGACACAGACTGCAGCAGGGACCGAGACAGCAGGCGGGGTCAGCAGAAACCAGTCCAGAGGAGTTCCGCTTCTGCAGCATTGCCAAACTGAGGGCCAAGGCCAGGGACTACGAAGCTGAGATCCACAGCACTGTGGCCAAGGGTGACAGGAAGTGGTGCTTAAAAGCCCACATGTCGGAAAGTGACTGATGAAAGTGAGTGGGTTCCTAAACTCCTCTGTGATCTGGGAATATCAGGATTCCTGAGATGATAGTTTATTTATTGCCAACTCATTATTATGCAAGTTGGGGACGATAAGTTTACGTATTTCTTAATTTCACGCTGATATTTCAGTGGATTTCTATCAATACATATAAATATTTCCCACAGCTCCGATCTCTCTATAAGGTTTTAAGCCTTTGTAGAGCACTAATTGAAATGCTCGGAAATGCAAAATTTCAACCCTAGAGTGTTAGTGGAGGATGTTATGAGACTTTACATTACAAGACTTTGTTCATGTTTGGGTTGAAAATCAAGGTCAATAAAGGTACCATGTATGCCCAGACACACACACACACACACAGTGGACCTTCGGCTTGCGAACGCATTGGATGGCGAAAAACCCAACGCACAAACTAAATTCCTAAATTCCAGAACGACCGACGAACAAATCCTCGACTGACGTACAGACGGCCAACCCACGCTTCACGCCACAAACATTCAGTTCCGGTCGAGCACTCGTGGTGTGAACGTGTTCAACGCATTGTTTCCGTTGTGTTTCTCTGCATTTTTGCTCTATAAGCTTCATTACGGGTCCCAAGAAAGTGGAAATGGTAGTGAGAG
>JAQLOM010000023.1:28233955-28243993 GCA_030068315.1 Chrysichthys thysi
GATTGGTGACCTGCCCAGGGTGTATCCCGCCTCTCACCCGATGTCAGCTGGGATTGGTGCCAGCTTCCCCCCGCGACTCCGAACAGGATTAAGCGGCAGAAGACGAATAAAGACGAACGAACTAAAGAGAAAAAGAAGAAAAAGAGACGAGGTAATCTGTTGGCGTTGTCGAGCTTGGTGTTAGCTGGGCCTGGCTTCTGGGGCTGATGGGAAAAATGGTGCTTGCAGGGCAAATAGGGTGGGCTAGCGGGTGGGAAAGCATGACATTAAAACAATCTGTGTAATGATGTGGTTCTAACTCATGGAAAAGCAAACCAGTTCTTAGGAGGTTTAAAAGTTGACCCAGTACTAGCACCAGCCCAAAACTAGCACCTGGTTCACCTTGTATTGTAAAGGGGGTATTTGAGAACCACTGATTTAGGCAACCTGGAGCAGTTCTCTTTGGAGAACCTGTATTTTTAAAAGTGTACAATTTTTAAAAGTGCTCAGGATGAAGCTCGTTATACTGAAGAATAAAGCCAAACGTGACCTTTTTAAAAAAAATTTGAACGTCAGTCCAATTAAAGATATGATCCAGGAGGATGATATAGGATGCATTTCCCAGGTCAGAGGACATACTTCCCATCACGCGACTTGTCTATCAGAGGCCGGTGTAAACGTCGCCGCCTCATGAATCCTGAATGCCCCTGGCAGTTTGAAGCGCCGACTCGTCGTCCACGCTGAGTCACAACATGAGCCTTGTCCTCATGAAAAGAACAAACCTAGACATCCAGTCGCTAAAGTAAACACAGCCCGCCTCTTGTATATTACACCCTCCTCCTCTCTAATCCCCCCACTCGGAATAATGCTTCTTGGAGTCTCGGGCAGTCTGCAGGACTGACCACAGCCCCTGAGGTGAAGCAGGGCGCCACAGGCTCCTGTGGAACAGCGACTGCATAATGTGGACCGTTGCTCTGAGGTGGCATTTCTCACACGCTGTGTAATAATCTTCTTTTTGAATATGAGAGGGAGAGGGAGAGGGGGCAAGGGGAGACTCAGCCACGCAAGTATGGTAATGCGTTCAATATGATCCACTTATTCCCCAATGCAGAACCAAATCCAACATGGCTGCTGAGCACTTGCCTCCAAAGCACTGATTTGACATGGGCTTCCCGCGGCTGAGTAGATTGCGCTTAAACACACGTCAGGAAGTGCTTTTGGCTAGGCGGGGAAATGAGCATGCAGCGTTTTGCAGTTGGGGGAATGGTTGCTACTAGACATGCCGCATGTCGCCTACCTACCTGTCTAGAGGCACATTATTCTGAGTTAGCGTTTCCAAAAAGAAGAAATAAAATGGCTATTATTGGAAGCATGGGTTAAATAATTCTATAATCATTTCGAGGAAACTGACATTTTGCTGTGATGGATTTAAATATGGGCTCACTGGAGCGTCATAACACTTGTATAATATTTTTAGAAAGCTTGAGTTATGAAATATATGAATGTGTTCTGGAACGAAAGTGAGAAGCGAGACAAAGGGGTAAATGCTATCTCTGGAGGGCGCCTAATATGACCGTGAGGCATCAAGGAACGTTCAGAACCGATCGAACTCTGGGTCTTGTAAAATGCCTCCAGAATGTTCTTTTTGAAGGCGTCATCGATGTATCCTCAGTGCTGCCTATTACCCAGAAATCTGTGCAACAACTTCCTCATGCGGTGGGGGGTGGGGGATCAAACATAAATGGTGGACCAAAGAAGAGAATTCGCATACACAAGTTTGTTTTTTTGTTTGTTTATTTTTGAAAAGTTACCAGAAAATCAACTTTGTGCTACATTATAGCATCTGTTAACCAACTAACTAACCTTAGCTACAGTAGGTATTATGGGTACACTGGATGGCGTGCTGATGTCACGCATTACCATAAAAGCTATACTGAGGAAAGTTCGTAAAAGATGCCTCCAGTTGAACGTCGTGACTTATGAGACAGCCGTCGATTATGGCTAAGGCAACGAGGCGGAAAGCTTCTGTTTCAAATGTCTCCTGTTGTTATGGGTCATCTGAAACCATTGTATTAAACATTTTAAAACTAAACTCACTCACTCACCCACCTTCTGCCGCTTAATCCTGTTCAGGGTTACAGGGGGAAGCTGGAGACAATCCTGGCCAACTTCAGGTGAGAGGCGGGGTACACCCTGGCTGGGAAGGTCACCAGTCCACCGCATAGCGACACACAGAGACAGACAACCATTCACACTCACATTCACACCTACGGGGAATTTAGAGTCGCCAATTAGTCTAATCCCCTCTGTGTATGTCTTTGGACTGTGGGAGGAAACCGGAGTACCCGGAGGAAACCCACATGGACACGGGGAGAACATGCAAACTCCACACAGAAAGGCGCCCAGGTCGACCCCGGGGATGGAACCCAGGACCTTCTTGCTGTGAGGTGACCGTGCTAACCACCACATCCCCATGCCATGCTAAAAAATGAAACTAAAGGTTATTATTATTATTATTATGATGATGATGATGAGGAGGAGGAGGAATGGAGAAATCTTCAGTAAAGTATTCACCTGTCATATTAATTTCCAATAGGATCATGAAATTGAGTGATCTTCAACCGAAGTGCTGCTCGGACCATTTGCATTCAGAACTGTTATAGAGTAGCGTTTCAGTACAGGATTACTTATTTACGAATGCCCTCCAACTAAAGTGCTAACCAAATTTGCATTTCTAACACCGTTCTGCAGCACCGTGGACGCCTTCAGCGACGTTCTCCGAGTGTCGTGAATGTACCGATAGTAAAAGCAAACTAATAATTTGCAAGATAAAATAGTGCAGTGACAACGTATCACTCTCTGTAAGATATGTAACCGAATACGAATACATTACTCCGACCGCACAGGTTATGTATATAAAGGGATATAAATGCAAATACAAATCAGAGGTGCGATTTTTTTTTAATTTATTTATTTATTTTTTCTTCTTTAAGAAAGCTCACCAGAATCCGTCGCACTGTGACAAAAGGTGGGGACATGGAGAATGCTCCAGCTCGTCGGCAGGGTTGTCAGGTTTTAGCCAAATTCTCACCCCAAACACTCTCTAAAATCTCTAACGTCACAAAATGAGTTTCAAAAAAGTACATCATACGTGCCATTGGATCGTAAAAGATGAATGGCGTGTATATGAAGGTGTAACAAAACACCTTTATACACCGATCAGCCATAACGTTAAAAGCACTGACGGGTGACGTGAATAGCAGTGATTATCTTTTTCGGGATATATTAGACAGCAGGTGAGTTCGAGTCAGTTCTCGAAGTTGTCGTGTTCGAAATCGGAAAAATGGCCAAGTGTATGGATCCGAGTCCATCTTTTCTTTTCTTTTGTTTTTTTCTCCCAAGGGTCAAATCGTGATTGTGCTGGCTAGACAACTGGCTCCGAGCATCTCCTCTTGCAAGGTCTTGGTATACAGTTGTGTGGTTAGTACCTACCAAGTGTGCCGCCGGGTCATGGGTGCCCAAGGCTCACTGATGCGTGTGGGCAGTGAAGCACCTTCACAGATTGCTGACAGAATGAATCCTGGCTACGAGCCTCCTGCGTACCTCCAGAAAAAAAAAAGAAAGAAAAATGTGTGTTCCTGACTAATTAATACATTAAATTAATACAAATTTCCACAAGTTCCATTGTTTGGCCACGCTGACGTCCAACTAGAACTAGACGAACCTTGTCCTTGGGAGTTTTAGCCTAAATGCATTAGTGTCATGTGAAATATGTCACACCCAATGATACAACAATCCTCCGGATGATCTTTTTGACATATTTAGGCCGGCGTATCCGGGAGCGTGTGTGACGACGAGACTTTGCCAACTAACCTGTGTGTTGTAGATATGAGATGTTCAATCATCTATTTAATAATCCATCTGCCAATTAATCTAGTCGGCGGTGTTCAGGTCTACAGAAGGTTAATAAGGCTCAGCTGTGGCATGGTTATCCTGGGTAAATGTCACTTAGATGAGGGGCACACTCAGGTCAAGATCTCCCTCCAGATCTAAATTTAATCATACTGCGCGTCCACTGGCCTCCACTTCACCCTAATTAGTGCTGGCCTGGGCAGGAGTGTGATCTGCCATGCGCGGGCTTCAGACCCCAGCTCACACACACCCATCTTCTGCCATTGGCATGTGCCTGGTGAACAAACAGGTGCTGAAAGTCAATCCCAAGGCCACTCAGAGTGTTAATGAGTGAAGAATCCCGTCAGACGACGAACACGTCATGGCGAACGTTTAGGAGCATTCGGTTTCCCTAACACGTTAGGGTCTTATGAAACCGAGAGACGGATTTTATGAAAGCGTTTAATTATTTAAAAGACAGGGCAAAGGTTAATGCCGCAGTGTTGTTTGTAAAAGCGAGACACGCTGTTAGAGTATTTAGCTGTGCGGAATGGCTGTGGTGCACCGTGGTCAAGCCAGATGGACCATATTGTTGAATTATTTAAGTCTGAATATTAATATAAATGAGACAGAAAGTGGGTAATAATTCTCCTGCCCTGCAGAAATGATTAACATAATTCTGATAAATAACTGGATGGCAGAATTGAGGTAAATTTATCTTAATTAATATCTCGAATCTACTCGGAAAAAGGTAAATGGCTCCACTGGGGCCAAAGATGCGCCTGTGTCTCTGTGTTTATCTGTGAACCTCTCTCAAAGCGTGCCATGGAGTGGCAGCTCGGAGAAATTAAACAGCTCTCGGGGTGTGCGTTAAGCTCAGATTTCATTCTCTCTCTCTCTCTCTCTCTCTCTCTCTCTCTCTCTCTTTCTCTCTTGCTTTTTCAGTCTCTCTTTTTTTCTCTGTTTGGGTCTGTCTCACTCTCATTGGTTCGAATTTCCCATCACATTTTCATGCCATGATTCTGAATTCATCGCTTTATTTTTTCCTGTCCGTCAAAGTCGTTTCTGTCATCAGAAGTAGGAACAAATGTTCGAAATAAATAAAATAAGCCAGCACACTGACTTGAAATAAAAAATTATTATTATTATTATTATTATTATTATTATTATTATTATTATTATTATGATGATGATGATAATTATTATTACTATTATTATTTTGGAATTATGCCGCATCTACAGAAATATGCTCAAGTGTTTAATTGCCTGTTTAAACGGACTCTTCAATTACTCCAGCTTAATAAAATATCGTTATCCTGTCTCCCAAGTTATATGCAACAGGGACATATATTAGTCTATCTACTTAAGAAATATTAGATTACAGAAAGACCAGGCTTTGCCAGGAGGCCGGGCTCAATCTATGATAAATCTCTGTTAACTTAGAAGCTGCAGCTTACATCAAAATTTGACATCGGAGCTAACAAACAATGTGAAATTTCCATATTAATTAGCGCTGGGCACTGCGGGCTGCATTTCAATGACTGGCCGCGTTTAGCTGTGAGGAGCTGCAGTGCCGCCGTGTGGAGCTGGGCACAATGCTAACGGAGAACGTGAATACCAGCTTAAAGCACCATCACTTCAGATCTTCCTCTCAACCACCTTCAAACTGCCCCATCACTTTAGTCACTTCTGACCTGACTGTACGTTGGTGTTTCTCTTTCACATGGCTATTTATTACCAGCCGTAGTCGGCTATGTTAATATTTATCAGACTTATAATGTACTCTAACTGGAAGTAAACCATCATACCGGACTTGAAATCAACCAGGATGACACACGCAACGTTTACATACATGAAATATTCCGGCTTTAGCTCCTGATTCCGATCAAAACAAAGCAATGTTGTTACTGAGCTGGTTGCGTGGCTAACAATATGAATATCCCATTAGTATTCCTGTTTACATGCGTGCCTCTGTGCAACAGCTTTGCAAACTGTTGTCTAGTTGGTTTGTGTACAACACACGGTGCTGACCATAAACAGGCCGTGTACCGCGAACTTCCGGGAAAACCCCCGACCGACTCGCGCGATTCCGAATACGGCGTATACATGTCCAAAGAACGCTCCTAAAAACCCGAGTAATATCAACACACCCCACAGGTCTTAATCGGAAAAATCCTGATTTGGAATTAGGCCAAATTTGGACCGTCGAAACGGAACATGCTGTGTCCATGACCCGTACGCAATTCCAAACATCATCATGTTTGGAATAATAGTGGAATATTAGTGTGCATGTAAACATCCTGACTGACACACTCACGAGAGTCCAGTTCTGCTACGATGGTTCCCATTGTGTCTCAGCGATATTAGGATATTATCTAAATACATTATGAATGTAAAGGAACGGGGACAGACACTTTAACCATGCTGTAGGTAATAATGTATGTGTGCGTTTCCGATAAATAACCGCTTTCTAAAGGAAACTGCATTTGTCGCATTTTCATCCAAAGTAAATTAATAATAATATAATAAGAAAAAGTTACGAACCAAAGCATACGTTTTAAGAACGTCATTAGAATGTCCTTAATATCCTAAACCTGGCTAGTTAACAACATTACAGCATGTGCGTTTGCTGATTCTATGCTAACAACCACCACCCCGCCATTGTGGCCTCTCTGGTGTACATTTCTGCACGATATTTGTCGCTTTGCAAACTGTAAAATGCACCTGATTAATTCCTCCTATCTTCAATTCGGGCTAGTTAACAGCATTACAGCGTGTGCGTTTGCTAATTCTATGCTAACAACCGCTACTCTGCCATCATGGCCTCTCCGGTGTACATTTCTGCATGATATTTCTCGCTTTGCAAACTGTAAAACGCACCTGATTAATTCCTCCTATCTTCAGATCCGGCTCGGGACGCACGTGAGCCCGATTACGGCGCCTCCCGCACGTCTGTGTGTGTTTTACCTTGTTTTACATTTACCAGCTGAGGAAAGGGAAGCTCTAGAAATGGCTTCCAGGCAAAGATCTATAATTAGAATGCAGATCAATTGGGTAGCAGGTAATTTACCTTTAGGGAGGGAAGTCTAATTATTGTCTTTGAAAACCTAATTTAGCATTAAACACTTCAGGTGTCTCCTCTCCGCTTTACAGGAGAGATAGAGCGCATGAGAGAGAGAGAGAGAGAGAGAGAGAGAGAGAGAGAGAGAGAGAGAGAGAGAAGAAAAAGGAAAAGCTGTCCCAGTGCAATAGTCATGCTTTTAGCTTTTCTTTGTCTCCTTTCCCTGATGTTTACATTTCAGACATTAAAGCACATTTCCACTGATCTAACTATACCCTACGCATGCTGGTAATCTCTGTGCCTGAGCTTATTCTGTCGCTTAAACGGTGCTAGCAGGTGAGGCCGTACCCGACAGATGGTGTTTGTGAGTGACGCTTGTTCCCAGTTGATCGGAGCCCCAGGAAGCACAGGGGAGCGCGGTCTCTGCAGAGCGCTGCACGCTGTCCGACGGCATATGTCGCTGGATGGCCTAGGCTAGCTGAAAGGATGCTGCTCACACCAGCCTCCCTTAGTGACCCTGCTGAGCACATGGTGTTAATCATAGCCTCCTCCCTCACCCCCTTTCCCACCACACTCTCTGGACTGGTAAATAACCGAACGCGCTGAGCGGGGCAGAAGGGGCACGCTTGGACGCAGCGATGGCTAAAAAAGTAGCGCCACGGCAGGAAAAGAACCCAGCGACTGTCCTGTTGGCGCGGGTTGAATTCTTAGGGCCAGAGAATGGGGCTGTAAACAGAGCTGCACCCGGGCTTAGAACGGACCGTCGAAATGCAGAGGGTGGGTGGGCGGGTGGGGGGAAACCCTGCGATGGGCTACGCTCGGCCGTGTCCAAATGGGAAGCAACAATGTGATAACACAGAAAAATGGCAATTAGGCCACGCTGATCCGAGACAAAGCCAATTCAGATGGCGACGAAACCTCGGGGCTAGGAAGTCTGAGCTGGCACAAAGTCCGAGCCTGGGCCATGTCGCTTCCAGCTGGAGTGGAGACACTCCTCCATTCAGAACCATCTCGGCCCGTCTTGGCTGTCTCCCGTCCTGGCTGGCCATCAGGGACATAGCGCGTGTGTGTGTGTGTGTGTGTGTGTGTGTGTGTTGGTGTGTGTGTTTAATATGTGACATAATATGTGTGGGTTTTTCCTTTCCCCTCTGTATATCCCGAAGACAAATACAGTCTGCCTTCATGCTATAACAGCCATTACTTAATTGTGCCGGATTTTCCGAGCAGAGTGTTGCTTTAATTAAGCAGCTAATTGCAATGTAGCTCTTGATTAGCTTTGGGGGATGGGAATGTTCAGGCAGCCTGATATGTTGTGCACACTTCAGAATCATTTACAGAAATTGAAGCTAATTTCGCTCTCTGTGTCTATGGCTGCATTAATTTAATTTGGGTTGCTTTTAGCTCATTAACACTTCTAATTAATACGTTGACATCACTATTAAGACGTCTCTCTGAAATTGGCGTCTCCAGATAATCAGGATGGAGAAGGCTGACGGATGGAACGAGATGGCGACTGGAGAGGGAAATGAGACACACACACACACACACACACACGCAGAGAGAGAGAGAGAGAGAGAGAGAGAAGTGCACAGTAGGAGAATAAGGGAGATGGAGAGGGACTGTTCCATCCTCATTTGTAAATCACCAGCAGCGTATGATTATGAACTCTAATAGGGCTTTGTGGCAGGCTGCTAAATTGGAAATGAAAGGCAAGTTGATTGTTTTAGATTTGATGGAGGTTGCAGTGTGTGTCTAGGTGTATGTGCGTGCACTTGTGTGGGTGGGTGGGTGGGTGGACGGGGGAGGAGGGTGGGGGGTGTTGGATGCTGTGCTGGTGCTGGGGTTGCTGGTCCAGGCCAGATGCGGCACACAGCTGAATCCCACGCTCGACTGCCTCTGTGTTTGGGTTTGTCATTTTAATGAGCAGAATTTAGTGACTATGGAGTAAAATCCTTAGGGTGAGGCTGCAATCCAGTTCATCACACCGTCCTCGCTCGCCGCTTTCCCAACACCACGCTACGCACACCCGGCCCCTCGCGGCCCGCGGTCAGATAAACGCAGACGTGTATTTGCGTAGCATTTCCTAGCGTTAAATATGCGCGCACGTGAGCCGAGCGAAGAGGCCTACCGTCACCGGGGCAGAGTGCTTGTTTCAGTGCTCCTGAAGACGGCTGGCTTTCAGAAGCATTATCGATGCTATGATAATGAGTGCGTAATTAAAAGCAGCCAGGGGTGACATTATAAAAGTCTGAGCTCGTCATCTCGGATATGAGACAAAGCAGTCGTCGAAAAAAGAAGTCAGCCCTAATAAGGTATGTGTGTGTGTGTGTGTGTGTGTGTGTGTGCGGTATGATAAACGAAAAAACAATGTGTTTTAATCAACGTGGGGGATGTTTGCGTTGTGGCATTTATATGGATATGGAGGCAATTCTGGCCCCGTGAGGACTTTTGGATGGTCCTCGCAAGAAAGTGTTTGGTTTGTTTGGGGGTTTTTTTTGTTTGTTTTTTTAAATCGAAGAGCTGGAAAAACTTTGCGTTTTCGTTGCTGAAGTTGGGTTTGGATCTCGACATAGGATTAATTAGCTGTTTTCCTCATTACGTCCTCGCAAGCATAGTAAGACAGATGTATTTTTGATCCTGTTATACCTCCTGGGTGACACACAGCTTGCCCTGTAGAGCGCGTTCTCCTACGTAGTTTAACATTTACCCAGAATTCATATTCTCAGGTTTTATTTTTTGTTTCTACGCCATAAACTGTGCTTAAACACTAAAATGCCCATAAGGACCCCATAGATTCATGTTACATCATGCAAAGAGGGGTACATATTTACGTTTCACATCGTCCCAGAGCTGCCTGGGTGGAAATTACGCGGTGCGTGAGTGACACCGTGTACGTGATCGACTTTCTTTCCCTTCTGGTCTTCTATCAGGAACTGTAAATCAACAGGGAGGGGAGGTGTGGTAAAGCACTACTTATTTAACAGATAAATCAATGGTCATCTCCTGCACTTTCCCTAAAAGCTCTTTCTCTCGCTCGTGTGTGTGTGTGTGTGTGTGTGTGTGTGTGTGTGTGTGTGTGTGTGTGTGTGTGTGTGTGTGTGTGTGTG
>JAQLOM010000023.1:28244864-28254886 GCA_030068315.1 Chrysichthys thysi
TCCTCAAGTTATGATGGAGATGCGTTCCACTGTACCCATCGTACGTGGAAAATATCATATGTCGAATGTCACTGGTGACTGCTTAGGTAGCTTAGGTATCTTAGTGTAGCTTAGCCTAGCCTACCCAGGAGTCTTTTTCCTGTAGGAGACATGCTGGGGCATTTAGAAGACATGCTTTTGAAATAAAATTCACTCTTGAAGCGCACAAAAATACACGCAGTAATGCACTATACAGTACATCGATACACAAGGTAACTCCACGAGTCGCAGGAAAGAGTGAGGCATCACGCAAGGGGAGTGACGCGTACATCGGGGCGTCGTCTGCGTACTTCCAGGCACTGTCAGTGCACTTCCGGGAATCGTACAAACGTATCATACGTCACGCGCTGTTACGCTGGCCTGCCAGCGATGCCTGTCCACAAATCTTTAATGCTTTATAAATATTTTACAACTTTTAGCACATCGTTATCATAACTTCGAAAAATCACAAGTCGGACCATCGTAACTCGCGAAGCATCTGTATTTTCTTTTTTAGATGCTTGCTGCAGAGTTGTATGTTTTATGTAGCAAAGAATCAAAGAATCCTTCCAGCGAGGTGATAGAGACAGTGGGGAGGCCTGCAATCGCAACAGGCAAGACTTTGTGTTTAAGTTATTACCGGAACAGCGTGCTGATCGGCCAGTGTTTTAGCCTGTTATTGAAATAGTAAATACTGTAATGTAGAGAGTCAGCTCTGAGGGGAGCTGAGAAATTTACACTTTCACTGCAGCTCTGCTTCCCTTAGAATAAATGCAACATAAAACTCTCTCTCACACACACACACACACACACTCGCACACACAGGACAAGTAAGCAGGGTTATAAATGAACTCGATGCACATTTCGAGAACTCGCAGCAACCCCTGTGATCCCGCACTTCAGACGTGCTCCATATTCTGCATGTAATTAATAGACAGCTATTCAGTTTAATCCAAGGTGAAGCTCATTAATTCAACTCCTTATTTTTTTTTTTAAATGTATTTTTTTTTCCCCGCACACCAAGTAAGGTATTTTGGACGTTAATGCTGTGACTTATGCTCTAATGCAACCAGACATTTTGAGGACATCTCCGAGTTTGCAGAGTGGGGTAAAACCTTGCGAGCGTGCATACGGTGTTTGCGAGACAGAATTAAAATGACATGCCTCCGTCTCGGAATTTTCCGCCCGTTCCTACCTCTTTTGTTTCGTGGCATAAGTGTAATATTAGCCTGAGTTTTTTTTTTTTTAATAACCGCGATGAGATCACGAATCCACGTAGCTCGTGCGCCCCGCACGTTAGCCTGCGTCAACCGCTAATTTCAGGGAACCTGCCCCGTGTCTTTGTCCGCGCTTTGGTCAGGAGGTGCGAGAGGGGTTGGAAAACAGACAGCATGCAAGACGAATCTAAGAAACAAGCAAGCAAGCAAGCACTGGGGCGCTCATCAGAGTGCTGGAGACAATGCAACCCAGCTGCATTAGCAACCCCCAGACCAAATCAAGAGTAATAAAAAATCATTCATTTTGCTTAATGAGGATATTAACAGCCACAGTGGTGTTTAAGCACAAACAAGAACAACAACATTAATAATTGCAACTCTCTGGCGCTCAGCTGATGTAAGCTTTTAATAATTAACAAGTCTTTGTCTTATCCCCTAAAGGCTTGCCTCCTATTATCCACCCGAGTTACAAACGGGTAATTACTCTGCCACTGGATGGTCAAAACAGCTAGCTCAGATCTCTCGCAGTCAGTCTTCATTTTAATCAATTCGCCCTCGGTAAGAGCATGTCCTGTGATCAAATAACAAACCTGATATTTTGATGTGTTTAGCTGCCATCCCCTCCACCCCCACCTCCCCACCCCATATATTTATTAGAGGATTACTCTTTTTAGCTCCTGTGTTTACATATTAGTGCTAATCCAATTGAGTCAACAAGGGCACTTAGCATTGGCAGAGAACCGGGGCTTACACGAATGGGAGTGGTTATTAATTTAAGACGTATTCACTATTTTAAGCTTTCAGGGTAACACTACTGAAACATCTGTTGTGACAATCCAGAGCAAATCGAGCGCTTTCTAGGTTAAATGCGTTGCTGCGTCAAGGCGCCGCTGTCTGCTCGCAGTGCCGCGTCGGGTCTGCAGAGGGCCCTGCTCGGGAGGTTCGAAGAAATGTCACCCGCAATCCTGAGTGGGAAAGGACAAAACAAGTGCGAGTAAGAGGCACCGGTTGAGCGCTTGGTGTAAAAAACCAGGAGAGCGGGATTGGCCGGGTGTTTTGTGCGCAGTTGTTTGGCTTGATTTAAGGCCCAGTGTCTCTAATGAGGACGTTGATCCCTGAGCTCGGCCACGACCCTTCCCCGTGACCTCTGACCTTTCGGGAAACCTCCTGTCAGCTAAAACTAATTAGGGCTTGATGGCGTGTGACGAGTACACTTTAATGCCAAAACCTAGCACTCTCCAAGGACCTCCCGAGAAAATAAGGCAGCAAAGAAAGTGACAAGCAAGGTGCGACGTGACATATTGCGATAACACTGACGTATCTACGCACCCTGGGGCTTTCTTTTTTGTTCTGTTTCATGATACATAATACACAAAACAGACGTAAATGTTTGCCCCCTGCGGCGTTGTCCTGGTTGTGTTCATGTCCGGCCTCGCGTTGGACGAATAAAATACTGGAGAGAATTCCCTATGCAAGCAGCTGCCTGGTATCCTCGAACGGTTTAATTTCATTTAGTGCTGCCGCTAACCTGGCCGTCACGCCCGTCTACATCTAGGGCAGAATTTATGCCTCGTTCAGTCTATTGGTTCATCAGCAGACCAATATTTGTGTACTTCGACCGTTTATCCTCCCCTAATTAGTCCCAGATCAATACCCCCGATTGATTTAGCAATACACTTTAGAAGAGCTTTAGAAGGTGTCATATAGCAGTGTAGTGTGCAAGTTTGCCATTAGAAGCTTAATGTGCTGAAATAGGTGGCAGCTTTAAGGAAGAAAAATGCCCCTCATTTACCATTAGGTGCCTCCAAGATGCACGCTTTGACACGAGGCAGTGGCCGTGCCTGTGCTCGGACCAGAGTTTTATCATTAATCATTAGTCGCTCGCGCTCTTTCCTCTAGGCCCGCGCTTATGCTGGCTAATTAAGCAGTGCAGGGTGTCAGAGACGCCGGGTGACTTCCCCCACCATAGCTGGGGAGCCTCTCCTCTGCAGAGGAACGTGGCGTGAGCTGGCTTTTGTCATCTCTCCGTCTCGGTAGGGGAAGATCGTATTGAGAAGGCAACCTCAATAGTGGCAATTGCAATCACGTTCGCACTTATGCGCCCTTCGACACGGACGGCCTGCGACTGTGTAAATGAAGCTCCGAATGGCGCATCGTTTGGGGCCAGGCAGGCAATGTCCGATACACTTCAGTTACAAAGAGAGCAGAAGTAAAAGAATGACCCGGTACTAAACATTGCCATAACCAGAGGCAGGAAATGTCAGCATGTGGGATCGCATCGATGAATAAGTGAGTATACAAAAAACAAACAAAAACCCCAACAAAAACGATCCAGGTTTGGCACTTAGGTGTCGGTGCGATTAAAAGCAATGCTGGGGTTATTTGAACATAACATAAATCAGAAGAGAAATCGGAAGAGCAGTGATGGTGAATAATACGTGCTCAGTGTGAGGTAAGACCACTCTTGCAAAGTAACACCCATTAAAAGCTCATTTGCACCGCGAGGCAGTTCATTAATGCGGGGAATAGTGAAATCACACCAATAGAGCACAGCGTAACCCCAGGGCACTGGCAGGAGCTGGGGTTCACCCTGCCAACCGACTCAACCCCACAGCTCATTTACACTGGGGATTACCACTGGCCAGGGTGTTTACTGTTTTATTGTTTACTCACATGTGTGTGTGTGTGTGTGTGTGAGAGAGAGAGAGAGAGCAGTGGAAGACATCTGTCATCATTTTCGGCATGGATGCGCTTCATTTATGGGTACGCTCTGTCAAATTCACTATACGTCAGATGGAGCACATACAAACAGCTTTATTAGTTATATAGTGTTTATGCGATATAGAATGCATAGTTTTCGATATGCGGCTCTGTGGGTAAGTCTGTGTTTAGGCGGACGTGCATTAAGTTTTCAGTTCCTTGGGGTTTTTTGGGGTTTTTTTTTTTGAAGAAATATAACACAATATTAATAGGCTATAATATAGCCTCTAAGCTAACTTGCTGTAACAAAATAAGACACATAGTACAAGTTTTAGTACAATATACTAAAGTACGTTTTTATAATTTGATAATTTTATGAACCCTTTATAAACCTTTTAATACCCCCCCCCCCAAAAAAAACCCAAAAAAAAAAAAACCTCAACAACAAGCAAACAAATAAAAAAAGACCTGTTATGTAGAGTTATAAGTGGTTCTCAGGCTTTATATAATTGTGGCGTATATAATTGTCATTTTACGTGTTATTACAGTGTTATAAAGTATATAATTACATTTTAAATAAGAAATACATATTAGGATTAAATATATATTCATTAAAACATAATCATCATCATCAACAACAACAGCAACAATAATATTTATGATAATAATAATAATAATAATAATAATAATAATAATAATAATAATAATTCATATTTTTGTAATAGTAATATTGCTACTATTGCTGCTTCTACTACTGCTAATAATAATAAGATTTTCTTCATTGTTTTTGTTTTTTTCATTTTGGCTTTCCGTGTACGTTCCTTCATCTGCTCAGTCTGAGATGTAGTCCTTCCAGCGCTGCTGCGTCGTAGGCCACAGTCAGGCTGCAGTTCAGTGGAGCTCCAGCAGATGCCCTGCTCTTTCCTGCCCCGTGGCTCTTCCCCAGCGGAGCGCTCTGTCTCGGGTCTCAATGAATTTCCCTTTCTTTTCATCACTCTGTGATGTCCAGCTGCTCCTGTCAACACCTTCTTACTGCAGGCAATTCATCGCTACACACTGGCAGCTGA
The DNA here is from genome assembly GCA_030068315.1 of Chrysichthys thysi. NCBI lineage: Eukaryota > Metazoa > Chordata > Actinopteri > Siluriformes > Claroteidae > Chrysichthys > Chrysichthys thysi. Next base: position 28,249,867 of record JAQLOM010000023.1, read on the forward strand.
GACCTCCATGATGAACTTCAATCTGCTCGCCGCGGAGGGGCCTCGTGTCCCGGCTCCGGCTAATCAAGCCCAGGGAGGGGGAGGGGCCACGAGGACAGATTGACTCCAAAGTTACGCCCCTAATTATCTTCTCGTTGGCCTCGTGCTGCAAGCTGGCGCCCTTAGAACACGGTCTGAAAAGCAGAAGAGGATCCACCCAGACACCCACCCACCCACCCACCCACCCGGCTGAGGCTCGGTCCTCGGAGGCGAGGCATTTCTTATGCGGCGTACGATAAGTCTCCCGCCGCGGGTCTCGATTATTCCGAGTCGGTATAAAACACCCCGCCCCCCCGCCGGACGTGCAGCTCTCTCGAAGGCCTTTCCGAATTTTATTAAAGCCCCTTCAGGGTCATGTTTAACATGTCCACAGGCAATCAATTCACCTTCACCCCTCATGCTACTCCAACCTAAGCTGCCCTTAATAACCAGGCAACGGTGAATTACTGATAAGGCGTTAAGGTCTCTGACCGATATATCCTTCCCTCTATATATCAGGGAGGTTGGGGTATCCAAGAGAGAAATGTAGCTTTTTAAATGCATGTCCTGAAATTAAATAATCTGACGCAGGGGGAAAATGGAGGAACTTCGCCTTCACGTCAGCGTCTCCTCAGCGTGTTTGTTCAGTACGGTACACGACGGGAAGGTGCAAGACTTGCGGAAAGTAGCGTCGGAAAAAGGCAAAGGAGTTTGGTGTTTTTAACGTAGCTTAATTAAACTGTCAGTTTTGTGGCTACAGTGGTGAGGAAGGCTAATTTTCTTTGTGGATTTAATTAATTTAGGGTTGTATTGAATTCTCATGCCCTGGTGAATGATGCCTATTGAGATAACACACAGAAATGAATTGAATCTAGGTATGCTTGATTTTCTTTCAGGTTATTTTTAGATTTGAAACTCGTGCCATGATGCTCTTTGCCCCCCCCCCCCCCCTTTTCTTTCTTTTGTAATCGAGAGAAACACCTCTCTCTTTTTTTAATTGAGAGAGAGCGAGCGAGAGAGGGGAGAGAAAAAAAACCCTTGAATATATTGAGTGTCTGAGACAAACGCTGCTCTTAGAGCAATTCTGGTTCTGTTAAATCAGCAATATTCTCCTATATTAAAAAAAAAAAAAAAAAAAGAATCGATAAAAGACGAAACTGATCGTACCCGCACACTTACTCAGCGAAGGATATGAGACGTTTTAATTCAAGGATCGTCTATACGACACTCTTCTTTACTAAGAAAAAGCTTCTCTAACGGATCTCCTTTAGCCCGTGGTTAATTCCTGAGCTTCCAAGAAATGCTTCTACCCCGAACATGTAACCTTTAAGGGTTCCCCTAAAGTGAAAGGCTGTAAATATGGCCGACGTGAGACCCATTGCGCACCAGGGTATCAGTTCCCAAAAACAAAAACATCTCAAAAGTGCTATTTCAGAATGATCAACATGCTGGGCCGTGTGTTTTCCTCTCTCGGTGATGCTTTGAACAGACTGATCGGAGCTGAGAGGCTTTTCTGCTGTGTCTGTTTGTTCCCTCGTACCTCTCGTGACTAACCGAATGACTTTTGAGCGTCTAACGTTTTTGCAAATGCTTTCATAAATGATAATTTAGATAATTCCATCCTCTTTCGAAAGCCTGATCATTATGTCTCCTGATTAAATGAATGAAAAACGTGCTCTTTTCAAACACACGACTCTGACACCCTGCATCCAAGCATGTGTACAGATATTTACGACTAGTTTTAATTTCGATTTTTTATATTTCCACGCGCCTTCGGGACTCGGTGCTCTTTTTCGCTGCTAACCTCCCGTGCTACAGAAAGCCCCACAGTCCATAAGAGGTGGAATTTTTGTATTGTTCACTCGGCAAATTCCCCGCTTCCACTATTTTCCTCCGTGTCAGCGACCCCTGTGTAGGTTTTTTACCTAACAAGCATGTAGAGAGTGCTACATTTGCCCCTATTTGACAGTGACTAATTGCTGCTAGGATGCGAGCTGCTTGTTAGGCCAGTGGAAGCTAGCCCAATTTTAGCTTGGCTAAATTCATTATTCTCCCCTTTCTCCGCTGACTCGCTCCTCGTCAAGTTAAAGCTGGTGCCACAGACCGAACATGATAATGCCTCGCGAGTCCTTTACTGCCCGCGCGTTCGAAAGTTCAAAAAGAAGGCCAACGGGTTGGACAAAAGTTATTCATGGGAAAAAAAAACCCACATTTTTGGGTCTTTTGGGTGTCTGAATATTCTGTTGGAATCGGATTCCTTGAAACATGTTGTATTCATTTGAGGACGCGGGTCTAACAAGCAGTGTCAGCGGTGCTTGCCTTGCATGTATTATTTAACCAATTAGTATGATTACTAATTATCTGTGTGTTCTTATTATTATTATTATTATTATTATTATTATTATTATTATTACCGTGCTCAGTAAAAGGAGCAAAAGTCAGCAGCAAAAAAATCCCACTACAAGTAGTCCTGTTATGCATCGTGGACGCATTTTAATAGACCGTTTGCATATTCTTTGTAACGTCACGTAATGGACAACCATTTCATATGCATTTTTTGTAATCTAGGCATTCCCAGAGCTCTTCAAACACACATGTACTATCCAGGTGATGAATCCACGTGGAAAAAAAAGTTGATTTGTTTCTCTAGGCTCCTGCTGGAGTTTACGGTTTGTTTTCCCACCAGCGCTTTTTCCCAGCACTTTGAGCTGGAGTGTTTGGCGGAGGTTACCTGGTCAGCTGTCGCACTCCGTACCGGAGGGTGTGTAGGCCGCACGAAGCCCCTCCCCATCCCAGGTCAGTCCTCTCCCACGTTACCTGCCTGCTGTTTGGTTATTTATGTCGACTATTTATCCAAAACACCCACAGGAGGTCCAGCACTTAAACCAGAGCGAGCTCCAGGCTGAAGACGGGACGGGTGAATTTAGCTGAGGTGCTACATGCGTCATGTGACCCGGTATGCCGTGTTAGGGTGACCCGGCAGACAGATGGCATCCTGAGAGACTCCAGATCCGAGCCGTATATTTACAGAAGTGTCCTAATGCTACATCTTTATAAATCTTTCGCCTTGTTCGGTTGCTTGATTGATCTTCTTTCTTTCTTGCTGTCTTTCTTTCTTTCCTTCCTTCCTTCCTTCCTTCCTCCTTCTCTGCTTCTTTTCTTTTTTTTTCTCCTCCCTCCCCTCACCCCCAACCTCCCCACTCCCCCGGCCCTCGCCCCGCATCCCTGGGCAGGTTTCAGCGTTTAAATTTGAAAATGATTTGTCCTGCCCCTTTAATAATAGATGAGAGCACTGACTTGGGGTCCCTTCAATAAACTCCCTCCTCGCTTTAATTAGTGAACAAAAAGCCCAGTCTGCTGAGGACTCGGGCTCGGGTTCCGTGTTGGTAATTAAAACTGAAACCACCGAAAAGGAGACAGGAGGGGAGGAGGAGAAACGAGAAGACAAAGGAGAAGGAGAAAGAGGAGGAGAAGAAGAAGAAGAAGAAGAGGGAAGAGGGAAGAGGGAAAAAAAAAGTCTCTATTTTTATAGTGCGTGCAGGCTGTTTGGTGCCGAGTGCCCGTGGAAGGTTCTGCAATAAAGAGTGATAATGAAGGTGTAAGAACTCTGGGGGCCAAGCCGGGCGCTCGCTACAATGGCTGCTCTCACACCAGACTGAAATACAGGGAGCAATTAGAGGAGGCTGCGTGCAGACTGGCCACTGGAGATTAGTTAACACCTCAGGAGCTGCGCTTCAGGACAGGCACATGCTTGTTTTCCCTCCCCACTATTTGCTTTCTTTAAAAAAAAAAAAAAGATATAATGCACTAATGCCATAATAATGGGAGGCTGGGAGTTTGTTTGTCTCATCGAAAGAAGGGTTTTTTTTGTTTGTTTGTTTTTTTTGTTTTTTTAACTAGTGGTGGGCAATGACAGGTTTGTCGGTAGGATTCAGGGATTGGGCGCGTAAGAAATATTTCGGCGTTGATTTTGGCTCGTCGGACGCCATTTTCTGGCTTTCTTTCTTTCGTTATTTGTATTTTCCTGAGGTTATTACTCTTGAAGATCGTTATCTGGAGCGGCAGAGTTAGCGCTGGCTGTTGGAGGATTACCGTCCTGGCGAAGTCGCTTTCCTGTTTTTAAAGTCATTTCACGGTGGGCGCTCTGAAAAGCTCGGAGAGTGCCAGTAACCTTAAGCTTGATCGCTAATCCAAAAGACATTGTTAATAGAGGCCACATATGAGCTGTTAAGCTTGTATATTCATAATGTTATTTAATTGGAGTCATAAAAAGCCAATTAACTTCACCCACTCACAGGAACAGACACACACTCGTGCACGCACGCACGCGCACACACACACAGACACACACACACAAAGAAGTAACACAAAAGACAACGCTCACATAAGTGCTGCATCACTGGACTCTGCACTGTCCATTAGGGAGTGTGTGCAAATCGCTGGCCATCAGAGTCAGACCTGTAAAAGTGTCCCGAAACAAAACGAATGAAAATTCCCTGACTTACGCTTTCTTTCTCTCTCTCTCTTTCTCTCTCTCTCTCTCTCTCGCTCTTATTCCATCTATACTGTTCCCTTCATCACCATGAACACTTATAACCTTCTCTTTAAAGGAATATATACGAAGGAGAATCAAAAAGGAAAGCTTTGAAATGTTTAGAGCAAAAGACAAAGCGTGGAGTGGAGACATCCGTCTTCTCCAGTGGAGAAGAAATTCAAATGTCAACCCTCCATCAGGGAAATCATCTTAATGTTCTGTTGGGACACGAAGGGTCCTATTCTGGGGCATTTTCAAGCGCGTGGACAAACAGTGTAAATTCCTGTGCGTTGCTGCGAAATGAACTTAAACCTGCAATACGCAGCAAAAGAAGAGGAACGCTGTCCAAAACAGTCTTGCTCCACCAGGACAATGCACGTCCTCATACAGTAGCAGGGACAGTAGAGACAGTGCGACGGCTCGGGTTCCGACGTCTCCCACGTCCTCCTTACAGCCCGGATCTGGTGC
>JAQLOM010000023.1:28261740-28274119 GCA_030068315.1 Chrysichthys thysi
AGCCTAATCCCCTCTGTGTATGTCTTTGGACTGTGGGAGGAAACCGGAGAACCCGGAGGAAACCCACACGGACATGGGGAGAACATGTAAACTCCACACAGAAAGACGCCCAGGTCGACCCCAGGGATTGAACCCAGGACCTTCCACACCACCGTGCCGCCCCAGCTAAACAAGCTATAAAGCTTAATGTTAAACAACGGATGATTTTTTATGCTTGAAATGTTCCCGAATATGTTCAAACCCACGCAATAATTCACACAGCCTGATAATTATAATAATAATAATAATAAAATGTTTACGCAGCCTGTCTAACCCCACCATCAGGTCCTCTCCGAAATGACTTCTATCATCCTCTACCTACAGCTTGTAAGTCACGCAGCTGCCTCTGTGAGCCTATTTACGAGGACATCCCGGTAATCCGTTCATGTGCAACAGTTTCTCTGCATAAATTTAATAGCGCCAAAGTCTTTTAGCATTTAACTCACTCCGTGATCTTTATTGGAAAACCGGCGAGGATTTCATGCCACCGAGTATGCTTTATGGAAATGCAGCTTACATTTAACAACGATGACAGTTGCCGAGGTCATAACATCCCTAAGTGTTTGTTTTTACGCTCGTTCCACTCCTTTGGTGTCGGAGATACGGAGGATAAAGATGTCGAACCGGTGGCAACGCTGCGACCTGCTAAACAGGCGTCTGTCACAAACGCTGCGGAGGAGACAGCTCGGGGTGACGAGACAGCCATGACAGCCAGGTTCTCTTAAAAAAAAAAATAATAATAAAGAAGGATAAATAAATAAATAAGTAAACAGATAACTAAACAAAGCTCTTGAGATGACAGTGATAAATCGAGAAAAGAGGACAAATCCATGCCGGAGCTTGTTCCATTTCATGACAATATCAACAGAAATGTCAGCGCAGGGTCAGCGGTGGCCTGTTTCTCTCCTGTACAAGCTGATTCACTGAGCATTGGACACGTGTTGCTTGCTGAACAAATGGCAACTGAATATCAGCGAAAAGAGACTCGATTTTACATGGATAAAAAGTAAAGCCTTCCTCTGGAGCGTCGGTAGCATCACGGCGTCAGCGTGAGCCCCGTATGCCGCGCGTTTCCCAGTGACATTTCCAGACGGATGCCACATTTCCATTGTGACTTATTCAAAGAAATATTCGCGTTAGCTAAAACAAAAGAGGCCGCGTCACGCTCTTTGAGTCGGCCATATGAGAGATCTGGTGTTTGTTTGTAGAGACGGAAGAAGCCGCAGAGTCCTTTTGTACGTATCGCTCAAGGGTATTAGCGCCAGATACAGACGCTGGAGACTTTCTCCAGCTTGCTTCTTCCCTTCAACCATTTAAAGGAATTAGAAAAGATGAGCTGCTTTAAGAAGAACATAATTTGAGTGTTTACACATCCATTGTCTGTTCCATGCAAATGGATAGGGTGTGTGTGTGTGTGTGTGTGTGTGTGTGTGTGTGTGTGCTGGTGCTTTTCTTTTTAAATGGTGTATTTTATTTTTTGTTAAATCTCCTGCGCGGCACCTCTGCACGCGGCGCCGACGTTAGATTGTGCCGTTGCTACGATGTCATGCATCGCTCGCGCTCTCGAGCTTTGTGCTTGTGTAGATAATATTGACAGACTTGTTTGCCCTCATATGATAAGATTTCCCTTCAAGTGTTTGGCAAATAAAGTTTATATATTTAATGTTTTGCATGCTATTTGGAAAAGCTCAAAAAAGAAAAAGAAAAAAGGAGACGTTATTAGGCGAGATCCATTAATACCTGCGTATAGATACAAGGCTCATGGGGAAGAGTGCTGAGCAACAACCTCCAGGTGATCTTTGGTTTGACATTCCAAAGCTTTGTATTTATTTACTTTTTATTATTATTTTTATTTATTTGTTTATTTATTTATTTATAAAGTGACTGGGGGAACACGATGACATGCACGCTGACATTTCAGAAATCTATTCATTATGAAAAAAATGGAGATCCCCTTTTTTATTATTATTATTATTATTATTATTATTAGTAGTAGTAGTAGTAGTAGTAGTATTATTATTATTATTTTTATTTTTTATTTTTTATTTATTTATTTATTTTTTCCATTTTTTACCTTTTGTGCCAGGTGCCGAGCTACACGGGGCCCCCTCAAACGGGACACGTCTCATATCTTTAGCGCCGCACGTTAGTCTTATGCTACGAGGCTAACTCTTGCTTTGCTTGCATTAGGGGAGTGCTTAAAAAATAAACACACAAATAAAGAGAAAGAAAACAAAGCAAAACAAAAAAAGTCCTTAATCCATAGACTTTTAAGTTCCCAGGCAAACCCCCTCCCCAGAAAGAAAAAAAAAATGTGGGAATGGGTGCGATTTCCCCCTTTGAGAGTGCTAATTACTAACTCAGGTCAGTTCAGTCGCCATCACTCACTCTGTCACTCAATATTAATACAGAGCGCATTGACGTCTGGCAAGCTGTCTAGACATCACCTGAGTGATTCATCAGAGCCCGGTGCCACAGGAGAAACCCGTCTACAGCCCTCAGCCCAACAGACAACCGGAACAAGTCTCCAAAGCGCAGCTAACGGGAGGCTAATATTGCCCTGATCAGCTTGTGCTAACATCATAAATCTATCTTCCCATAAATAAAACAGGGTACAAGCAGGGACATGTTGCACTAGTGATTCTCTCCTCTTAAAAAATGGTATAAATAAATAAATAAATAAATAACTCGTCAGACACCCTCGATTTGCAAGAACGTGCTACGTAAATAACAGCGTCCCGGCTAGAGCATGAAACCAACGTGTTTTTTTTTCTTTTTAATGAATAGATTTTGAATTTTAAAGGCGAGATCAAATGAAAATAGCACAAAAGAGGCGGCAAGTGGAATTTAAAGTGTGATACCGGAGACGTGTGTGTGTGTGTGTGTGTGTGTGTGTGTGTGTGTGGATAAAAACAGGATTAAGCGCTGCAGGCCTGGTTCCCACAGATTGCCTGAAACGGGGGAACAGATTTTAAAGCAGGTAGCGGATGTTGACAGGTTGAGTTTCTCCCATCCTGTTTTCCGTGTGGCTGTTCCACATGAAGGCAATCCCGTGTCAGAACCTGTTTACATGCCATCAAAAGCAGTGGAACATGCTCCAGTCGGGGACTCGGGAAGTCAGACGACGGGACTGTTCTTGCCTCCTTGTTCCTCGTCGCGTCGCTCTCGACGCGGTCCGCGTGGACGCGCTGCCTCCGACGTTATTACGTCAGGCTCGCGGTTTTCCTTCACGTACTCCCCCCCTGCCTGCGACTACATTAGAGATGTTTTCCTGCGCGTCAGCAAGTTTAGTAGATTAAAGAGCAGCGTGTGTAATGGGATAAAGAGAGACACGTGCTTCGCTCCGATCCCAGGCCAATAGAGTGTTTTTAATGCAATTTGTGGACTCCCTCTGCTAGTAGGATTTGTTCCATACTGTTAGATGTGGAGTCAATTACACATATCTCTGGAGTAAATTTTGGTTGAAGGACTGCTCAGATACTTATTGCCAGTAATGAATATACGTGTACAAGGAGTTGAAAATGTGCGCTTCAACATACCCGTGGTCAACATCATACTTCCTAATGCATTTATAATGCGATGCACTTTGGTTTAGCCGTGGTTTCTCGCTGCATTAATGTTCCCTAAGTGCATAACCGGTAAAATGTTAGGACCGCGTTCTTTCACTGGCGATGCGCAGTGATGAAAGTGTCCCGCCACAAAGCCCAACGAGGCCATAGCTCTATGCATTAACGTAGCCGGCCACTCTGCGGTCCGAAGCCCGTCTCTCACGTTTATAGCTCGAAAAGCATATAGGTTTGGATTTAAACAGGCTTTTAAAGACTCCAGTTGTAATTACGTTTGTATTTGTGCTTGTGCTTGTATGACGCGACTCTATCGCCGTACAGATAAACGTCCTGATATAAATGCTCGTGCGTTATATGACGTACAGAATCGTTTTTCTTGTAGACACACGTGGCCGTTTGTACCTCTTCTTCTGTCTACTACAATCCTACAAACTCTTTCTCTCTCTCTCTGTCACGAAAAAACCCCACAAACAAAACAAAAAAACCCCAAAACGCATCGCTGATTTCATTAAGACAACCAGAAAGAGACGGATCAGCCTTATCCGCGTATTTGAACCCATTCCAGGGAGACGGGTTAGAGAGGAACGTGAGCGTGAATCACTGAATCAAAGAGCGTATTATCTTAATGATGGTCTACTTTATGCCGACTTAGCGTTAAGTGGAAAGCCTTTACTCCATAATATTGTTATTATTGAAAATGTTCTATATGATTAATCATAGATCTGAAGCACCCCCAGTGACTTAGCGGATAATGTTAACAAATAATTCCCCCTCAAGGGGGTTCTATTAATAATTTTCATATTCTTTCCAAATATTATTCCACCCACCTGCTGCGAGAGCTTCATTTTTTTTTTTTCTCTTCCCCCTTTTCGTTTTGTGATCATACATTATTTAGTCCCTTGCCACATCTAATAAATGATGTTGACATATGCTCTAGGAGGAAGCAGTGCCTGGCAATGTTGGATGATAAGCTTCTTTGCATTCACACTGGATCCAATTTTGTCCTATCAGTGAGTGTGTCTAGGGCTGCAGACATAGTCCACTAGGCCTCGAGATGTCCTGGGGCTTGTGATTAGTGAAAGCAGTGGAGAAAAAAAAAAAAAAAAGGAGAGAGAGAATCGGCTAGGGAGTTGAGGAAGAAAAAAAAAAACCACAGAGGCTACAAAACAACCCTATCACAACTGCTATCCTCTGTCACAATAATGCTTCCCCCTTGCTACTGAGTGCTTGATTTCCAATTTCCTACAAATATTGCAGGGTGTTTTCGTATTTTAGCGCGCTGACTGCAGTCTCTTGTGTTTTCCTTCTTCTTCTTCTTCTTCTTCTTCGTCTTTACCCATGAGGGATTAGTTCATAGATCTGCCAGCGTTTCTCTGACTAGCGTGAGGCGCACAAATTATTCTTAGCGTGTAATTGGGGAATTTAGTTTTTAACCTCACGGAATCATTTGTGCTGCCGCAGAAATCTGGATTTGCCTAAGATAGCGTTTCAAGCTGTAAACTCAAAACATTAGCAAATCAGTTCAGGAAGTACTACAAGCCTACGTACGTCCGTGTCTGCCATCTTGATTACCTTGAATCTACGTCGATCTATTTAGCGACACCCAAAACGGAATCAGTGCGTATCGGATATATGTGTGACCATCCCTAATTTATAAGCTGTCTCCACTCCTGTATTCTTCCTCCTTCACTCGTGGCCATTCCCCTTATGAGATATTATGTGGAACCGCCGAGCCTGAACAGAGAAGTTTTCTTGTTTGACTGCGCAAATGTTCAGGGAATTTGTTTTCAAAAGCTTCACTGGCAAATCAATCGAATCGATGCGGCTCCACTGATTGTTTGTTATTTTTCTGCTGACCACACTGCAAGGATTAATATTTGATTAGCCTTTAGGAGAAGTGGAAAGTACTTATTAACCTTATTTGTCAATCTGTCAGTGCCACTTTCCTTATTGGCCGTTGCTGGAGGGAGAGGGGAGGGGAGGAGAGAGAGAGAGGAGGAGGAGGAGGCTGTTTTAATTTCCTCTCCTGTCGGTCTCTCGGGGTAGCCCCTCTGTAATTAGCCACTTGGGCTGGAACATGCGTACATCTGCTATCAGTTTTCCTCCGTAATCTGATCATTTAACACAGCCTGCGTCCTCTGCTGCATGAGCTCGGGTGCGCATTAATATTACCCAGCGTGGTGCGTGTGCCAGGATCGCGCCTTAACCGCAAACACGGCTACGTCTCGCGACGTCCAGTCTAGTTTAGCGACTGCTAGCGAGCGTACGAGAAGCAGGATTTGTCAAACTGCCTTAAGTTTCCGCGTTTCAGCAAATTGGTCGCTAATAGCTCTCCCAGTCGTGGTGTGGTGAACACACGCTGTTTGGTCTGCATCGGATCAAAGTGGCGCATCGATCCGTGCTGATGAGAACATTCGCAACCCACACACGTCTCCGAAACATCCCCGAAACACCTCTCCGTGCCGTTGAAGCTTCTCCGCTCGCATTCTTGCACTTTTGTTCATACTCGGACTATGTAGTAGAGCCACTTCATCCCAGCATTAGATTATCCACTTTAAGAAGTTCCTGAATCTGAAGCTGCGATCGAAGAGTTACTAATCGACTTATACGGGAGGGATGTTTGGTGTATGTGTATTTCGGATATGCAGTCGTTGTTGATGTTGTTATACAGTGGTTATAATATGATATTAGCCACATTACGAAGGAGCAGCTTCGTAGGGCAAGGAGAGGTACATGATTTATTCCCATCTTCTCTGATACGCTGCAATTGAGTCGTTGAGGCCTGTAATTAATAATACCATTGATCTTTTCATTTATTTGTAAAATAATTCCAGTTTTTATTGCGAGTCAGGTCATTTTCATTAACTTACTAATGCAGGAAGCTGAAACATTTCAATTCTCTCTCTCTCCCTCTCGCTCTCTCTTTGAAAATTGATAAGTAAGGCTCCATGCTGTAACTAGTTCATTTTTCATTATAGTAATTTTAATTAAGTCGACTGCACAACACAGAAATTGACTGTTTGTATAATTGTTCATTATGGTTCTTGTTTTCCACAATGGTTAGATTAAAATTTTCCCCAGATTGAGGAATTCGAGAAATGAAGCCGACCTGCTCCCAAACATCATTCATAATTGCCTATAACCAGAGCAAAGGCATTGTGAAATGAGAGCGAACTGTAGATAATGATAGCCGTGGTTTGAACAAACCCAAAAAAATGTGCCTGAGAGAGTGAATTGCTCCACCACACATCTAATGAGGCAACGTTTCCTATTATTGACCAACACAGAGCTCCCCCCCCATTTTTCTTCTTCTTTTTTTTAACGGTAAATACAAGGTAGCATGATGAATCGTTAGTCGCTGTTATAATTGCATTTTAATAGAGATTTTTTTCAGAAAATGAAATAAAAGGGAGGCGTGAGGATAGCTTCCTAGCACACTAATAAAGATTTCCTTTCTACTCATTTTCTGCGTATTAAAGCATGCAACGCCGGGCTAGGGTTTCCATTTAAACCCCAACCTCACCGCTAGGTTATGATAAGTGCTCCTTCCGTCTCTAGATTCTCACTGGAGGCTTCATCTTGTCAGTCTTGCATTATCTGGGTTCATCCACCCCCCACGCCACAGCACTGGCCTTGAGCGCGTACCTCAGTTAGCAGTCTTAATTACAGATCCTTTGGTGTGATAGAACACAGCCCTGTTGAGATTGATTACTCTTTGAGCTAAGTTGTCTACCAATTACTTAGACAATTAGCCAACTAATTAAAATACTTACCCGGTGTGTTTGAAAGGAAAAGTCGAGGTGCTCTATGAGACGCTCCCCTGACAGATGAGCTGCCTGCGTTTTTCAGGAGCACCCGCGCGTTTACTCTCTCTCTCTCGTGTAGTGAACGGTGCTAGCATGGATGCGTTGAGCGCATTCATTTATTTATTTATTTATTTATTCTTTTTATGCGTCTACCTTTACGGGTCTGTCGAAAACAGTGGCAATCGTATAGTGGGCATGCTGTGTTGTGCTCAGAGCAGTGTTGCCAAGATGGCTTTCAGGGTGAAAAGGTTAAGTGGAGGTGATCATCAGAGACCAGTGCCTAATGCTCTCTCCTTCTGTCTCCTCCTGGATGTAATGCGGCACAGCTATGATTCTGCGACATCAGGTGGTCATGTGACGGGTGGAGGTTCGCTTCATGTTCTTATGACATATATCTTTATATGTATATTTGTATAGTTTAAGATTTGATTTTATGGCTCTTACCTGTGAGCCACTTCATATAGCATAGCATAGCATGCACTGATTAGCATGGCTAAGTGTAGCGGTGTGACGATTAGCATAGCGATACTTGTTTAACGTGGCTATGCTTTGCCCCACCTGGACAGGCGTGAGGGCATTTTTTTTTTGTTGAAGAACTACGATTCATGCTCTATCGTTAACGAGTGCACTGTCGTGCTCGCTTTACTGTCCCCCCACTAAAGCTTGACACAGACATTTCAAGTGCAATAAATATATTAATCCTCTTTGTTTTGTTCAAACTGATAGGCAACACTAAATGTCCATTTAGCTTACTATTACTCTCTCTCTGTCTCTCTCTCTCTACTCTACTCTACTCTACTCTACTCTCTCTCTCTCTCTCTCTCTCTCTCTCTCTCTCTCTCTCTCTCTGTCTTATTATTACTGCTGGACAGGCTGTCAGGCTTTGTGGAAAACAGTGCAGGCATGTCTGATTGAAGTTGCCAGGTCAGGTTGGATCGAAAGGCCCCTGCTGATTAGAGAGGGTGCGAACTCGGAGCGATCAAAACTCTTCAGCTTCATCCCCCTAATCACAGGCTATATAAAACAATCTAAGCACCACTTAACCTGAGCAGGATCCCTGTTATGGCTCAGCCAGCCCTGTCCCCATTAATCAATCCGCCTTCGTGTCTGAAGAGTTGGGATGCAAATGCATGGTAATGCCCCGTCCTCCCTCCTCCCTCCTCTACGCCTCTTCCCCTCTGCCTTGCCTGCTGCCTCAGAGGCGCCAGTGCATCACCGCACTAACAGCAAGAAATGAGCTGTGGAGCTTGTCTGAGAGTATAAAAAGTGTATGAAATGTCTGTATTGTGCCGCCGTTGTGTTACCCTGCCGTGCGCTTGAAGTGCTGGCATGTCCGAATGAGAGAGCAATGAGACAGGGCCAAGGCGGGGAGATGTGATCGGCAGACACCGCCAAGCCACCCCCCACCCCCTCCACAACCCTTCGATCGCCCTGTTTTGGCCTGTGCTGCCGGCTCCCTGCTGCTCAGGGGGATGTGGGGAGCCCAGTCCAAATGGCCAGCTGTCCTTCTCATGCAGGCCACTCACTGTGCTGATGAGGGCCTATGTAAACAAAGATAACACAATACCATCGCTCTCGCACTTCTCTTGGAGTGGCTCGGAGAGTTTTCCAGCTGCCCGGGCCACCCCAGCCCGTGACGGCTAGAGTTATTTAGCCCGTCTGAGAGGGCCAGGATGTTCCCAGTGTCAGCGGAAGGTGATTAATGAGTGGGACTGGTCACAGCCTGCTGTACTGGAGGATGCAGGAGTGGGCTGTGTTAGATTACTAACCCAGGCCTCCTATCCTTTGCCATGGGAAAGTTTTCAGCTGAACTCCCTCAGCAGTGGCCTCTGGCCTGTGAAATCTAGCGAGCGTGGTGGGTTTTTATTTTTTTTTTTTTCCAGGCTCTTTTGAACTGACTCGTAATTGATTTGTCAAAGTGAAATCAAAGTGCCAAATCAAACGTTCCGAGAAAGAAGAGGTAGATTTGTCCTCCCGGGGCGAAGAGAACGTTGCGACTTCCATTTTGTCTCCTCGGTGTGCTGAATTCAAATTAGCGTCATTTCGAAATTGCTCTGACACCCTGTGCACTCCTCTCACAAGCAGACAAAATAATGAATACGCTCTTAATGGGAATTTGTCAGAATGTATTTAGTGGCGCGGGCGGGTCATAAAAGCTGACGCTTGGCCTCCCAGCACTCGTAATAGTAATCCTGCTCTTCCTCCCTGATGTGGGCCTCATTTGCCACAGTTGTACAATACTGGGGCTATTTATCATAGCGAGAGACGCAATCTTTATGACAGTGAAATACCACCGCTTTGATTTATTGAGTCCCGAGAAAATATGTCTGTGAGGTTGTCAGTGACATCTCTAAAAATTGTTCCTCAAATCTCCCCATTACGAGCCGGCAGCCCACGAGGCACTCTCTTGAGAAATAAAAACTGGGCTCCTTTTATATACAATGCATTATTAACAACGTCATTACAGTGGGCGTGCTGAGTGAGAGATTGTTTCTTAGGGGGGGTTATTTGGGATCTTTCAATGAGGCGGCCATGCTGAGAGCTACTGTCTTGGCTGACCTTTAGCATCAAAGCCCGTTCTTATTTCCAATTCCCCACAAGCGCAGCCTTGCTGCCGCACTCTGCTGGGGACCATGGGCCTCACATTATATCATTTGTCCAATTTGCTATTGTTTCATCCCTGTCAGGATAATTTGCTTTGGGTTTCTTTGTAATGCCTTGGGTTTTCCCGACTGCCCCTAGAGAGGCGTCTTAGATGGTGTGTGCCCTAGATAGCCTGTTTATCAAGAGCCCAGCGTTCTGTCACATCTGTTCCTCTAACCGCGATACACAGATCAAATGTGTGGCTTCATCTCCTTCAGAGTCTCCTGTGGGCTAACCCGATGGCCGCTGCCTAGCCTCCGTTTGCTTCTTGCGTGGCGGATGCAGAGGATGTGGATGTGCCGAAAGAGGACGAGGAGAACTCGTTATTCCTCGAGCCGGTGAATGATGGCTCCGCGGCTGCCGTTCTCTTCCTCTTCCTATTTCTAATATTAGCACAAGGTGACTCCCGGATCGTTGGGTTTTATTGCGAGCCTATTGGAAAAGTAATCCGTTTAATGTATCGTTACTTTTTCGTTCAGGTAGAACCTTCTGTGAGTGTCCACGCCGTGCGCTGCGGTAGGTAATGTGTCCCCTATGCTGGACGTTCTCTCAGTGGACCAACGTAAATCTCCTCTACCTCTTCCAGGTCGGCCACACGGACACGTGAAGTGCTCAGTGCGTACGTCCGGAAGCTAATCCTTAAACGTGCGGGACCGAGGCCGGGCGCGTGGTTTAAAACCAGCGTCAGGCCGTTAATGAATAAAGACGCGGCGATTCCCGTTTTGAGGGAAATATCAAATTGATTTTCGATGAAAGCGCGTTCCAGGGGCCTGTCCTGCGAGAGGTCCAGGCTTAATAATCGGCATCATATTTTGACGGGTGGCAGTCGAGAGCTCATTAATCACCTCGTGAACCCCAGTCGTTTTCCGCCTGGCGGGTTCAATGGTCACATGAGTAATAGACAGCAGCCACGGAATCCGGACGGCCTGTCTGACAGCTCCGTCTGCCTTTCCTGAACCATACGGCTGCCTACCCCCCGCCCCCTCCCCCCCCCTCTCCTCCGTGCTGCCACAGCTCGGCCTCCTGGAGATTCGCGGGCGTCTTTGTCGTTAATAATGATGAAGTGCCAAAACCTTCGCTCCTCCTTCATCTTGAGCAGCTCAGTGTCACGCTTCTTCAATTAATTGCTTGTGTTGCGAATGTATCTCAGCACATTATCTTGTTCTATCTTTTTGATTGTGCGCACTTAATCCATAACGTAATTGACTGTGTTGTGCGCCGCCACTGGGACAGTCATGTCTCATACCAAATTAGGCTTAAAATTGTTTTGCTGTGCTTCCTGCTTTTGATGCCACCTCACTTCAGCTGTGATTCCGAGATTGTCGCAGACCCAATTACATGCGTTCGCGCCGGATAAACCAGAAGCAGGAAAGGGGAGAAACATGGCAGCATTGGAGTCTTGTTTTGACCTGGGCTCTGGTGCAGGCTTCACGGCTCAGGTTCTGTTTTGCATGAACTCCCCCCCACACACACACACCCCCACCCCACCACATCCAGTGTGATTTTGCCTGTTATGTATAGTGCCATAAGTCAGTGAAATGGCAAAGGAGTTAAAGCAGGAGAAGAGTAATGGTGCACATCATTAGCATGAATGGAAGCTGGGGTAATGGAGCACTGGCTCTATTATTGCCTGGCTTGTTCAGGCATTGCTCTTGCAATAATGGCTGAGGAGGGAAAAAAAAACCTGCATCATGGAAAACATTTACCAAACACATAAGGCATTTCCGAGCCAGTGAAGACGTCGCAGAGGTTAAATGGTCTGTTCATGCTTCACATGAAGGGAATCCCTGTCTTCCTGCTGACCTTAGAGCACCTTGACAGACAGGAATGAAAGCAGTACAACGGACCTGTCAGTCAATCTGGTATAGGTGAGTTGCGCAACATCCTTTCGCCTCGTAGTCTACTCTAAACTCACTCTCCCCCATGTTGCATTGCAGTCCGTGTTTTCTGAAATGATTTGTGTTCAGCGGTACTTACTGCTGTGTACTGTACAAGGGTCGGACGTGGTGGAGCTGTGCCTGTAGGCTGCAGCCTCCGTGGAGCTTGGGAAGAGTGATGGTCGTGTTTATTGGGTCACAGCAGTGGTTAGTGAGCCTGGCCCAAACTTCTGCTGCCCACTGAGTTCGGTTTTGTCCTCATTCTGTCCATGTGAGCTCGGCCAATAAGTGGCATTCTAATCAGCCTCTTACCCTCGGTACCCACCTCCCATCCCCTGACAGCGTCCTGAAACCGGGCTTCCTCTTGAACGAATGACAACCACTCTTTTGAATTTTCATCGGCCCTCTCTCTCTCTCTCTCTCTCTCTCTCTCTCTCTCTCTCTCTCT
>JAQLOM010000023.1:28366603-28381960 GCA_030068315.1 Chrysichthys thysi
CCAAATCAGACACAAGGGGCTCAGGCAGAAATCGGTAAACGGGGGACAAAACAGGATCATACACAGAATGGTCAAAACACGGAGAATCAAAAGGCTTGGCAATGAATACACACTATAAAGTGGCAAGAGCAATGCTTCGCAGTTTGTGTGTCCAAACTTGGGTCCTTATATAGTCTGTAAGGTGGATTACAACCACCTGTGTTCAGTACTCGGGTGATCTTTGACCCGGAAGTCTCTCCTCCATGTTGTGCGTGCGTGAGTGTTCATGGGAGTTTGAGTCCATGTCATGAGGCGGGTTGCCAGAGTTCGTGACAATTAAGAAGAAAATCTCTTTGCAAATCCAAAAAAACTTTGCAAATCCAGTGGAAATGTGTAATTCACAGTTACACGCAACTTTACTAAAAGACTGATAAACATGGCCCAGGGTTTTTAACCCATCATTATGACTCAGTCAATGACATGACAAGAAATAAACTGGAAATTCATCAATTCTTGCAGAAAATAATAACCTGGTATAAGACATGTCAAACACGAAAACTTGCACACTGTTTCACATATATAGTCTTGTATTTCACTAATATTATCATTGTGCATATGGGTGTCGTATTAATTATTAGTATCTAATTTTCTAATATCTTTTTTGTTTGTAGGTTTGTTTGTTTTTAGGGCTGTACGGGGTTCTGTTTGTCTGTAACTATTGTTCGTTCTTCCCCTGACACTGCATGGTCACAGCAGATATCGCTCTATAATGTAAAATACTACAGTAAGTCTTTTTGCCATGTTGTTGCCGCAGAAAGATGATGGGAAAAGAAAAAAGGCTCAGCTGCGAGCATGTTTGCTATGTTGAAATGAATTGAATTAAACTGAAATGCAACAGTTGTTAGTTTGCAATATAACAGTGCAATGAAGCGGAGACCTCGGAGGAGATTAGTGGAGCTGACTTATAATACCTCAAGAATGGTTCAGCTTGGTGAAGGAACACATGTAAATCCATGCTATATGTGGTTCAAATCTAAGACAGACACAGATTAAAACACACAAACACTGGCTGACATAGCCCCTGTAGCAAATGTGAGGTGTATCTTTCACCTTGAGCTCACACAGGAAGTGATAGGAAGTCGTTCATCTCCAACGGGGGCTTGCCTACAGTGAGCAACACGGCGTGTCGAGTCACCTAGCAAGAAAATCATCGCCAGATGGCGACTTTAAAAAAAATTGAGCAAAGTTTACAAAATTACAAAATTAGCTGCGACCCATAGAGTCGAATGATGGCCAATCAGGTTTGTTATAAGCGAAAATTTGTAGATTTCTGTAAAGCTGCTTTGTGACAATGTCCATTGTTAAAAGTGCTATACAAATAAAATTGAACTGAATGTGTTCCAAGTAGGGGTGTGGTGGTGTGGATGTTAGCACTGTCGCTTCACAGCAAGAAGGTCCTGGGGTCGACCTGGGCGCCTGTCTCTGTGCATGTTTAGGATAAATGGTGACTCTAAATTACCCATAGGTGTTAATGTGAGTGTGAATGTTTGTCTGTCTCTGTGTGTCGCCCTGCGGTGAATTGGTGACCTGCCCAGGGTGTAACCCGCCTCTCACCCGAAGTCAGCAGGGTTTTCCCCCTCCAGTTTTCCCCCGCGACCCTGAACAGGATTAAGCAGCAGGAGATGAATAAGTGTTCCAGGTATATTCTTTCACAGTGAAAATATAGTTAAAAAATGCACAGAGAAACACAACGTAAAAATGCATTGAACACGTTCACACCATGAGTGCTTGACCGGAACTGAATGTCTGTGGCATGAAGCGTGTGTGAAGCGATGGCGGAGAAATATGATGGCGGTGGGATATGGTGGTGATTTTTTGATGTTTTGGGATTATTTCTTTCTTTATTTCAACTGTTATACGCTTAGGCTTCTTACTCTCACTACCATTTCCACTTTCTTGGAAAGAAAGCAAAAATGCAGAGAAACACAACGAAAAAATGCATTGAACATATTTTTAATAGGTTTTAAGCACAGACGAAAAATCAAAGTTTAAACAAAGTTTGAACTGAATTATACAAAAACTTACTGCAAACAGCCAAGAAAACTAATCTTGCATGAGTCGTCTTCTGGCACTAAGGAAATGAGGACAAAGATGGGCGGGGAGGAGGTTACTGTACAGCCAGTGAACACACGTCTGACCGAGACTGATTAAAGAGACACGTGTGTCTTTGTTAAGTATACGCAAACAGAAAATGGGAAAACATTGGTGCGTACGAAGCGGTCGGGGAAAATGGCCAGGGCTGTGTTTGTTCGGCACCTGATTATGTGGTCCTGACCAGATGCAAAATTTTGGCAGATTTTGTGGTTGGGAACCAACTTGTTCATCTTTGGAGGCGTTTGTGACCAGAGGATCCATTGTATATCAAAAGGGTGGAATGTCATCGAGATCTCTCACGGCTCGGTGGGAGTGTTGTGGTGCGCCAGCTTGCTTTAAAAAGTGGGCATAGATAACCACTGTTCAAGTGTTTATATATTTTTTGGGCCCCTTCATCTTCGTCTTCTGCCGCTTTATCCTGTTCAGGGTCGCAGGGGGGAACTGGCGCCAATCCCAGCTGACATCAGGCGAGAGGTGGGACACACCCTGGGCGGGTCGCCAATCCACCACAGGGCGACACACAGAGACAGACAACCACTCACACTCACATTCACACCTACAGGTAATTTAGAGTCGCCAATTAAATTAATCCCTTCTGTGCATGTCTTTGGACTGTGGGAGGAAACTGGAGTACCCGGAGGAAACCCACACGGACACGGGAAGAACATGCAAACTCCACACAGAACGGTACCTGTGCCGAACCCGGGGCTCGAAGAACCTTCTTGCTGTGAGGTGACAGTACTAATCACTCAGCCACCGTGCCGCCCTGGCATGATGTAGCCACCTTCCTCAAAACTACATTAGCAACACCCCCATGGTAGTCATAGCTCAGTGGTTAAGTTGTTAGATTATTGATTGGCGGATTGCAAGTTCAAGTCCCTGCAATACCACCCTGCTGGCGGGCAAAGCCCATAATCTGGTCTCATGTATGAAGGGCATAAATGTAAGTCCATCTAGATAAGGGCGTCTGCCAAATGCCGTAAAGGTAAAGCGGGCTGCAAGAGACACCAACAAGAGCAACTTACAGTGTCGAAGTATCTGCCTGTGTGATCGCAGGGTAACACGGCATCACAGTTACCAATAATGGCTATATCTGTAGGTGTAATAGAAACATATCCTATAGGCAGCACTCCAAGCAAAGCGCGACATAGCTTTATGGTAGATGTCTGACTTTGTCAAGTGGCTGGCTCAAAGGCAATTGCTGAGTCCTGGTAGAAAGTCTATTCTTTGGGAATTATATTTCAATTTTCCATCATTTACACTTCTGTCTCTCTCTCCCTCTGTGCGAGTGCGAGGGTGAGTAGGCGGGTGGAAGTACTGCACCTTTATTCTGTTACTGCCTTGCTTCTGCAGTGATGTGTGAACGCTGAGCAGAATGTGGAGGAGGAGCTTGTGTATGAAAGCAAGAGAGGGAGAGAGGTAGACACAGAGCGAGGCAGAGATGGACAGAGAAACACACCGGGGCAGAATAGTAATAAGGAGAGAAAGCGACGCTCTTTAAGTTTGAAGTCAAATCTGAAATTTCAGAGTGGAATACTGGATATGGACATGACAATGAACCTCATCAGTGAATAGTTATTTATGGTGCATCTGTTAACTGAGTAAGTAAAAGATCCTGAAAAACAACAACAACAAAAAATATGATTTACTCTATTACTGGATTTTTCTGTGCCGTGTCTTATTTAATGCTAGGAAGGAATATTTCGTTATTCATCACAGCATATCATGGCTTCTTTGAATTCTCAGTGAATGTATATATATATATTGTGTGTGTGTGTGTGTGTGTGTGTGTGTGTGTGTGTGTGTGTGTGTGTGTGTGTGTGTGTGTGTGTGATTGTGTAGTGTTGGATTAAATGGGGCTATTAGGCATGCACTGCACCCCCCCCCCGCTTTTTTTTTTTTTACTCATCTTGTGTAAAGATTTGCTTTAGTCCAGAGCACTGAACCAGACTGAGTAATTCCTCTCTTATTCATACAGAGGCATCACATTTTCAGAATGCTGAATTCAACGGATGATGCTCTGCTGTCAACGGGATTTGTGCTTTATTACCGGGGGGGGGGTCAGTTATCCCTCATCCCTAGAGAACCCACATCACGTCGTACTCTGTTGTAGGCAGCACTAAGCTTTCAGGAGGAATTACAATACTTGCAGTAAGTGTTAACCCGTCGTCACAGGCTCAGGAGCGGCTCTGAGTTGTTAAACAGAGACATCCAGAGATGAGGAGAGAAAGTGGTGAGAGGGGTCCAAGTGAGGAAGCTGAAAGGAAGATATATTCAAGGACGACGCTGGACTGTAATTAATACGCTGGCTGTTCATGGCACCATTCACACCAGAGACACTTTTATTTCTCAGAGCTGTCAAGGCTCTTAATCAGAGCCACGTGGCTGAAAACTAATCATGATACTAATCATGATTTTACAAAATACGACGATAAAGCGGGCGAAACCCAGGAAAACCCTCTTAATGAGACGGTTGTGGAATTAAATCAGCATTCATCAGAGCCTGACGTGCGGTGTGTCATATTCATGTCTCCTTTAGTTCCTGGACGTGTGTTTGTGTGGCTGAGTATCAAGAGCTTTGTGTAGGTGGGAAAACAGATAGCAATTGCTTGACTTTGAAGGACAGCATTTCTGTTTGTGTGTTTTTCACTTGCTGCATCTCTTTTTTCCGCTCATCTCCCATCTTTTTCCTTTGCATTTCCCCATTTCTCCCACCTCTCCTCTGGTTCCCACCCACCCACCCTTCCCCCATGTCTACTCCACTCCCCAAATCCACAGATTTCTCAGCAGTTGCATTTACACACTCGGGACGGCCGACTTGACAGGATATCCTTCCATTCCCTCTTCTCACCAGCAAATGATTTTACAGCACGGATGGCTCTATGGCAAATAACTTCAAATGTATTTCCGAGCGAAATTCCACCCAACGCATATGGCGTATAAATGATGAATCAAAATATACGCATCACGACGTCCTTGCCTTGGTTGTTCGCTATCTTGTATTAGTGCACCAGCATTTATGCACATTAACATGCAGGCACTCTGGAGGGAATAAACACTGAGGGGGGGAAAAAAACCCATCATAAACTACCGAACAAGACTTAGCACCAGGGGCAAGCCCAAACCTTGACGTTTGGAAGGTTTCTTTTCGGTGTGAATTATGGATCAGGTTTGGCATCACATCACCCCATGTTTTTAACAAGGCTGACTACTGTGTCAATCTGTACTGCTTCTTTATGCTTCTTCACATTTTGTGGCTCTCTCCCGTGCCTTTTAAGATCTCACCGCAGCACGGGTCTTTGGGATTTTGGCTTAAGATTCTGCTTATTGTCCACTTACTGTTTCTTTGTGCTTTAAGCCTGTTTTCAGCACCAAATAGCTGCAGCACTACCACTCCCCATGTCTATAAAGAATTCATTAACGTTATGCTGTTGAAGTTCTCCCGTTACCTAATACCACACATAGGTGAGAAATTACCCCAGAATATGGAAACGCAGCTCCTGTGTTCTGCATAATACATAAGCAAACATGGTTTACAAAAGATTTTGTATTTTTTTTCCCTCCACAGCTCGATTGATTTCTGAGGGTGAAGAAAATGTTCAAGAGTTGAACAGCACTTACCGGTATGATTGCTTTTTCTTTTCGGCTTATTCTCCCCATCGAGCTTTGCCTGTTTATGACTCACACCACCAGCTTTTGTACATTCGGTATACTGTATTCGGTTTTGTTAGCACACAGTCCATTTAAGTGTATCAAAGCCTAACTCATAATATGTTTCTGATGGTGTCAAATATGAAGCTTTGTAGTTGTGCTTCCTTTCATGCCTTAATCAGCTCATCTTGTATTCCATCGTGTTGTGTTAGACCTTCCCGTTGCATTAGGAACTATTCATGTATGGAGACTGCAATATTGCCATGATAGAGCTATGATGTGCCTGTGTCTCGTTCTATTTCTCTTTCCTTTTGTCTCTTTCCAACCCACCATTTCCCCCCCTCTCCCTATCTCCCTAGATTAAGGCGTCGAAAATTTTCCGTGAGCATCCCGCAGCCCTTAAATCTGCGCACCATCTCAGGACAGATTTATTTTCAAAACAGAATCCAACTACACCCATATTACATTATAATATCGCATTACCCATTAACTCACGTTCCATATTGACGTTACTTTGAAAACTACGATCGGAGTCAGACTTGATTGTTAGCGAAGAGGATCACACCTGGCCTTGCTCCCTCAGTGATTTAACATATGATCATATGATCATAGTGACCCCTGATCGATCCAGACAAAGAGCTTTTATGTGTTCGTGATAAATGAAGCCATGAAACGTATAGTCGAGTTGAGTTAGACAAGATGCTCAACACTGACGTGTCGAATAACGAAAGGAATCTACCATATAACATAATGTATGTAGGAATGCAGATGGGTGACATTTACAGATTCTTTATCTCCAAGGCACACGATGTCCGACCATGAGGATCTGAGCAAAGCCATGGGCCACTGGAACGCCTCAGACAGCTATCAGCTGAATGCAGCTAGCGTGATTGTGTCAGTAGTGTTCTCACTCATCTTCCTGCTGGGAACGGTGGGCAACAGCCTGGTGCTCGCTGTGCTCCTGCGTAGCGGCCAGCTCAGCTACAACACCACCAACCTGTTCATCCTCAACCTGAGCGTGGCGGACTTCTTTTTCATCATATTCTGCGTGCCTTTCCAGGCCACCATATACTCTCTGGAGGGCTGGGTATTTGGCTCCTTCATGTGCAAAGTGGTGCACTTCTTCATCAACCTCACCATGTACGCTAGCAGCTTTACCCTTGCTGCTGTCTCAGTTGACAGGTGTGTATGCATGCTCCTCTCTCTCTCTCTCTCTCTCTCTCTCTCTCTCTCTCTCTCTCTCTCTTTGCTCCTAGTATTTACCTCTGGAGGAAGGGCAATTATTTTGACAGTTCTCTATTCAGTGAGAAAAGCCATGCTAGTCACAGTAGATGCTGAGAATCCCCACGGGCAATTACTTCATCAGTAAATAAACCATATACCAGACGTATCATCATCGTAGACTGTTGCCACTATAACCTCATAGGGTTACACTTTAAGTTTCGGGGGACTCAAATTTGCAGATGTCAGAGAGGAAGGAAAGAAAATCCTGTATTTGTGCACCGCATAGAAGAGATGATATGAGTCCTAGACTATGTCAAAGGAATTAAAGTAGCCTAATTAATGCAAGGATGTTGTCTGCATCTTGTTTTGCAGATATTTGGCCATTCGTTACCCACTGCGCTCCAGAGAATTACGAACGCCCTGTAATGCGGTTGTTGCCATGGTGATCATTTGGGGTCTGTCTCTCGTCTTTGCCGGCCCCTACTTGAGCTATTATGACCTGATTGATTTCGAAAACAGTAACGTGTGCGTTCCTGGTTGGGAGGAACATGATCGGAAAGTGCTGGATACCTGCACCTTTGTGTTTGGCTACGTCATCCCTGTATTCATTGTCAGCCTGTCTTACACACGCACCATCAAGTACCTCTGGACAGCCGTTGACCCGTTGGACGGCATGTCCGAGTCTAAGCGAGCCAAGCGCAAAGTCACCAAGATGATCATTATCGTCACAGTGCTGTTTTGCATCTGCTGGCTGCCCTACCACGTGGTGATCCTGTGCTACTTGTACGGAGATTTCCCCTTCAACCAGACCACTTACGCCTTCAGGCTGCTCTCACACTGCATGGCCTACGCCAACTCCTGCCTTAACCCCATTGTCTATGCGCTGGTGTCCAAGCACTTCCGCAAGGGCTTTAAGAAGGTGTTCAGCTGCATTCTCAGCAAAAAGGGCCGGAATAAGGTGCACGTGGTGCAACTGGCGAACACCGTACCTGGCTTTGAAGCTGCCTCCACCGAGGTATCACAGATGAACGAAGACAACGGGAGACAGAACGAGCGTGAGATGGCTGACCGCCCCCTTGCAGAGTCACAGGACGCCACCATGAACATAACATTACCTAGCCAGAAGCAGCCATGAGCATACGGGATACAGTGGACGGTAGCAATGGTTAAAAGGGCAAAGATATAACAACACGATATTTTTCATGACACATATCAAGGAATTTTTTTTTTTTTAAACTTCACTTAGGAATTTGGAATAGATGCCAAAGCGTTCGCAGATTGTAATTCAACTCTTTAGAAAAAGATATGGCATAATAGAAGAACATCCATCTGTCTTTCAGTTACGTTGTGGTTTTAACTTAATTCTGTGACACCAAATGTTGGGGATGTACTTTTAATTGCAAAATAAAGTTCATCATGATAACAAAAGCACTAACTCCTGGTGCTATGCAAGCCTTACTGAATTGTGAATCTAATGAACCACTGCCACTAGACATAACCCATATGCGTTAACACTGACTACTATAGACAGTGGGTACCTTATCTGCTTCATTAATGATGAAAAAAACAAAACAAAAACATGTATACAGACAGTATATTTTTCAATATAATAAATAATTTATTTTGGTGTGTCGTTTTTTTTTTCTTGCAAGTATTAAAATGTGTTACAAACGTGTTATTTAACATCCACAAACATCCATTTTAATGGTATTTTGTACATCCTGCAATGTATACTGCTTCTGTAATGATTCATTGACTCTGTGATGAAATAGCAGCTGGTGGTTATGTAATGCACTCTAACGTCCTAAGAAGTCTGCGTTTCTATAAAATAGTATTGATTTTCTTTCTAGCTTATTGCACTTTGACACTTGTGCTCTTCTGACTTACTTCGGACTTATCTCCGCTTCTTGTGATCTTCTCCCGTGGACTACATTGATAATTAACAAGTGCAATTTCCATCCCAGATTTCACTTCTGAGCTGATATAGGCATAAACAAATGGGCTCATACCATTTTGCACTTTTTTACCGGTTGTTTACAACCTTCTGAGGTTATTTTCATGATTGCCTTACCTCTATGTCTTGCTTTTCTTTGATATTAAGGAGTAACGTGTACAGAGCTGAGATTTAAGATATTAATGTAGATTTCAATAAAAGGAAGATTATGTTAACAAGTGGTTGCTCTGTGATTTTAGCCACATCATAGTTACATAATACATGTTCGGTAATTGCATTCTTCTTCTTCTTCTTCTTCTTCTTATTATTATTATTATTATTATTATTACTATTATACTAGTGTAACAGTGCCTTTAACAAGCATTATTTATTAATTGTGTACACTTAAATGAAACACAGTCTTTACATGCCATTATAATCATTTCTGGTTTATCGGTTTGATTTGGTTTGGTTTAGATCTATGAATTGCCCAACTCTTTTTTTTTTTTTTAATTTATGTAAAATTATGCCTCGCCTTTAGACAAAATCAGTAATTCTCTAAAATGCATGTCCAAAACATTATGTTCAGTTATATGTTGCCTTATGTTCAGATTTGTGGTCCTGGGCAGCCTATCTATTCTTATTATATTTCCATCACGACACCAAAAAGCACTTCGCCGTGTCTCTTCTTCAATTTAACCTCGCGACACACTCAGGGTTCGAAATTAGATGAGGAAACTGGGGGCAGATTTGCAACTGTGCGTTCTTTATTCCTTTCTTTATTGCTAATATTATTTAGTTGAATATAGTGTAAAAAAAAAAAAAGCCAGCCGAGCCTAACCGATCGAGCAGTTCATCTATGCATGTCATTGGATAATCATCAAATTTAGAAACCATGTGGGCGATTTTCAAAATCCACACAGAATCGGACCAACCTATCAACCCTGGGAATCATGGGCTGGTCCATCACTGTGGGACTCCTTGATTCCTCCCATATTGAGCATGGCCATGGATTCCTCCCGAACCACTTATTTTTGTGTCACCTGCGTACAACCCCTTCTGAGGTTTTCTCACCATGATGCTTTATGAGATTTATGTGACCAGGTAGAGGCAAAAACACAACGGAAATTTCCACTTTGTACTTGCCAACCTGCGTGATTTGGGATGTGATGGGTGGTCTCCACAGAAGGCCAGAATGGACTGAGCTGCACATTTTGCCTCAAAGTTTTGTTCTCAAATTAAAAACATACTGAATTTCAATTTTGCTTTGTAAAGGCAACTTCTCACAAATGACTTTGTGGATGTCTAAAACACCACGAGACCTGGCTTGAACCCAGATAGTCATTCAAATGGAGAGAACCACGTGGAGGCTCATGGGACGTCTTGTACTGCAAAAAATAGGAGTTTAACTATTTATTAGCTATGCACAGACTCCGAATCATCCTTTTATGTGTGTGATTAAAATGCTCGACCAGATCAGCTGTTTGTCATCTTAAATGTTGCTACAAATCGATTTAATCCCTAGTAAGTTATACAGTTTGTGAAGTGTGCATGACATAAGCCTGGCTGAGATTCCAACACGGGAGATTATTTCGAAGAATGACTCCATAAGGCTGCACTGAGATGTTGTTCAGAGGCACTGTTTCCAGATATTGTATAGTGAAATCCACTAGCATTAAGAAAAAGTGATGCCCTTGTGCACTTATTTCTAATAGCCCTAAGAGGTCCATACCAATTCTTTTTTAAGGGGTCGTCAATTAATAGGGGCATGTAGAGTGGCTGGTGGATTCACCGGTTGACATTTGGGGCATGCCGCACAGAACCTGTATCCATTGGTACAGATGTCTGGGCAATAGAAACAAGCCCTGAGACGGTTCAGTGATTTACTCACCATAAGAATATAATAAACTGCTGTGGCTTCTTCAGACCAACAACTGAGGCCCCATTTTGCTTCCAAGTCACCTCCTCCTCCAGTGACACCATCTGATGGCACTGGACCTATTTTCTTATCCCTTTCAGCATTCTGGCAATGAACTGGTCCAGTGACATAAGATCTTCCACCTATTCAGTGCCATGCCCACTGGGTCTCTGACCAACTCCAAGCTGCCACCTAATGCTGAAATAAAGTCCTTTTTCTCATCTTGAGGTTCCATCTTTGACAATGTGATGGCTCCAACAAGCTCCTGAGCACCTGCCATGCCTCAGTTTGGGCCTGAAGGAGGGCCTCAAAGAGCTGTTGTTGCTCAGCACACAGCTTAGTGAGGGCCTGATGTTGGCAATAGTTGGTGTCAGTGTAGGTCTTGTTAATGTCCATGGGAGGGACTTCATATCAGGATATGTTCCTCATTCCCAGGCTTTGGCACCAGTATAACACCTTCTTTGACGTGGAATGAGGAGAAGAGAGACAGACCTGGACACAGGTCACTTCTCGCAGTTTGGCTCTCATGTCGCTCGCACACATTTATCATCTCACTCCCATTCTCTGAAACACAAATCACTTGTTAGTAAATCACCCTCAGGTGCCTGTTGATCTCCACGTCTAATTCCACTGACTCCACCTTCCATTCAAAGCCAACAGCCAACCAAACACCTGCTGCCACAGGCCGCTACTACATCAAGGCACAGATTTAAGTACAGATACTCGTCGACTTACGACCACATTTGGTTAAGCCCAACCGGTCGTAACCCGATTTGGTCCTAAGTCGGCCTATGTTAAATTACCATAAGTATTAGTACCGTAACCAGTACTGTGTCATGATACTGTAATCATCTTAAAGTCAAACCGCGCGATATTCCCGCCAAGCAGAAGAGTTAGCCTATCCTTGAACGCTTTAAGCCCTGGCATGCTTTTTGCTTCTTTGTGGATGTAAGTGCGTGCTGGCATCCGTTTCCAAAATAATCCCATTTCATCCACATTCAAAATCTGCTCTGCAAGATAACCCTCATGCGTAATTATTTCGTCCAGATCGTCGACAAACTTACGTGCTCCTTCCTCTTCTGCACTCGCCGCTTCTCCCGTCACTCGAACATCAATCTTCTCTTGAACCTCTTGAACCAGCCAGTACTTGCCACAAACTCTTGACTGTATTCTTCTCCGGCGCGTTCCTACAGTGTCTGAAATAGACTTCTAGCCTTTGTCTGCACAGTATATAGGCTTACTGGTGTCCGTTTTTGGATTTGGTCTTCTATCCAAATGTGCAATAATTTCTCCATTTCATGGATAGGCCCGGTCCGTTGCTTCGTAATCACTGTTGAATGGATGGGTGCCGGACCTTTCACTGCTTCACGAATCCTTTCTTTGTCCTTAAGAATAGTCGACACTGTATGTAGAGTGTGATAACTTCGTCTCGCGTGCGATCACATTTACTTACTTTCCTCCTTCGTACTGCTTAATCACCATCATTTTGGTGTCCAGATCAATTGCCTTTCTTTCCTTCTTGGCAGGCTGAGGAGTAGACAGAGAAAATTTCCTTTGGTAGACATCGTGGGGTATTTTGAATGAAAATTTGCAAGACATGGATAACTCGACTGTGGTGTCATGTGTGGTTACTACTGTATCTGTGAGCATGTGTGGTGTGTAGCGTGGTGAGACCGCAGGATACTAGCACTGCCAGGAGCTGGGGTGGAAGCTGTCGAACACACTCGATTCGCTCATTCACTTTCCGCCAGACGTTTGTCGTAACCTTACATGTCGTCACCAGACATACAAGTCGTGGTCGCGGTCGTAAAGTTGATCAGTCGTAAGTCGCATAGGGCGTACGTCGACGAGTATCTGTATTATCAAAATAACATAAATGAAACTTGCTTGTTTCTGTTATTTTAGGCATTCGATTTTTTCCAAACATCAGCCTTTCATCATGACAAAAGGCGGATGTGGTTCGAATCTAATAACTCTATAATAAATAATGAACTGCTAATCTAATAAATATAATTAAGCTTTGAATTTATCTATATTCAAGATATTTTCACATGCCCACAGGTCCTTTTTTCACATCCAGCTATTTACAGACCAGTATCTGTGAGTTTTTCCCATATTTGACCCCAATCCATGAAATGAGATTTTATATATTATATTTTTGTTAGGGAAACACTTATTGTTCCACTGAATAGTCTGATCGATGCCTGAATTGATCTGTAGGCCTTGTGTGATTGCACGATTGCTAAATTTGTGGGTGCAGACATGCAGTGGTCTGTGTCTACCTGACACAGAAGTGATGTGTTGTGCATTGTAGATAGAGCGCATTGTACGGTTACGTAGGAAAGATTCGTAATGCACGTATGCCAGGTCCAAATGCGTAAAGCACACCAAATAAAATATCTGTTCAAGACTTGGAAGCAGCACCAAAACATGGACTAATTCCACCATCATGCGTATTGTAGAACTCAAACACTCTTTATTGCCCAAAACAGCACATTATAATGCAAGCCATACATGCATTTGTGCATTACACTACATTATAACAGAATCAATCAGAAGGCAACGTGTAGTTCAAATGCTTTCCCATTATATTAGTAACATGCTCTCCACAGCTAAACTACCATGAAAATTCAAAAGGTTCCACTTATGACTTCAGGTAGAAGTGCATCCATTATCATACAAAAGCAAGCATTTATTATGTGTTGGGGGGGGGGCATTAGGGTAATTTTGAGCTGCTGACTAATTTGGAGCCTTAATGGGTGGTTGAAAAACTGAAGGCTTTTGTGAACAATTAAATGGCTGCTGTCATTTGCTGTTATTCAGGAGGCACTATTTCTGTTGTTTGTTTTGGTTCCAGTCATTAGTGCTTCGTATCATTTTTAAACCTTTAACAGTTTGCAAAACACTTTCAGGCTTGTGCTCTTGGAATGTGATCAGATGGTGAAAAGGAGGAGAGGTCAATATTCAGGCGACTCGGCAAAATTAGATGTTTAAACGCATGCATTATTCATGGCTCAGTGGCTTTTTAGCGTCATGAATCTTCATAGGTATCGTGACTATGCACAGACTCTAATGAAATGCATGAGGTGGAACCTTCACATAAGCATTTGTCAAGGGTTTCTCTGAGACCAATCCTTGTCCACAACATGTTGACGAGTGTTTACCATCCTTTAAAGAAGTCCATTACAATCATCATTCTTCATCATCAGCATTTCAATCCAGGCTTCTTTTCTGTAATACAGTAAGCTTTCACTTTTTTCAGCACTCATTTTATCTTACAGTATGCACAGTGATGTCAGATGCAGCTGTTGGTTCTCTTTCTGTGAATAAGTTCTTGATTATATTCATATGGGTCATGCGAGTATCTGTAACAGCACATGAAAAGGACTTGAATTCCCATGATCTCCAGACAGTAACCATGTCACATGAACCTTCAGTAACCCACAGGCTTAACCATCACTGCCTTGTTAACAATGCACACCGAACGTCTTGGTGCAGGAATTCAAATCTGATGAAGATGTGGTGCTGTTTGGCCAAACAGGGCAGATTTGTAATCATTTTGTAACTATTTCTCAACAATTCATGCAAATCAGCTGTATCAGGTTGACTTGTCTGACGCAAACCTTTCTGTATGCTAGACGTAGTCTGTCATTTAGACTTAATGGGTTTTTTGTTTGTTTGGTTGGTTTTTTTGCAGTATTCATTGACACCTGGGAAGACAGAAACTTCTTCTTAAGTTCTTGATTCATACTGAGGCTTTGGATGGAAACCCACCTGATGAGGTATTCATCACTCACCATTATTCCTCCTTGCCTACATGCCAGTGGTCTACATAAGCTACATTTCCATTGAATTTATGTACATAATGCAAGTAAGGAAAATGTGCTTATCAGCCAGCAGCTTGTTTCCATTATATGTATAGCCAACCTTAGGATACAAATACTGTATGTATTGCCGTGACTTGCTACAAGCAGCCCAACATGACCTGATTTTACTTTGGTGGTAAGAAAAAAAAGGTCCCCAAGACATTTGACACAGGTAACAAAAAGTGATTGGATAGAATATACAGGCCACTGATCTACTGTACACCGCTCAGAACGGGCTGCATGCACAGAGCGGTGCTGACGTAGTTCCGGTAAAACTTTACCCAGCTCAGTCATTTCCGGTCCCTTTTTGTTTGCTGCGTTTAGCTCATATTTTCAGCGTTACCACCACCATGTCTCTTAAGAAAATGTTTAAATTTCAGCAAACCAATAGTACAACAGCTGAGCCCTGTTGTTTGCCTTTGTGTCAGGCATCCAGTAAGTACAACAAAGTCCTTAGCTTTCACACATTTCCCTCCAATGAGGAAACTAGGCGAAAATGGATTGTTGCTATCCAGAGGGAGAGTTTCACACTCAGTCCCCAGACCCGCGTTTGTATTTTAACCCTCTCCAGGACCGCGTTGCTGATGTGCAACAGTGAAAATATCAGATTTGTCCTGTTACTAAAACTTAAT
>JAQLOM010000023.1:28382060-28393935 GCA_030068315.1 Chrysichthys thysi
AGACAGACAGACAGACAGACAGACAGACAGACAGACAGACAGACAGACAGACAGACAGACAGACAGACAGACAGAGATTAGTGCTGAACCTGACCCGCAGATCGGTCCAGTCAACATCTGATACGTTGATGCACATCGTATGCTTCTGAAGATAGAACTTCGATCATCATGTGTAAAGTCTTTTCCCCGCAGGGAGATTGGGTGGAATAACTCACAGTCCGAACTGTGTCCAGTGCGTGTGGATTTAAGGACTGGTGGGAAATTCATACACATACATGGTGTACGAACGCGAGAGAGAATCCACTCAGAAATGACAAAGCGTGCACTGCGCGATTCCAGTCGAGCAAATACAAGGTTTTGTCTGTTTTGTTCTGTGACTACTGTGTGCAAGTGTGAAAGATTAACTCTCTCCATGGTTCTATAATGGTGCACACAGAGCAGCATTAAATTACTCACAGATTCTTGGGCAGCATCTCATACAGCAAACGACCGTATTAACTGCTGGTGTCTTTACTCCTTCAACTTCCACTCGCAGCCTTAATTTCTGGCCAAATATGTGAAATTTTTCTGCATGATAGGGGGAAAAAATATCACATTACAACCTATGCTACTGCAAGGACCTTGGAACACCTCTTAATATTCAGCAGCTTTAAACAGACAGGCACTTAAGGATTATGGAGCATAACGGAGAATTGTATGGGATGTTTTATTACATGTCTTTATTGTCCAAAGTACCATAAAATGATAACTGTACAACTCAGCACACTTAAGCAGAACCAGGGCACTAAATATCCAAATCAGGTTGCTGGCTGAAAACACCGAAAATGTACATATTTACATAGAAAAGGCTTATTCAACGTGTGACAACACTTCACATGAAAAACAGGATCATGTACAGAAGCGAAAAATAAAACCATAATGCTAGAAATAAAAAAAATAAAAAAACAAAAACAAAAGCGCAATGGATTCTAGTCGCTGGTATGAATCAGAAAGAGCAGAAAGGGATGAGACTGCAGAGCGTCAGCATACTCATCAAGGCACTCTGTAATGTACTATATACAGTTAATCCATCTTAAGTGAGAGGGGCTCACTTTCAGGCTTTTCACAGTAATTATGAACCTTTATACATGCCCACTGGAAAGAAAAACAAAAAGCCCAAGTACGATGACAATTACACTGTAATTACAATGAGTCAGATACAAAAAAAATAAAATAAAATAAAAATTCAAAGAAAGAAACGTGTTCCATAGTAGCGAAGTACCCATTTAGTTCAAGCTAATTAAGGAATAATAGAGTTTTGATGGGAGTGAGAACGGACGAAACGACACGGACAGGGTTCCTAAAACGCTCGACGGGACGTTTAACACAGGAAGACGAGATCCTCTCGTGGGAGAACAGGACATTACGCATATAGTCTTACAGCACCATTCAGCGTTTGCCTCTTCTCAGGGGCAAACGCTAATTACAGGAGGCATACCGCACGTCGTCCCAACAAGAATTCCCTAATAATACGCCGACTCCATGTGCAAGAGCTCCATGTTGCGATACAAAGCTTGCGGGTAAATCGGCGACGGATGGAAATTATATTAAAAAAAAACAAAACAAAACAAAAAAATAAAACATGGATGGAAATGGACAATACATTTGTAATTCCTACAGTTTACTGTTCTTTGGTGTAATGTGACCAAGTATGGAATTTTATAATAATAATAATAATAATAATAATAATTCCTGACAGGCACCAAATTCAGCAATGTGAAGCTAAAAGGCTACAATTCGTTACTCAGTTATGCTTTTGTAATACATTAAGGTAAGTGTAAACATGATCGTTGTATAGGCTGGCGGTATGTGGTGCACAGCAGCGCTCCACATAGCCACACACATTCACTTACAGATGCCCCCCCCAGTGATCCGCCGCACTCCGAATATGAAAATATGCAAGCACTTGGACAGCAACTACATAAATCCTCCTGTTCTGACTCTGGATATATAGTATGTATAAAAATAGCTCTTTTACAAATTGCAGACGCGCCGTTTTCCATAAGGTTAAGTATACTCTGTTAATACATCTAATGCTGACAGACGTTTTTTTGGGGCCAGTCCACACACTTCAGACCAGGTAATCATGATGATGATGATGATTATGATGATGGGAGTATTGGTGCATATATTAATTTATTAGTTTGTTTGGGGTTTTTTGCACGGAAAGCAGCTGTGGGGGAAAAACCCATGAACGAGTCACGAACAAAGCCCGGGGCCCCTCCGTGCTGCCGCCTCAACATAAAGGCATGATCATTCGGTGACGTCTTTTATGTCCGCTCCCTTCTAATATCGTGGAGGAAGTGCAGCGTGACCTGGTGCCATTCTGAGTGGAGAACGTTTAAGATCGGGTTTAAAAGTTAAAAGCACTTAATAGAGCGTGGACTGTGGTTCCTGGTTTTCATCCAGCCACCTGTGAAGGGGGGACAGAAAAAAAAGAAAAAAAAAAAAAAAGGAGGGGGTAACAAGGGAGCTATTATCATCTCAAGCTGGATCTGCCAAAATGTTAAGATCATACCAATAGGTTTATTCCTTTTAAATATTTAAATAGTTATAAAACCGTTTTTTCCTCTTTTTTCACGACGTTTTAAACAGACTGTACACGCGGTACCAGTACATATAAAATTAGAAGAGATGTTACATTAGAAAGGATACCTTCCTTCTGATATGTCATATCAAAAATATGCAGCTTTAGTAAACATATTTCTTAGCGAGTCTTGTTTGTTTGTTTTGCTTTTTTTTTTCCTAGCCAAACTTTACACTGCTACATTACATTTCAAAGCTAGAAATCCACTGAAATGGTGAGTGTGTGCTGCCTTGTCCTGGAGTCCAAAGGCGGCATACCACGATGGGTGACCAGTAGCACAGGGCACCTGTGGGGAACCAGAGAAGGCTCTAATGCAGAGGTAGAAGCCTTTGAGTCTATAGCGTACATCCCACAGTGCACCCACTCTCCCCTACTCTCGCTCGCTCTCTCTCTCTCTCTCTCTCTTTCACTCATCCCTCTCCCACCCCCACACATACTCAGTACCATCTATCAGCACCTCCTCTTAGCTCCCTTTCATTACTGGCTGCTAAGTAGCTCCTCCTAAAAGGCCATGCTATCTCTCCGTGCTGCCTCTTCCTCCCTGATCTTCAGTCGATCTTCTCCACTTTGCCAATGATCTTCTCCTCGAAGATGGGCAGAATGGCGTCGTCCTCGCGTATCTCTTCAAACACCACGCCACAGTCAAACTCGTCGCTCACTTTCTTGAAATAATACCTGTGAAGAGAAGTGAACAGAGATGCGCTTATCCAGACTGGCCATGTTATACTTAAGCAACTTAAGCACTTGGGAATTGTCTTGCTGGAACAGGTATGGGCCTCTTGGTTTTAGTGAAGAGAAATTCCACAGACATCTCAAAAGTAAATACACCCTCAGTACACTGTTTTATCTATGCGGACACCACATGGTGCTTCAAACTTGTTAATATATCATTATCTGGCATTTCAGATTTCAGTATATTAATAGTTTAGAGCGACTAGCCATGCGACGAACACCAGAAGCAAAAAAAAAAAAAAGTTGTGTGATTTCCAAAGCGTTTGTATTGTGGGTCAGTCTGACGGTGGACTTAGCCAGCGTATGATTGTACAAAACCTTGGGATTCCTCTCATTACAGTCAACAGAGTGATTGTACAATTCAAAAACAAAGGAAAGGAATCAACAGCATCCCGCTCAGGTCGACCTGGGCCCTCGGACAGGGGTCTTCAAACTGTCGAGCGCACTGTTGCCCCCGTTGTAAGGCTGCTGATGTTGCAGAGCAACTCCAAGTGAGGGAGGGATCCCCAACAACTTGCCTACTATGGCAGAGCGGTAAAAAAAATGTTTTCAAACTTTATGGTGTCTGTTCACGTCTGAGATGCCTGTATAATTCTACGACGTACACAGACATCCTATACAACTGTGAGCTTCCAACTTTGTGGCAATGGTTTGTGGAAGGCGTACGGTTTCACGTACAGGTGGGCGTGATGGGCAGGTGTCCGCATACTTCTGGTCGTACAGTGAATGACGAGTACTGAATGCTACTTGAGAGCCATGTTAACATTCTGAAATAAATGCATGAATCGCTGTTGTAAACACGCACAGCAGCTTCCATATTTGTATTTACACTTTTCTAAGCGTCATAAGATTTCATGTGCATAGTTTTTGTGGAGTTCATGATGAGAATATTTCCCCATTTTAGCCTGCTTCTCAATTATTATCTGGATCTGCTGCACATCTGTGTGGCATTTAGACTTATTTTATTGCCTGGCCACTGATTAATCTGGGTAAATCCCAGTCTGCTGTACCGAAACTAAATTCTAGGGATGGCAAATGAATGTCTAATATTCTACGACTAGGAATATTCACTGCAGTCAAACCTCAGAGCATTTTTAATATTTTATGATACCGTGAAAGATGGTGATTTGATTCTTATGCCTTTCTGATTTGCATATTTGCCACATTGATCTAAACTCATTCATTCATGTCTTTTTAGGAGTGGCTTTATGGCAGTCATGTTTTTGGTGGATACAGAGCCAATTCTAAGATTTCACTGAGCACAGGGCAGGAAATCCCAGATGGTACGCTAGTCAGACTCAGCATAACACACACACACATAAATGTGCATAAAATCCCATACATGAAACATGAATGTGAGGAAAAACATACAAAACTCTTCTGCTTATCCGAACCTTACCTTTAGGCTACATAATATTACAGCATATACTGACAGTATATTCTCCCCTTAAACATCTGCTTCACCAATCTATATTTTCTACTTGCGAGTTATTTTGGACCCATACCCAAGTGGGGTTTTCACCAAAAGCCCTACAGAAGAAAGCTGCCTGAAAATTACATTCTTCCTGATTTTGTGATCACAATTTTTAAACTAAAAAATTCATATACAGTCATTCCTCTCATCTACGAACACCGCATTAACGGATATCGGATACAACGGACTAAATCCACTGGGTCTGAATACATAATCCATTAGCCAGAATGTCCGGTATGAAAGTTTATAAATCCCGGGTGTTGCATCCGAGTCCTGTAGTTCAGCAATTGTCTGCTAGGTGGCAGTGGCGTGCGTGGTTCTAGCCGTTTATAAGCGTCGGTTGAGCTGTGGTCGGTGTGAAGCTGTACTGTTTTTTCGGTGATTGTTTGGTGTTTTTCACCTCAATGTTTTCTCAATGTACTTACCCATTTCTGTTGGTCGTTACACTGCTCGTCATGTGTACAGTACTTGGGGAGCACTTTTATGGATCTTCGCGGTGTTTTTCCTTGTATTTCTATTATTTTAACCCCCTCACTAAAACACTTCACATCATCAGACTATTCAAGTCAACGGACAACCTCTCCCCTCAATGAGTCCGTTAACGCGAGGATCAACTGTACATAAAAACAACTTGGGTGCAACTTTACCTATAACTCCCTTTCTTGGTAAGCAGCTCCTTGAACTGTCCCAGCGTGACGATCCTTCCTTTGACCGAGGTCCTGTATGGGATGGGCTCGCCGCAGAAGTAATACGCCACAGTAATGTACTCGCACTTTTTCACCACTTTATGCCTGTAGAGCAGAGAAGAAAAAAAACATCAAATCAGTGGTGAGTAAAAAACAAAAGAGCCTGATGAAAGCATTTAAAGGATCATAAAAGGATTAAATCTGCATAGACCGCATAGCAGAGCTTTTTGAGGGGGGGGGGGGAGGGGGACACAACCATCAAAAGATCTTAGTCGGTTGCGATTTGTAGTAAGTACTCAGGCTCTGAACGCGTGAACACTGCATATCAACGTGACCTCAAACCTAAACCCAACTTTGCAGACATCCCTTGTTTCTTAAAAGCAAATAAAAATAAATACATATCCAATTATAACAGTGTTGCTTTTGTAATTTCCAGCAACGGGTTAGAACACACTAAGAAGACGATTTGGGCTATTACTAACTACACCACACGGCTATAAGACTACATGAGAAGGGAAAGGGTGGGGGGAGGCATGAACGTGGACAAGCTGGAATGTGTTAATAGGACACATGCAGCCCAGGCAGGGACAGGAGTCAATACACTTGCAGGAGTAGATGCAGGATGGTGTACACTCTCACAGACTCAATGACAGGAGTGATGACACACTAAGAAAGGAAGAATGATGGGAAACTGGGCCAGTGGGACATACTGGGCCTCGGAGAGCTCCGTGTCGGACACGGCGGGCACCACGTTGAGGGTGGGGAAAATGGCGGGCCGGACCGCAGCGCGTCCCCTCTGGATCACCTCCATGACATACCTGAGAAACAACTCCTACATTAGACACGCCACCCACATTCAGCCTCAAATACATGCACGCGGGGATGCAAGGGAATCATAAAAGGGGACCCTAGCCACTGTGCACACGGTAATCCACACTAAGTCACGACCCAGACTCCTTTGCCTCTTTCTTTACTCACAATACAAGTCACAGAACAAAAAGTTGAGCAATGCACCCTAAGGAAGAAAAAGATAAACAGCAAACATGCTTGAAGGAGGCAGAGCTGGCAGCTTTGAAGAGTAAGCCGTGTGTGCTCTTGTTAGAGAGACAGAAGAGGAGCTCACCTCTGCTTGGTCTGCAGGGTTCCGGACTTCTTCTTTTCCTCCTCGAGTCGCCTGCGGGCCTCTTCCAGCTGCGTGAGGGGGTTGGGTGCTGGGTTCGGGGGCATGGTGGGATCTTGGATAAAGGGGTGCGAGGGCAGCACGTTGTTGCGGAGCTGCGCGCTTACCCACGGGTGCACGGCTCCCGGCCGCTCTACTGAGCTCGGCCTGCCCGACTCGTGACCTTGCGCCTTCTTAGAGACTGAGAGGCTCCTAAGGAACAGAGCAGACAATCGCAAAAGCTTCTTAATACCAGAAAGCTTTGAAGGTACTCTTTGAAGGTAGCTTTATAGTATCTGTTTCTATTCTCTCTCTTTTTTTTTTTGTTTTTTTGGGGCAGCTCACTTTCATGTCGTCCCTCACTGCAGCAAACTAGGTTTGCAAACAAGGTTACATAAAAGTACAAGCGATCACAGGTTACATCAATGCTACACACGCAGGTTGTTTCTAGGATATTTCCATATGCTTTCTGTAATCCAGGTACAGTGGGACCTCGAGTCACTTCTAAAAAGATCTGCTCAGGGATTTAGTTCATACTTTGGTTTGTTCACCATCCAATGCGTTTACGAGCCGAGTGTCCACTGTATACTAAAATGTATAACCTATATAAAAGCGTTTTAATCGTTTGCTTTTACTGCAGAAAAGTACATCGTCCTACAGTCTGCGCTGATGACAAAATGCATACACGATATCATAACTAGGGCTTGAACTTAATGATTATTTTGATAATTGATTAGTTGACGATCCTGCCTTCGCGAGCACCGTGTGCCATTGTCACGGAATGTAAATAATATTGATAATAAGCCAGTAGGTACACAAAGCATTGAGCCCCATAAAATCTTCTAACATTACGACATACAGTGTAATTACAGGTTCGGGAGCGCTGATTCACATAACACGAGTGGATTTACGGAAATCTTTTGAGAAAGGCTGTAATTTCTGCATATTTTCCCATCATATCTAGTTTACCTAAGCTACTGCAAGATAACAGTCATTTATATTAACCTCTCTAACTTTTCTGTTTCGCAAAACTATTAGTCGTGCCGTCCGTCGTCATGTCAAGATCATAGCGGTCTCGTTTTAGACTGCACGTTTTAATGTTCTTAACTTTTATATGCGAACTTAAAATTTTCTTTTTAAAAGCCCATGTAAAGGTGTTGTCCTGCCGAGCCAGGAGAGGTCTGTGTTACAAATATCACACCTCACAACATTTTGTGCTGTTGAGTATAAAATGCTCATGCACTGCCAATCTGCCCCCCCCCCCGACACGACGAAGATGCCCAAGTTACCCCCGCCATGATGGCGCATTTTATTGAAATGAAGCCCACGCGCCATTTGCAAGATTATGTGATGACGTCATTCCGTAAACAACCAACCGATTACTAAATTAGCTGCCAACTATTTTAACAATCAATTTGAATCGATGATATCGATTTGTTGTTGTAGCCCTAACCAAAACAACCACCCCTCGTTCTCTACTGATACCAAACACGTCCAGAACCTCACATATATTCAGGATTAGCTCAATCTGATCTGCAAACTGTCTGCAGCTTCCAATTAATCAGGAACAACTGCTACAGTCATTAGCTTAGCCCTAGCGTTGTGCAAGCCCAGTGCGACCTACTCACCCATACGGGCTCTTCTTGTACCGCCCCGCCTCCTTCTCTCCTTCCATCATCCACTGCAGGATTTTCAGGTTTCTGTCCAGCTCCTCTGGAACGGTTTCTCGCACCTCAAAGTTATCGCCTTTCTTATACGGTCGCTTCGACAGTGTGGCACCTTTACTGCTAAAATCAAATGGACAATATGCGTATTTACCATGCTAACCAACGTCAGGTTTGCCTCGTATCAGTCTTGTGGTGTTGCTCCTATTTAAAAGGTAGCAGGAGCTTACCTATGTCCAACGGGTTCGGTAGCGTTGGGGCCATCTGAGTAGTTTCTGGTCTTGGAGCCATAATGGTGCTGCTCCATGTTCCACGGCCTCATGCCCTCACCCTCAGCATGGTGCGCGTGATGTGTATGCTTGTGGTGGTAAACATGTCCCGGCTCTCCCTTGGGTCCCAGCCGTGCTTGGTGTTTTCCTTGGCCACCGGGCATCGGGGCAAGATGGCCAGGCATCTTGGTCGCGGGAAGGCCGTCGGGTGACCGAGACTTGGGTGACTGACAGCCAGGCGTCTTCATGACGCGCTGTACATGCTCATCCAGGATGCTCTCAGGGTTCTCCTCGTGCGCATCGCGCAGCCCCAAGCCACCGTAGGCCGTATCTGAGTAGCGTGCCGTGTAGTGCTGCACATGCACAGCAGGGGGCAGCCTGTGGCTAGCCAGAGATGGCGCCGTGGACACGTCTGCGTCATCTCCTTCTTCTTCCTGCAGGGACACCCAACACACTTTGCTGATGACTTCCAGACCTCGGGCTCATTTAAAGGAAACGGATTAATGAACTTCACTGATCTTGACATTCTGCGGTAAACGAGAGGCATGAAGTATAAATGGCCAACGTCACACCCCAAATGGTCCATGGTCCCATGCCAAATAACACGCCAAACAGTTTAGGATAAGAGGCCAGTATAAAACTCATTAATTCTCGAGTCATTAGGTCTGACTCAGCCTCATTCCTAACACATTCCAATCTCTGATCTGCTCCACAGAGGCACTTTCTGTGCCCTTATGTTTTCGGCTTACCAGTGAGGGACATTCATACTGCTTTGGTATTAATCAAATATAGAATTGGTCAGCATGCGAAGTGCAACACAACATGCAAC
The DNA here is from genome assembly GCA_030068315.1 of Chrysichthys thysi. Classification (NCBI taxonomy): domain Eukaryota; kingdom Metazoa; phylum Chordata; class Actinopteri; order Siluriformes; family Claroteidae; genus Chrysichthys; species Chrysichthys thysi. Next base: position 28,391,500 of record JAQLOM010000023.1, read on the forward strand.
AAGGTAGTCATTAACAAACAACCTGTAGAAACCACCTTCAGGATTTCACACTACATGTGGAAAGTCTGTGCAACATGTTAATAACTCCTAAAAATGCTGGTAAAAGCTAAAATCCCTTGATGTACTCCACTAATGAGGGGGGGAAAAAAAAAAAAAACCTTGAAATGAGCTCAACTCTTCTTTCCTCAAAGAGCACAATGGTGCTAATCTCAGAGGAAGGCAGCGAGAGGCAAGAATATCAATTAAAAGACAACGGAATTCCGACTTCAAGCTCTTAATAACCGAGAGCTGCTGGTCCGTGACAGCCGTGCGTCTTACGGGCGGCCAAACTACGCAAATTATCTGTCTTGAGACTTAACACCTGGCTTTGCGTGGGGGGGAAAGATGCCGATTTGTGGAGAGCGCTGGATTGTTTCACGCCACAGCTCACTTCAAACAAAGTCATTATTCAGAGCCAGACTAGCAAACGTCTCAGCCGGCACAGGTGTTTCACCTGACACTGAAGACAAAAAGAAAACAGAAAGGAATAGGAACGTCTGATAAAAAGCCTACATATGATGTATCCTGCTACACGCTTCGTTCCATGAGCAGAGTTTTTAGATAAAGAAAATGGATTGACATCAAATACTAAGCTCACAGAAGGGAAATTAAGATCACCCCGCCACCCCTTCCAAATACACACACACACACACACACTTTGGAAGCAGACTCACCAGCCGCACCCTCTTGAGGCGCTCTTCGAGTTTCTCCTGGGCCTCGCGCTCCCTCAGGACCGCTTCTAGCCGGCTAATCAGTTCTGCTGCAAACTTCTCTGGTTCCACGTGGATATCCTTTGGCATCCGGTTTGTGCGCTGCACAGAAACATGTCCAATCAGGGATTGATTGGATGACAGTGTACTAATAATGCACTTAACATTATAACAATGTTTAAAAATGCCAAGAAAACCCAGTGCCGGAAGACAGAAAGATAAACAAAAGCAAAAATTCATCATAAGAAGAAGAAGAAAAAAATAAAAATCACAGAAATGTTAAAATGGAGTAGCCCAGGGCATGTGCAAGAAATTTCAGTGCTCTACTCAGATAATCTTGATTAGAGGTGGAGCTTTGCCAGGTCAACAGAAAAGAAAGATTAGCCATGTACAGTCATCCCCCGTCTATCGCGGGGGTTACGTTCCGACGCCCCCCCGGCAAAAGGTGAAACCTGCAAAGTAGCGACCTTATATTTATTTTATGGTTCTTAAACACTTTCTAAACTCTTAAACCTACTTAATTTTAACAACATATAAAATCTACATGGGTACTCACCAGTGACGTATAGTACAACTTAAGATTAAGATGATGAATTAGCTGTGCAGTACTGATGACGGATGAAGGTGATGACGATGAGATGAACGGTCACTGAGCCAATCAGTGCCCAGGATACAGAACACAGCACTCTGGTTGGTCGCCTCCCATCTATCAGCCAATAGTGTGGCGTGTACAAGCTCACGTTGGCGTAGGGCTGGGCGGTATAACGGTTCGAACCGAAAACCGGTTTTTATTTTTGTTATGATATAGATTTTTCATAAACCGGCAACACCAGTTTAAATAGCCTAAACATGTCCAGAACACAATGTGGTGGTAAGTTGTTTCACAGGGGACGTTTTTCATTGCTGCACCGCTAGACGCACGAATGCAGTGTGTGGTGATAATGGACAGGGCAAGTTCCGACACAGATGTTGAAGTTGAAATTGATGACCCCAAAGAACTTTTGCTGAGAAAGGGAGCCGTGTCGGTGGTCTGGAGGTACTTTGGGTTTAAAAGGTCGGACGTGGACCAAACAATATATTGCAAATGTTGTCGGGCTAAAGTTGTCGCTCAAGGCGGCAACATGAGCAATTTGCTGCAGCACCTTAGCCGCAAGCATACTTGGAGTACCAAGAATGCATTAAACTAAAATCAGCGTCTTCCACACCATCAGGTAAAAGTGACAAAGCTAAAGGATGGTCAAGTCAGACGTCACTTGTTGAAGTGTTTGTTAAAGGTTAAATATTATGTTATTTAATTAAGGTAAGATATTTGGGACTTCTTCAGTCAGTGCAATACAACCTTTGACAAGCAGCCCTTGCTACTTGATGTCTGAAATGATTTAGATAAGTTGTGAAAATTCACCTATAGTGTTGAAGTTGTCTGAAAAATATGTTCAATAAATGGTTCTACCTTTCCATTGCAACTGTCATGCCATACGATTCCATCACTACTTTAGTGCCGTCCCCTGAAAATTGGCTATGACTGTGGGGCCATGCAAACCTGTATTACATGTAATACTAACGTGGAAATGTTTTTTACAATTCTCATAGCCGTTGAATAGGGTACTCAGTCTTAACCCTCTCCAGGCACGCGTTGCTGATGTGCAACAGTTAAAATATCAGATTTTTCCTGTTACTAAAACTTAAT
>JAQLOM010000023.1:28446575-28457358 GCA_030068315.1 Chrysichthys thysi
GCGCGCGCGATCCTCTCCTGATCAACACGGTAAGTTCCGGCGAGCAGTAACGCGTTACTGTGTCCGCGCGTGCTCTCAGGGGGTCTTTCTTGTCTGGCGCGAGCGCAGTCAACACAGATGCGAAGGGAACGCGCGTGACTGTAAGAAAATAATACATACGCACGCGCATGCACACGCACACACACACCAACAGCAGCAGTGAGTGAATGCATGGCGTGCTGTGTGTTGCTGTGGATTTTTTTGTGCATGCATTGGTCATGTCATGTCATGTGAAGGGACAGTTCGAGACAGACAGACTGTGTTTGAGAGAGACAGAAAGACAGACAGAGAGAGAGACAGACAGAAAGACAGACAGAGAGAGAGACAGAAAGACAGACAGACAGAGAGAGAGAGAGAGAGACTCCACCTGAACTCTGTGGCGTTCTGTGTTTCCTTTCTGTTCTCCTTGGATACACAACATTCTGCTGAGTGGAGAAGTGTGGACCTGTGTGACTAACTTGTTGGAGGTCTGTGCGTTACAGAAGACAGTAATAGACGTGTCCTGTGTGACAGTAAGACAGATCGTAAAGGCTTTAATCTTTGGATGATGGCGCTCTCAGGGTGGGTGTTATTAATCAGTGCTTCACATGATTGTTGGTTATGGCAGTAATGTGTGTGTGTGTGCGTGGATGGATAGATAGATAGATAGATAGATAGATAGATAGATAGATAGATAGATAGATAGATAGATAGATGTCTTTTATTTATTTATTTGTTTGTTTATTTATTTTGTGATGCCAGTGGCGGGGTTTCGGGGGCGAGATGTGTTCCTATTTCAATCCAACTGGCCCGCAAAGTCCCGCTTCTGGTGCTCACCCATCCAGTGTCCACCTTGGCCGTCATCATATCCTGTACATGTATTATCGTGTAATTTCTATTTTTCATTTTGGGTTTTTTTTTTTTTGCTATTTATAAATCTAACAGCTGACGTTGATGCGCCATGTGGTGCGTGTGATAAAATGTGCCCAGGATAAGGTGTTGTTTTTGCTTTAGACAAGAAGTGACCTGGGTAAGTCTGGGCATTTTATTTGTTTGGAACTTTTTCTGGTCGGCACGTTCATCCTGAAATTACGGTTTGTTCCTTGTTTCATGGGGAATATGGGATTTGTTCAGTGAGCTCATATGGGAGGTTGGGATATTAGGAGGGTGCTTATTGTTGGCTAGCTTGCAGTGAGCTTTTATTGTGCACTCACGTGACATTGCGTTTCATTTAGAATGAATTCAGATATACTGGGATGCTTTTTTTTTCTTGCTGTTATCAAAACAAATCCAGCAGCGCGTGATATATTTCTGAAACCCTCACGGATTTTAAGTATGGAGGGAAAAAAGTGTAGGACATATTCCGAAGAAGCGTGTCTTATGGTTTTGTTAAGCCTGGCGGAAAACCATTTCTGAGGGCGTGTTTGGGAATTTGACCCACGTTTTCATCAGTAAAGGGGTCATCATGTTCAGTTACATGTTTAGCTTAAAAGATTATTTCTTTGTCGCATAGTAAGAGGAATCATTTAGTCAGGTTTAAACGACAAGAATCGTATCCAAAATTCCTAATCAAGATATCGTAATATTCTTTCACCGTGGTTAGACGATGTCCAGTCGATGACACGTGAAGATGTAGGCCTGAGTAACATTCTGTCACTCATTTCTTAATGCAAGAACAACAACAATAAGATTCAAGATTCCAGATGTTTATTTGTCACATGCTCAGTTATACAAATACAACCTGAAAAGTGGATTGCACCCTGGGACGCTCCATGGGCTTTCAGGACAATGTACCGACATGATGGAATAGGATGACTGTTAAAAAGAATAACGAATAAAAACAGAAATGGATTCACAATTCAAGTGTTAAAAGAAAGAGATCAGAAAATAGATATGAAAACGGTAAGAATGCGACGGACCGACCAGGCAAGGCGTCTATCCAGGGCCGGGGGCGCGCCACTTCCAATGTCAGGTTTTAGGAAAATCTTCAATATTATTCAATATTATTCAAATTCATAACCAATGTTTTCTAGAATTCAGTGTGAATAGACTCAGTAATAATCACCGTAGAAACCCCCCCCACACACACACACGCACACACACAAAACGACAGTTTATGATTTTTTTCTTGCCGTAGCAGCGTTACCCAGGATTTAACATCAGTCCCAGTATCAAGCTCAGAAATGATACAAAATCAATTCAGTTAGTAAAAAAAAAACTTTGCACATTAAATATATAACATTCTGTATTTCCCAGTCTCCTGTATTCTCCTGTTTCTTAATATGCTCAATAAAAACACACTTTAATGTTTATAAAAACTCCCAGTGCATCATTAATCATCGTTGTAGGGGGTTTCATCCGTCACCTCGTGCAGCCCATTATATTTCACTTTATCTCTCGCCGCTTATTGTATTTTCACTTTGTCCCAATAAACCTGGACCGCTCAGGAAAATGATCGAATTACAAATGTCTGTGCAAGATTTAAACGAATATCAGGCACGTTTTTCTATTACACAAGTTCCCCTTAGGTCTATGTGCATGATGTATTTGTGGGATCAATTACTCGAGATCATTTTAGGACCTTTATTAAATAATGCGACCAAAGCTTAGGTTGTTTTAATGTTGACCACACCCCCTCGATATGATGTCGCGTGAATGAAGTTATGTTATTTTTCGCTGAAATAGCTTAAGTGACATAAGATTGGACTTTTTCAGATTTTTCAGGGCAGAAAAAAACCCCAGTGCTGCTAAATCTAACTGTCCCAATTTGTCTGAATTCAGTCTACGTGTAGATAGGGGTGAAGTCGGAAGTTTACCCGACTTTTAACACCAACTCTGTTTAATAGATTTTCGGGTTTTCACACTTCCTGACATTTAATCCTGGAAGACGTTCTCCATATTGGGTCAGTTAGGATGGCTACTTTATTTTAACAAGGTGAAATGTCAGAATAATAGTAGAGAGAACGAGTTCTTTCAGCTTTTATTTCAGCTGCAGTCATATTTCCAGTGGGACAGAGCGTCCGCGTGCACTTTGTTAGCATTTCTTAACACTGTCTTTGAATTGTTGGACTTTGGGTCGAAGGTTTTGGGTAGCTTTTCACCCGCTTCTCGCAACTGGTTGCTGGATTTTTGGCCCATTCCTTCATTCTGAACTGGTGAAACTGAGTCAGGCTTGTAGGCCTCCTTGCGCCAATTTTCCGTCACATACCGGGACTTCTAAGCTTGAATGTCAGGAAATTGAGTTTAAACTGGAAAACTGAGTGCTAATATATTTGGTGTATGTAAACCTGTGACTTCAGCTGTACACGTATCGAGATTTAACTTAAAAACAAAGCAGACCGTGATCCAAGCCTGGAGCTGCGAGCTTTTCAGTGTCAACATTGTTCTTTTATAATCGCCAAATTTTCCAGAATTTGCTTTTTAATCGTCTAAATCGCCGCTCTCGGTTTCAACAACAACAAAACGAGTCAAAAAGCCAAAGAAATACTCCAGAGAAGGCCACTGTTTCGCAACGTTTCATAATCGCATGAGACATTGGTGGTAAGGTAATGCCGCAGGGAGAATGAGGGGCTTTTGGGGGCACTTGTGTTTCAGTTTCACCATCATAATGCCCCTAAAAATCCTTATTGCTCTTGCACTAATCTCCAGGCTACTTTAATGTCTTGGTTTACTGTTGAGGTCAGTTCTAAAATAAAACGGTGAGGCACTGTGGTAATGTTTTGTTGTTTTGTTGCTTTGCTGCTTTTTTTTTTTTTTTTTTTTAGTTAAATTAAAATGTCAAATCTGTAGCAGACCGTCATGTTTTAAGCTCCAGATGCAATAAAGTTTGGAGATGACGTTATGGCTAAGGTAGCGCTTCAGGCTCAGTGGAAGAATCGCTTGGAACCATTACAGGCAATCTGTATTTGGTATGCTCGAGTTATGATGTACGGCATTCAAGGCAACAATGATTGAGCCCCTTGCTGATAGTTCAGTGATGACACAGAGCAGAGATTGAATATCTTTCAGGCTATCATGCAGACTGTACCTTAGGGGCAAAGCAGAAGTTTAGGGTTTATTGCTTAGCCTGAAAACGCTATCAAGAGCATAATTTGACTTGGGGGAGGAAAGACATGCTTGTCCTAGGTGTATGTCCTAAAATTGTTTTCGTAATGCCTTCTGATTCCAAACGAGACCGGGAGGGATAGTGAGAGAACACTTTCCTCGGGGATCTCTATAAAGAAAGTAAGAAAAGTTCAATCACTCTTCAGCGTAGCCTTAACCAGTTGCAACATTAGTCAGGTTTCCGTTTGGAGTTTTGCGCACGATGGAATTGATATTGTGAAAATGTAGACAAAATGCAAGTGCGATGGCCGGTGTTTCCACTTGAGTGATGATGCTTGAATTAAAGGACATTTTGTCCTCTCGCGATAGCTCTTACAGAGCGCTCTTTTTCACAAAGATAGCATTTTCATTTTCATGTGCCCGCATGGCACGGAGCAGTTTTTTTTGTCCTGGAAGAAAATCGCTGACAGGGTGCTGGGGAACGCTTCGGGCGTGCGTCCATAGGACGTTTTGTTTTGGCAGAAAACGTGCCGGGTTCATCCGAGAGCTTAATAAAAATACGATGCCTGTTCTAGTTTGGTTTCTATGACAACAAGGTCTTGAAAACATTTCACCCGTATCGTGCCATATGATTGATTGCCTGGAAAGGCACTAGAGTGATGGCAACGGCGCCTTTCTGAATAGGTCAGATATTTTCAACTTGGACGTACAAAAACCGACGCAGCGCTCAGAGCTAAGACGCAGGGTGCAGAGCGGTTTTTTCTGGGCAGCTACAGGTGCAGACATGCGCTCTCTCAACAGTGGAAACAATCGATAAAAGACGCTGCCACATCAGCCGCTCAGGGAAAAAGAAATGCTTTTTTGGGCACTCGCTCTTATCACGTAGGCTGGAAAAACCACCACATGCAAGGGCAAAAAAATGTTTCCAAAATTTTTGAGAGAATTTCAAATTAATTATTGCAGCTTGATGGAAACACGGCTAGTGTTGGATTGTGCTAATACTCTGGCCGTAAGAAATGGGACTCTCTTTTCTTTGGTGTGATTTAATCCTTTTGTGAAAAGTTTTCGAGATGTTGTTGGAGTGAAGATTTTGCTCATCGAGACCTGTCACTAGCAACCTTAAGCTTCAGTATCATGGCCAGAGAGCTAATGCTTAATTAGCCTTTTTAATTTATTTCCATTCTAATGCACAGCTTTTGGTTGCTGTTTTGTTTCCAATAAGAGTCGGATCACGGGTCACACAAACACTATCATTATCCGATTTTTGTACTTTCATAATGTTGAATTTTTTATTAACGTACTGAAAAGGGAAACTTAAGGCACACGTTTAGGCACTGCATGTTAGTGAAGATATTTCAAGGTACGATAGGGAGAAGCCAACGCATCGTATGGAATTCAAATTTTGTGCAGTGAATTCTTAATCATTTGCAAGTATGAGAGCATGTTGTTCAAATGAACGATTTGGGGGGCCGCAAACCATTTAAGGTTGATTTAAGCATATATAGTGCGGAGCAAGCTTAATTAATTAATCAATTAAAACGTTCCTAATTTACCATTAACCCTTTAATGGGCTGGTTAGCTGTTTGATAGAGCACATTTTTAGGTCCCGATATTTTATTGTAACTTGCTCTGAGCTTAACCCAACCTGATCGTTCCATCTCTACCACTTGGTTTAGGTCTGTTATGCTAAAAAAAAAAAAAAGAAGACGAATAAATCAACTGAACGTCAGTATATCTTTTATGAGTAGACCTTTGCAGTCAGTTTCCTCCCATGAAGTTAGCAAGAACGAAGGCATGCTAGAAATGTGGACTCTGTTTGGGGAAAGATCCAAAGGAAGGCATATTATTTCGAGATGGAATGGTGTGAGAGGCCTTACTGAGCGTGACGAGTACAAATGAAGTCTAATAAGTAAGAAACAAACAAAAAAGTCTAATAAGGGTCAAATAATTTTCTAAAAACAAGTCAGTAATGCCACTAACGTAACTGCAAATGACTGTTTAGTACAAAATATGAAAATGAGAGGAGAAAAAAAAAGATGGCTTTTTTTCTTGGTGTGGCTATCAAAGGGTTAATAAGGCACCAGACAGAAGGGGCATTTTACACTCGCACGAAACCTCCCTTCATTTTTTTTTCTCATCCAAATTTTGGTTTAACACTTTGTTGTGCTGGGTTGCGTCTCCAGGTTAGTTGCTTCCAGCTAGGGTGTATCGCAGTGTGGTTTTAACCGTAATGCCTTCTGGGAGCTACGTCTACAATATTTTGCAAATGTTGAACGCTTTCATCTTTTTGCATCTCTAAGTACATCGCCTTACTTTTAGGTCTTTAAAGTTGACATCAAAGAATATAAGGACGGAGGACTTTTTAACTAAGGGCAGCGTGCATCGAGGGACTAGATGAAGGCATTCCACAGGCGAAGGAAATTCACAAGTGTACGCGAAGTACAGACACATCGTGACAGAATGCTCAGGTCATTTACACGAGTCAGGCATAATTACGTGATATTGCCCAAGGCCATAACTGACAAAAGGAGAGTATGATTGGCCAATTTGATTATTTTATTATTATTATTTATTTTATTATTTTTTTTTTTTACAATAAATACGCAAACTAACCCTGTGAGCTATTACAAAGCATGAGAAGAACCAGTTTTGCCAGGTGATCCGGTGCTTGTCGTGTTAACCGTGTGCGAGCACCGTGTCAGTGGAAATATTTTTAGTCCCAGTTGGTGGGAAAAAAAAAAATCAGACCGTAAGCAGGAAACTACCAAGGTGCGTTGCTTTTAAACCAAGTTTAATCAAGTAAACAAGTTTTATTAAACCTGTCATGTTTACAGAAATTGAAAAATGAACAAGAACCAGAGGCACATTTGCAAGGTTGTGCCATACTTCTGGAGGTAAACTTGATGCGATTCCAGATATCGTACCTGACATTTGGTTGGGAGAGATTTGTTTTAACTTGCCACACTGTAAGAATCTTCCAGTCACCTTTCACACATTTATATGACAGTACAGATATATTTTGACTCGGTTCAATAGTATCCGTTAGATTTGTTATATAACTGTTACCCAGCCAAGGAAACTCATTGCAACGACTGGGTCCGTGCAAACTATTTTCAGCTGACTTAAAATAAACTCGAAATAAAGTCTCCTCATTATCTGCAGGGGCCATCATATTAAAACGCAGTCCTGGGTGTTCACTTAATAGACAGACACATTTCTTGAAACTTTTAATACGGAAAAACCCACGCAGAAATATACCGTTATATCCAGCTACTCGAAGTGATTAAGGATAATGAATGAAGTCCAAAGTTAGTTAGAAAAAGTAGTATAAATAATCAGGAAATTAATAAGGAGCCACTGGATGATTGGAGTGTTGATGTAAATTCTGGTACAATCTGTGGAGAATACTGAACTAGGAAAAGTGTATGAACGTTGGGCCCTATTATATTTTAACCCTAAACATGCAGACATATACAAAGTTTTTTAATTCTGTGCTCGAATTTGACTGATAAAAATCAAAATAACTTTTAAGAAATTTCCGTTAAAAAAAAAAATTCGAAAAGAAATGACACGAAACGGATTGTACCATCTTTAAATAGCTGCTAGGGCAAAGAGAGGATATTACCTTTCCTCACGTCTTAGATCTGGATAAAAGGGTTGTTGTTTTAGAAACTCTAAGAAATCCAGAAAGTCTAAGATATTATTTATATTTCACAATAAATATGGAACAAATGTATTCTAGAAATATATTCTATAACCCAGTACAACCCAGCTCTGTCTCCTAACTTTTTGAGTTAAGGTGACCTGGCGCTAAATTAAATGACTAAACGTGAAAGTATTTAGATCTCTTAACATAAGAGATGGTTTAAAATTTAAATATTGCTTTATTCCTTCGATTCCCCCGAAAATAATCTAAAATGAAACTCTTTAGATGCATTAAAAATGATGAAAGGTATATCGAATTCAGTTATTTAAGTAGGTTATTTGTTTATAGAATTAAAATTGCTTGATAAAATGTAAAAATAAATAAATAAATAAATAAATAATTTGGCAATGTACTAATATAATGTTATAATCTTTAAAGATGAGACAGGATATAAAGGTATAGAAAACTACATAGCAAACTCTAGATGCTTCAGTGTAAAGTAATGATCTGAATCTTGGTTATAAATCTACAGACAGGTGACACATTCAAAGAGAAAACGTTGACTGTGATGCGGTGGGAAACGTTTTGCTGGCATGGTTTGGTTCAGGTTGTTTGATTAGACGGAAGACTCTAATCAAAAGTAATTCTGACCGACGACCTTTATCCTGTGATTGAAATTTCTGCCCTGCCCTGATGGAATTGGTCTGTTGCATCCACGGGGCAAGAAGGAGTGTGAAAACAATGTAAATTATATACTTCGGCTATCACAATCGCCAGATCTCAACACCTGTGGGAGCTTTTGGACTGATGTGTTATACAGCATGCTTCACCATTTAAAGAAATGTGAAGAAAGGTGCACCATCCAGTACTGTTCCAGATACTTGAAGAATCTATACCAAGGCACACCTACGCTCATCTAGTGGACCATGGTGGCCCAGCATCTGATTAAATGTTTGCATATGTTTCATTCGATTTCACCTCCCATTTCCTTGTGTGCATGTGATACATGCCAAGATCTTCCCAACGCACACAGTGATGTATGATGCAGTATGTGCAATAAATACAGTCACCATACTGCAATCATTCCTTTTCTCCTCCTCACCAGTGATAACGATGGACTACCTGTACACAGTACAGTTATTCTCCTAGACAGCTTGTTACCGCGGGTATGACAGGTCCTTCAAAGCTTTCTTTCATCTATTGGACTATGGTTATTGTGCTTACTTCTATGAAAAGAGCATTTTTTTTCATAGACCACTACAGGGCTCCATAGAGCCCTTAGAGCTCGTAGGACTTCATAGAGCCTGGGCCAGGATATGTTAACATGGATTATTTGCTGCGGTTGATGTGGTGTTTCTTCGTTGGATTTGCCATTAAAGAGGATTTGTGAGTCACAAGGCCAACATGACCAAAATGGCACCTTTAGGACACCTTACCCTGACTCCATGTCCTAATGCCTACAAGTGGCCCACTCCTTGGTCTATCACTCCATGAAGGGTGCCCTAGATAGCATTCACCCACCACTAAATAATGTTGTGGCGCATGCCCCTGAATTATACAGGCTGGAAAACTTATCCTCTTGGTTCGACAGTGGTATGATGGACCCAAGGTGGAAGCCTAGGTCTTGGAGAGGTATGCTGAGTTGCAGTGGACCTTATCACCAGTGTCATATCCATTGATTTCTATGGTTTGTTCTGGCAGAGCCAGATAGCCTGCTCGCATAGGATTCCTTGGCTAAAAATGGGCTTCAGCTCGTTTTATACGTGTCTTCCTTTACTGCTTATTGTTTCCACACTGTACAGGATTCAGCAACTGTGCCCCAGTGCTTCTTGTGACCCTGAGAAAGTCAGCAAAACCTTGGTTCCCATTGCTGTTTTGACTAGTTGTCAGAACAACCTAGTCACTACTTCTCTGAACAGATCTGCTGTCCCAGAGAAATGGCATACAGGTCACTTGGGTCTGATGTCTAGAGCCTTGGGTTAAATTTCCATCATATGCCTTTGAGTGAAAGTTGGTGATGCATTAGCCCAGACCTGGGATCCTTACTTTCCATCTCCAACTACACTAAAGAAGTAAGGTGGCAGACATCATCACTCAGGAATATAGACCAGTTGGGTGCCCAACCTTTACAGTGGCATATCCCTCTACGAGGGGCGTCTCCTCCTCCTCCTGGGCATTATATAGAGGTGTGCTGCTACAGGAAGTCTGTGGGGTGTGGATATAGATCTCTAGATTTTAAAGGTTAGAAAATAGGTTCCAGTGATGTGAGTATGGGAGTCAACTCTGAGTAATGATTTCAAAGCAACACTGGAAAGTTTACAGTTCTGACACTTGAAACTCGCTACAGCCAGCAAAAGGCATCGCATTCCACTTTTAAAATGAAATTCCTCTCAATAACTTTGTGATTTGGTGAGGTTACAGGATGTTTGACTAAGAGCAGCATGGTGGTGCAGTGGTTGCCTCATAGCAAGAAGGTTCTTGGCTCGATCCTTGTGGTTCTCCCGGAGCCTGCGTGGTTAGTTCGGTTTCCACCCGCAGTCCAAAGGCATGCAGAATAGGTTAACTAGCTATTCAGAATTGCCATAGGTGTAAATGGTTGTTACCTGTGACCAGTCCAGGATATACCTCTCCTCTAGCCCAAAGTCAGCTGGGATTGGCGCCAGATTTTTCAAGACCCTGGCAGAAAAGCGTTGTAGATAATGGATGGATGGATGTTTAACCACCAATGTGAATTGTCTCTTACCATACCACCAGACAGTTAATTGGCTATGTACAACTGAGGAGTGACAAAATTGCTTGACACTAGCTAAGCCACTACTTCTCACTTATAGATAGAGTGGTTCTGCTTTTACAGATACAGTGGACCCTCAGCTCACAAAATGATTTCGTTCCGAGACTCTGTTCGTGACCCGAATCAATTTCTCCCATTGAGATGAATGTAAATACAATGAATGTGTTTCAGCCTCAAAACATGTTTTTAAAGTGTATTATGTGTTTATGTGGCAATAAAACATAGAATAAAATTCAAATCACCTTAATTATAGAAAAATAAACCTAAATGAAATAAACAGATGA
>JAQLOM010000023.1:28457458-28471904 GCA_030068315.1 Chrysichthys thysi
GGGACTGAGTGAGTGTGTGAGTGAGTGAGTGTGTAAGGGACTGTGTGTGTGTGTGTGTGTGTGTGTGTGTGTGTGTGTGTGTGTGTGAGTGAGTGAGTGTGTGAGTGTGTAAGGGACTGAGTGAGTGAGTGTGTGAGGGAGTGAGTGTGTGAGTGTGCATGCGGGTGAGTGAGGGTGTGTGCGTGCGAGCGAGCGTGGGTGTGTGTGAGTGAGTGTGCGTGCGTGCGTGTGTGTGAGTGAGTGTGCATGCGGGTGAGTGAGGGTGTGTGCGTGCGAGCGAGCGTGGGTGTGTGTGAGTGAGTGTGCATGCGTGCGTGCGTGCGTGTGTGTGAGTGAGTGTGCGTGCGGGTGAGTGAGTGTGTGTGCGTGCGAGCCAGCGTGGGTGTGTGTGAGTGAGTGTGCGTGCGTGTGTGTGTGTGAGTGAGCATAGCCTTGTATGTGCATCGTACATTAAGTCTTGTATAAATGCCCGTAACCCTGAGATGCTTTAGGACACGTGTGTGAACTGTGCTCAGATCTCCCAGTGATGGCAGATGTGTCTACACAGACCAAAAAACATCCAAACCCAGCCTTTAGCTTCTGCTTTGACTCACAAATAAACCAAATCAACGTAATCGGCTGGATTACACACCGCCGCTATCTTCTTATAATGTGCTCTTCGAACAGATGGAGAAGATAGAGAGCTTTTCATACACATATATTTGTTTAATAACCTGCAGGTCAGGTTGGATTTACTGAGAAGTTCAGATGGGAAAGTCATTATTGACACCTCACACAGCCAAGAGGTGCCTGCCAAACTGAACCCACTCCAGATAACAGACGCAGTGCGGCCGACTCGGACACGTTTATTATCATTTATTACTGTTCCTAAACATTTAAGAGCAACCTAGCTGTATTCTGACCTTAGTAGTATTCTCTACGATCATTCTCATAAATGTGCTCCTGGTAAACATCCTGTACATAAGGAAATTTGCCTTAACGCCATCTTATTTCTGCCCCCACGACACAGCAAGATGGAAATACAGGATTATGTGAAATCCTGACGTGTATTCGCTTTAGATATCGACATGCCTGTCCTAAATATTTACCATATCAAGCAGTACACTGGAGAGACTACAGCTTACGATGGAGAGATATTTGCTCGAATTTGGCTCACACGTGTACATAGCACAAGAGTCTTTTCACTGTTACGAACACCATGTGACGTTCCACAGCGACGGGCTTGCTAAGGCAAGGAGAGCATTCACACCCCGGGCCCTCGAGAGTGCCATTTCACTGTTTAATAAAGCTGAGCTGGGCTGTCTCCATGTACTGACACAGAACCAGATACAACAAGCTCGGAGAAGGAGAAAGCAAGAGAGAGAGAGAGAGAGCTTGAACTGAGAGGAGGTGAAACCTCACTGTTTAGCGCTAAATACTCCCAAAGACTGGGGGGTGGGGGGGTGGCGAATACCACGTGTTACAGGAATCCCAAAATAAAAGATAGATTCAATTTCAGGTGTTTTAGGTGACCGTTACGATCACGGACGTAATGAAAAAAGTTCGTTGCTAGAAACTCCCTGATGATGATGACGACGATGATGAGACGCTTGTGCTGCATATCATGGATGCCTGTTCCGTCCGAAATGTAAAACCGTGGTACAAGAAGACCCCTTGGGTTTATGTGTCTCCAACCCACCCAAAAAAATCCCCCCCACGTACCCACGCTGGCTGAATATCTGAGCGTGTTATTATTCCGAAACCTGACTCTTTGTTTCCTCTCAGTGATTCTGTGACCCTACGATGTTGCAAGAGACTCCATACGGCCAGCGCATGCTGAAAAAAATCTCGCATGACAAGTTGCCCTCGTGCAACTCAAGAGGGATATGTTTACCCTTTACCCCTGCCTCTATGGTTATATTTAGAGTTCAACATGAGGGAAAGTGTAAACCTACTTCCACTGCTATCTGACACAAGTCACAGGTGGATACACACCAATCCTGTGCCTCCCGTACAGGCTTGGCATGCTCTCCCAGCGCACACTTTTTTTTGTTTCTCAGCAACGACAGTGTTCCACAAAGTAGTTTTTGTGACTTGCAAATTTCTTTGTTTGAGAGCACCACATTTTGAATTCCCCACCCAGTATAGTCTGTTCTCATGGCAAGGTCTTGGTTTTACTTTGAAAAGACGTTCGCGGAATACCAGACCAGCTTTTTCACCTCTTTTACCTTCACCGAGCCGTCTCCTGCGCAACTTCATTAAGTCACATGTGGTGTGCCTGCCATGTTTGCTAGTAGACTAAAAGGATAACAGGCTTTCTTGTGATTGCCAAAGCCTGGAGTCGAGCCACGTGATGATTCAGCACAAAGCCACAGGCGGCTTTTCAGCCTGCTCGCACATGCAGGCCTGTGAGTAAGACCACAATTAAGTGCCATACTGTCGATCTGGCGATAATAGACTTTAATAGACCTTCCCACTAGTCACACAGCGTCGAACTCCATTTCATAAAGTGCGTAACTCTTTTTTTTTGTTACTCTTCGAGTTTCGGTTATGCGAAGCGGCGTGCGGCAAAGCACGTGACCAGGAGGAATCAAAAAAAGCAGAATACCTTTGAACGTTCCTGTGTGCAGCTGGGAAATAATACCATTATAAGTTGGAGCTTGCATGTGATGAGAAGGCGAATAAAAGTGTACTGGATCGATTCTTTCGTTGATCGAACAGTTGAATCGAAAGAAATTAATTGTTTTAAGGACTGTTAAATGACTAACCCTAACCTTACCCCTAACCCTGAGAGATATCGAAGCACGTGTGCGGATTTCTGCGTGCACGAACGTGTACAAATGATTCCCAAACGAATCAGACGTGTTTGGAGACATTTGGGAATTAATGGGGTGCTGGGTGATTATGTCACGTCATTAAAACATCATTAAAACAGTTAATTTCGCTAAAAGTGCTTGAGCACGTTTTTTTTTTGCATGCACGTTCGCATGGTATGACGTGCCAACTTGGTGATGATTATGTTATGAACTCGTGAGAGAATTACATTTCAAGTCAAGTAAAGGGGGGGGGGCCCCCACAGAGAGACAAGATAGAAAACAGAAGCAAGCAATTGTTATAACTGTAACATGCTGCATCTTATTTATTTATTTATTTATTTATTTATTTATTTATTTATTTAATGGAACATCATGTCCCTTATGTTTAATCATCTGTGAAACAGCAATGTTTTTCCCAGTGTTTTCTTTCCTTTTTTTTCTTTTCTTTTGATACATTTTTTTCGACCTTGGACGAAACTGCTTGTGTAACTTCTTGTAACTCCCACCAGCTACTATGTCACTGTAAGAGTCACATATTTCAGATGTTTCTTGCACAATATATTCACTGGCAAGTGGATTCCAGACTCAACAGGCTTCAAGCGTGCACATTTCTTTAAAATATTATAATGAAAAATAAGGGTACATATCAGGCTTACTTTCACCGAACCAATTTGTAATCATGCATACATCTTGTTTCAGACCTTTTCTTTATGCTCTGAAGGATCGATCAGGAAAATGGTCCATTTGTCTAAGTGCTGCCTTGGCATGGACAATTCCAATACAATCTGTACTACACGACAGACCACTCGTGTATTTAAAAAACTAAACGATACACAGCTTTGACAAACTTTTATTAGAGGAAAATATAAGAAATACAGGTAGTCCTCAAGTTACGATGGAGACGCGTTCTGCAAAACTCATCGTAAGTCGAAAATACCGTATATCGAATGTCGTAGGCCACTGCTTAGCCTAACTTAGGTAGCTTAGACTAGTTTAGGTCGCATAGATATCTTAATCTAGCTTAGCCTAGCCTACTGAGGAGTCTTTTCCTGTAGGAGACATGTTGGGGCGTTTAGAAGACGTGCTTTTGAATTAAAATTAGCTCTTGAAGTGCACAAAAAACACGCGGTAATACACTACTGTACTGTACACCGATACACAAGGGAACTCTGTGAGTTGCGGGTGAGAGTGAGGCATCACGCAAGGGGAGTGATGCGTACATCCGGGCGTCGTCCACATACTTCTGGGCATCCCCCGTGTATTTCCGGGTGTCGTCTGAATGTATCGTATATCATACGCTGTTACGCTGGCCTGCCAGCGATGCCTGCCCGCGAATCTTAAATATTTTAGAAATATTTTACACTTTTTAGCGGATTGCAATCGTCATCGTAACTTCGAGAAGTTGTAAGTCGGGCCATCATAACTCGGGGAACACCTGTACTTGAAACAAATGTAACTGACTGGTTTTCAGTACTTTATAGCTTGTAATAGTACATTATTTAGCCACAAAGTCTGAAACTGTTGGTTTTGAAGAAGACACATCAGGTCTGTCTTTAGTGCTCTGACATTCCCTTTGTGTTGGAGTTCTGTTTAGTAAAGTCAGAACTCGACTGGTTCTTGGTCTCTCGTAATTGTGTCGTACTGAACCACCAAACGATGGCCTTCTGTCTGCCTCGTCCCAGATCACTGTGTGAGAGGTTTAATGCGCTGTCTGCTCCTCGTTTCAGTCTTCTGTTGTCCTTTATCACAACAGATAAGTCAGGATTTGTGTTTATGTCAGGAGGTGGATGGGGGATAAGGACGAGCACAGAGTGTGTTGTTCCTACAGTGAAACATGGAGGTGGATCAGTGGCGGTATGGCAGTGTTTTGAGGAGGAAGATCTGGAGACTCGGTCCATATTTAAAGGATCCTGAAAAAAGAAGAGTATCACTTTGTTTTTCAACATCACACAGTGCCTTCTGTTTTATGAATCACGGGACAAAATTTCATTCGTCAACAGAATGATGATCCCAAGCATTCTTTAAAATCGTGCCAAAAGTTTTACCCAGTCCAAAGAAAAGCAAAGTCTTTTGAGAATAGCTGGAAAACTATTTGAAAAGCATGGGATGAAACTCATACGTATACATACTTACTCGCATTCATTAAAGTGTTTATTGTTACATTACACTTCAAAACCGTGCACTTACATTTGTTTTAAATATTTCTTGCAAGCAGTGTATCGTTTATGTTTTTAAGAATCTGAGGTTTGGCCCAAATCCCTGCCCTGTTGTGTATATATCCACGGAGGTGCATGGATTATTGGACAGAATTGGAAGTGATTAAAAACGACATGCACCCATCATTCAGCACTTTATTTTCCCAAGCCTCTTTTGGGGCATTTCTAGGTAAATTAGCACTAACACACATATTAGGTCTTTTTTTGACTTGTAATATTTAAAAGACTGCAGTCCAAACATCACTGCTGTAAACACTGAGCATAGTCAAGGACACCAGCCTTACCCTAAACTTCACCATAATTATCTTTCGCTTGTTCGCTTGTGCTTATTAATGACTAATTAATTATTTTTCACACCATTCGTGCCCCCCCCCCCCCCCCCCCGCCGCCTTTTTACATTGTTTTCCCTAACCATGTGAAGAATCAAAGAAATCGGGAAATTCTTACACGCAATACTGACCAAGAATGTCGACAAGACTTGGGTTTTATGATCCGTGCATCCTTTTCCTGTGACGGGATCACCCCAAATCAAGGGATTAGTCTGCATTCTTTGTTATTGCGGTCGTCTTTTTGGGCGGTAGAAGAATAGCGACGCTTTCAACACTCGTGAGGTCAAGGAGGAGAAACAGAAAGAGAGAGCCAGCGAGAGAGGTAAAACTCAGCGCTGAAGCACGCCTGTACTGTGAAAACCAACACAGCTCGGCTTTTAACCAGAACCACATGCAAGGCCTACCATGGCCAAACCAAATGAATGAACGTTTGTTCTGAACAAAACCAAGATGTGTAACAGCAAGCTGATATTCACTAGCAAATGTCGCTGCGATTTTTTCCCCCCTCATACAGCGCATTTACAGCCGAGAGCTCTGCAGGTCGTAATGGGATCTCAGAGTGACTATTCCCCAGTCGTTGTTTCACAGATATAAAAATCCTTTTGCTCTTATGACTGTTTCCACTGGGGCTTTATCAAACAGAAATCGGAAAGGTGGGCAGGGCAAAAAGATTTTGTGTCAAACCAGACATCTAGGGTTTTATCCCACTACAGAGATTTATGCATTCACAGTACATGGGTGAAGAAATAAAGACTGGATGTGCGTGCCCAATTTGTGAAACTCTGTGGAAACTTTTAATGCAAAGCTCGAGGGGTTTTCAGCGCTCCAATATATGTGTGTGTGTGTGTGTGTGTGTATATATATATATATATATATATATATTGAAACAAATAAGGCAGGTTAAGACATGACTCATAGTGTAGCACGAAACCTTTCTGACACTATTCCCAACCTTTAACAAGTTTAAACCTTGTCCACATCGGTAAAAATCCCTTTTTTTTTTTTTCTTATCTACGTTCATGTCCAGGATTAAGATCTCGTCGAGCTCGACGATCCCGACGAGCCCTTAGTTTTATTCCTATCAACCCCGAAGAGTGCATGCTTAACCAAGTCCGCAAGAAAACCCGCACATGATGTACGCTAGGATTAAAAATAATGTAGCATTAGCGATAATGGAAGGCATGGAAGTGTGAAATGGGAGAACATGCTGAGTGTTTAAGATGCACAAAATGGAAGGTCTGTTCCTAGAATAACTTAATGTCAGTCATGAGTCCGCAGGTGTGGTGACACAGCGCCGTGTACAGCCAGGAAATGCTCTGCCCCACAAGGCAAACTCCTTGGCACTGTGAGATGGTCTTTCCTGGCGCGTGTGGCAGGTAAGAAACAACCAGTGCGCTTTCCAGACGCCACCGTGAGATCCGTCTCCAAAGATGGACGAGCCACAGCAAACCGGGATCGGATTACACCAATTAAAGCATGACTAGCTGTGTTGTGTAGTTATAATTCTGCTAAAGAGTGCTGGAATTACGACAGATTTGGGAAAAAGAAAAAAAAAGCCCCAAACCAATAACTTCATTGTTTTATTAGTCCAGCGAATCTCTCTTTCAAAGCCTGTTCTATGCCCATGAGGATATTTTCGTTTTGTCCTTAATATATCATCCTATCCTAAATCCTCATGCCTTTTATATGCGCTAAACAATAAACTATGGGAGTAATTACGTGTTCTGCTGTTGTGAAGCTAAATGCCTAGGAGGGTTTACACATGGGTTCAGAATTACACAGTTGGCTACTTACTGCCTACTTAGACAGCAATTATACCCCACCCCGCCATTTAACGGGACTATATTAAGCAACATTTTGTTGTGTTTTAATGGCAAACGTAAACATGATGAAATGTCAGGCTAATCGTATAAAAGTGGAAGGTAAGTGTCGCATGATAGCCTCGTCAATCAACATGGAAGATATAAAATAATCAACTGAGCAGGAAATAAAGAAATCAGGGACACCATATGTCATACTGCGTCGGATTAGTTGGGATTGTATTCTCCACATTGTGTAATTTTTTACTTTATTGGCATTCCGGTGTGTTCCTGTCATGCGGTGAGTGGGGATTTGTGGCTAATGTGGCATGTATGCAGAAACGAGCGAGAGTACGTGGGCCGGTTTAATGCTTGGTGATGAAGAGTGTTTCTGGAAGTAAAATGTGAATGGTTTTGTTAACGAAATGGTTTGTATGAGTAATGAGTAATTAATGATGTATTTGTATAAGTTGTGTTTTTACATGAATAAAATGGATTTGATTGGATCGACTGTGTAAGGCGTAGTGATGTTTCTATTATTAAAAATAAGATTGAATTATCCACAATTTCTGAAATAATTGTGCGGGAAATCCAAGTGAGAAACTGGTACAATTAACAAAAGTATGTTGTTGATTCTTAATCCTGACTAATTGAAATGCTTGGAAATTCAATATTTCAACCCTAAAGTGTTATTGGAGGATGTTGCAAATGAAATGTTTGCATTTTTATGTTGCAAATCAAGGTCAGTAATGTAATGTAAAACCATATATGGCCAGTGGAGGGTAAAGGTTTTCCAAAAACTTTATATATATATATATGTATATATACCGGTATATAAATATGTATACACAGGAGGTCCTCGGGTTACAACAGTCTCGACATATGATGTTTCGAGTTTATGACATTCGGTTCCATAAAAACTTTTTAAAAAATTGAGACATTGAGTGTTTGGGTTTATGCCTTTAGTGTCATACTTACGGACTACGTGGATGAACTAGTTTGCGCTCGGCAGAAGAATCCGCAGTAACACGGCGTATGAGTGATGAACTTGGTGAAGTTGACTGTAAAAAAAAAAGCTCAAGTGTTCCACTTGTGTTGCTTTGTTTGGCGACTTTTTGGCCCTTATCATGGCTCCTAAAGGAAAGTCCGAGTCTTCAGATGGTCGTGCTTCGA
The DNA here is from genome assembly GCA_030068315.1 of Chrysichthys thysi. NCBI lineage: Eukaryota > Metazoa > Chordata > Actinopteri > Siluriformes > Claroteidae > Chrysichthys > Chrysichthys thysi. The sequence goes on from JAQLOM010000023.1 coordinate 28,465,771, forward strand.
CGAAGAGGAACGCCATCAGGATGGAAGCGAAATTCGACATGTACAGGACAGGATATTTATGTCCTTTAACTTTTTCTGTGCCTTAGTTGTGTTTTTATGTTCTAGATGATGGTTGTACAACTGTGTTAGGATCGGGACGTGACTTAGGCTAGGGTGTATTTCCACTTACACCAAAATTCAGGTCACATCACTGTCGTAGGAACGAAACCGTGTCATGACCTGGGGACCCCCTGTGTATATATACAAACACATATAAACATAAAGGAAGATTTATTTAGCAAGGGAGAAATCCAAGTGGTTCTACAACCTCACAAAGAGGCATGGAGACATCCATTTTGATGTCTGGTGAAGTTTCCAAATATGGTTCGTCACCTCTGACAAGGTTTAAGGTACAAGACGTCTTTTTTTCTAGATTTATTTTTCGATGTTTAATTGTTCATTGCACTTCAATGTCATCTATGTTTCATTCTTTCTTCCTTTTTGTTTTGTTTTTTTTTACTCCTCACCTTTAAACACTTTGCCAAAATGACATACGGAATGATTTGCTGATCGCACACTCTTTCATTTTCACCAAGATTGCTCCCATATCCGTGTCACAATTATTAGCTTGTCGAATTATTTCAGCTTCGTCCCTGACATTTCTTTTTAAGATTCCGTCTACAAGTATGCCTGCTGGACGCAATCTGAGGTAATGTCATACACAAGGAGTTAAATTAAGTCCAATAAGAAATGCCACTCTGCAATTTCCAGATGCTCTCAAGGGAAGTAAACAAGCAAACGCGCAGCCGTAAAATTAAGAGCCTCTTCTGTCCTGCTGCCATGTGACCGCAGAGGCATATGACTTCCATAACTCTCCCTGCTCATTATCTGCTGATGGTAGTGCATAATTGAGTCAGTGTTGTTGCAGCTTGGCACGTCCGTTACCTCGGCTTGAGAAGACTCTCGCCTCCGTCCGGCCTGGAAACATACTGTGAGGCACTTCACATGATAGTCTCATGCAAGGAAATGGGAAACTGGGATACAAAGGCCAATTCTATACATGAATATAGCTTTTCTTAGCGAGCGTCGCTTTAATGACTCAGCTGGTCAGCAACCTGAACCACACAATCATTACGTTAAACCCTCCAGGCTTGAAAAATGTAATGAGAAGACATAGGACGCTGGGCTATTCTTGGTTGCTTTGTGTTGGCAGCAGGGACTCGATGGTTAAGGATCTGGGTTACTGATCAGACGGGCGGGGGCGGGTATGGGGGGGTGCAAGCCCCAGCACTTCCAAACTGCCACTGTTGGGCCCTTAACCCTTTCTGGCCCAGGGATGCTGTATCATGGCTAACCCTGTGCTCTGACCCCAGCTCCCTAACAATAATATATATCTGACCAATTAAGTCCTATTATTATTATTATTATGATTATGATTATTATTATCATTATTATTATTACAACATTGATTCTACGGAGTAAAAGCTCAAGTCAAAGAGGTCAGGATGAGGGCACGGTAACGAGGGATACACTCATCCCCTGTATGTAAGAGGACAAGATAAGATAAGTCTAACCAGACACACCAGATGTCCTTCAAAGCTAAAAGTCCACACTAAGCTCTGTGGAAAGCTTCTACAATCGATACACGTAGGCTATAAATCAATGGTAATGCTCATTTAATGACCACAGGTCATTTCCTCAGCTACAGGAACTAAAATATAAGTATATTAATTAGTCTTATAGCGAACATATAATGAGGAACCATTCTGACATATTTCTATGCCTTAAAGGTCCCCTATGTAGGATTTTAACCACCTGAACACCCCTATCTTACCCCTCCCTTTGTGAACTGGAGCATACGGTGGCCGTCGGGTGCCTGTAACGTACTTCCAAGTACTTACATTCACACTCCCTTCCATTTTTGGTACCAAATAATAAAGAATGATCCTCCATTATTCAAAATTTAGGTTCTCAAACTTGTCATCCAGCCCCAGCAAACACTGATTCCTCTGCTTTCTTCTTCCTCATCTTCCTTTTTCTTTGTCGTCCTCCCGGTCCTTGCTTTGGGATTCACGCTGCCCCTTGGAAAAACTTGAAAGCAGAAGGTGCTCTCTAGGAGTGTGTCCATTCTGGGCTACTGTAACAGTGCAACATGGCGGCTATGTAGAGGTGGACCCGCTCCCTGTGTAGATATAAAGGGCTCATTCTAAGCTTATGAAAACACGACGATTCATAGTTCCAGCTAATTACGCACAAATTAAAAATCATACTCATGAATGCTATGAGTATATTATGGAATATATACTCTGTTTCTGCTAATAGATCCCCGTAAAATTCTACATCGTGGACCTTTAATATTTTAATCTCCTTAACGTAATAATAATAATAATAATCCTAATGATAACGATATGTTGTGCCATAACATTTCAGTGCAATTTCCATTTTCACAAATACATCAGAGGCATACCTGGTACGAGGTCAATCATGTTTCAAGTTGCGAAGAAATCAATTATGCAGGCTCTTGAGGCTTCCTCCTACTAAGGTTCAAACATCTGAGCGATCAACCAGACAGCATGGAATATTGCAGATCATACAAACTAGAATGGAAAGATATGGAACATCTCCTATCTCATTTTTGAATAGAGTTTTAAACGAGACATTAAACTACTAAAGGAAATAGCTTGTACAGTGTAAACAATTACTATAGATTTTATCGTAATTTACAGGCAGCTTGGGTTGGCAGTAAAGAACTGTAAAATTTACAGTAAACAACTGTAAAACATATTTACGCTAAAGTACTGTAATATCTTACACAGATTAAAATGACATGTTGCATTTTCCCCAAGAACCCAATCAGAGGAGCCTGACAGAGGTGGGATTTGAACACATGACCAGTTTATCGGTAACACACTGCCGCCACAACTAGCTTAAACTCCGCACACTGATACAACACAATCTCTCAGTGGCGTTACGTCAGTGTTAGCGGTAGTTGATTCAGTGCAGGCTTGTCGCAGGGTTATTGGAGTGGTTCGATGGTTAAGGTGTTGTGTACAGTTCACATGGTTGGATGGTCTAATCCTAGACCTAGCATCATTGGCTAAAACCCGTTAAGGGTTAACTTCAGCTCAGCTGTATTCTGCATCAGCCAAGCGAGCTGTACTGACTTATGTGTTGTTTATATGTAACATTAAGATATTACAGTAATGTACCATAAATATGTTTTCCAGTTGTTTACTGTAAATTTTACAGTACTTTATTGACAAGCCAAGGTGCCTGTAAATTACTGTAAAAATCTACGGTCTTTTTTTTTTTTTTACAGTGTACTTCATGCATGTATTTTAATTTGTACATTCTACTTATTCCTTTTTTTTTTTTTTTAATTGTAATTACTAATTTATTGTAACACTCATGTACTTCAAATTTTTTTTATAAAGTTGAGTATAAATAAATAAATGGCAGCACGGTGGTGTGGTGGTTCGCACTTTCGCCTCACAGCAAGAAGATGCCTTTCTGTGTGGAGTTTGCATGTTCTCCCCGTTGTCCATGTGGGTTTCCTCCGAGTACTCCGGTTTCCTCCTACAGTCCAAAGACATGCACAGAGGGGATTAGACTAATTGGCGACTCTAAATTACCCATAGGTGTTAATGTGAGTGTGAATGGTTGTCTGTCTCTGTGTGTCGCCCGGCACTGGATTAGCGACCTGCCCAGGGTATGACCCCGCCTCTCACCCAAAGTCAGCTGGAATTGGCTCCCGCTTCCCCCCGCGACCCTGAACAGGATTAAGTGGCAGAAGACAAATAAAGATGAATATAAATAAATAAACCTAACCCTGGAGCACCCTCGGGGGTCATATTTGACCCTAACATTTATTTCATTCTTATATTCAACTTACTCATTGGTTGATGGACATTAGTGGACATCCCAGTAAGTCTCATAAGAACCATTTCATAGCATGTAGTAGGTAAGGGTTAATAAATAAAAAAAAAACTCCTGTTTTTGTGTTCACTAAGTCCGTCTCATGATTCTATCCGATGGAGATATTTTTCCTATTATAAGGTGGTCTGGATTTTCCAGGGTTAAACTTAAATTTCTTGTCAAAAACGTGTTTTTAAAAAGAAGTATCTTCTTAGTATTATGTCTCTATTCTTCTCACCTTTCTACTACAAAGCAGCTTCGACCAGCCTGAATTCCAGGCTGGTTTCTACTGGTTAGTACTGGTCAAGCTGGTCTTGATGCAGTTAACATGATATTTCTGGTTGCTCTATGCTTTGTGCTGGTTTTAACTGGTTTGTTTGGCAGAAAAGTGTACACTACACACCACCTACTGGTAGCATTGTGTGTCTGGGGGTGTCACTGTGCCCTGTGAGATACAGACAGACCTGCTACAGGACTTTTACAGAGATGTTTAATATTGACATCATGTATTTGAAAAGAGTGCTGGATTGAAAGTGGAGTAAAGTACTGGGAAAATTCGCTGCATCTAAGTAATGTGTAGAATCGTCTTTTGGACACTAGAAGGAGCCATACTTTCTTTGTTTTCTTTACAAGGCTCATGGCCTCGCAAGCATAAACATTCCCAGCATTCCCCAGATGTTAACGCGTGGATTATGTTTAGCATGTGCTGCTCAAACCACTCCGACTATGGTCACATTCATCATCTATAACCGGTCATTTTTCAGGGGGGTTGTTTTTGGGGTTTTTTTTCATCTTAGCTACTGCTCACAGACTAAGAATGAAGATTCAGTTATTAATAAATGCTTTTATTACTCCAGCTAAGAATACATCCCATAATATAAACGGATAAGATTGATTATGTAGAATTAAGTGGATGCAGTTTGGTTGTGTGTGTGTGTGGGTGAGTTTGTAGGGCTGCCAGCTGTAGTAATGCAGTGCAGTGCTTAATGCATGGTTTTAAAGATATTCATACACAAATACAGGTAGTCCTCAAGTTACGATGGAGATGCGTTCCCCCATACCCATCGTCAGTCGAAAATATCGTATCTCGACCCACTGTGTTGAAACACTTAGCCTAGCTTAGGTATCTTAGCCTAGCTTAGCCTAGCCTACCCTTTTCCTGTAGAAGACATGCTTTTGAATTAAAATTAGCTCTTGAAGCACAAAAAACCCTGCGGTAATGCACTGTACAGTACACCGATACACAAGGTAACTCCGTGAGCTGTGGAGGAGAGTGAGACGTCATGCGAGACAAGTGATCCAAGCGTCGTCCGCGTACTTCCGGGAGTCAACCAAACGGCCGTGTATGTCATATGCTGTTACACTGGCTTGCCAGCGATGCCTGCCCATGAATTTTCTAAATATTTTACAATTTTTAGTGCATCACAATCAACGTAACTTCGAAAAATCGTAACTCGGGGAGCACCTGTGATTTATTCAACATTACATTTCTGTAGGATTCTCTTCTACCCCGGAGTCTCTGAGTCTGTAAACTGTTGATTGCTGGTTTCACATGTGTATACTGATAAGCTGAATGATTTTTTTAAACAATTAAAACATTTATACACTTGAATATGAGTCACAGCCTTTCTGTGTGGACTTTGAATGTCTGTGTGGGTTTCCTCTGGGCGCTCCGGTTTCCTCTAACAGTCCAAAGACACGAGGGTTAGATCAACCAGGCACTCTGAATTGCCCCGAGGTGTGAATGTGAGCGTGAATCGCTCTTCGTGTCTGTATTGGATTGGTAATCACTCTGCAATTAACCTGAGGTCAGGTGGGATGGGTTTCAGGTTCCCCGCGACCACGACGGACGGATGGATGGATGGATGGAAGGAAGTATGGGAAAGTTGAGTCTCCTGAAAAATTTCAAAGCAATGTTACATCCAACAGACCGTCTAAATCTCAGAATTTTAATGAATGAGAGTAATATGTAGGAAAACAAAGACAGGTCATCTTACTTAGATACTTACTTAAACTGGTATTTTGCTAAACTTTTTTGCAGACTACACCCCTGTCTGTCTATCTGTCTATCTATCTATCCCCACTACCACTGAGATGTGAGAGTGAAACATGACGTAAGCTACCCTTTGATGTCCATATATATCTAGAAATTATAGTAACTTTTATGCAGTTATTATTCAGTTATTATTGTTCATGTTGAAGTGTGTTTAAATTTTTGGGTCCCTCTGTATATATATATA
>JAQLOM010000023.1:28472004-28483636 GCA_030068315.1 Chrysichthys thysi
TGAAAATGTGATGATGTTTCAGGTCATATTTAAGCAGAAATGTAGACAATTCTAAAGGGTTCACAAACCTTCAAGCAACACTGTACATTTCTCCTTTAGACGGAAGGTGCTTTCCAGACCTGCTGATGTCCTACTTGTGGTTCAGAGTCATCATCACTTGAAATTGTTTTTGTAAGAAGGTGACTCCCATTTTAAACAAAAAGGCTTCAAAACATGTAAACGGTGCCATATTCACTCACTCACTCATCTTCTGCTGCTTTATTCTGTTCAGGGTCGCAGGGGGAAGCTGGAGCCAATCCCAGCTGACTTCAGGTGAGAGGCGGGGTACACCATGGGCAGGTCACCAATCCACCACAGGGTGACACACACAGAGACAGACAACCATTCACACTCACATTCACACCTACGGCCAATTTAGAGTAACAAATTAGCCTAATCCCCTCTGTGCATGTCTTTGGACTGTGGGAGGAAACCGGAGTAGCCGGAGGAAACCCACACGGACATCGGGAGAACATGCAAACTCCCGTGGATCAAACCCAGGACCTTCTTGCTGTGAGGTGATGGTGGTAACCACCACTCCACCGTGCCACCCATGGTGCCATGTTGTCTAATCTTTTATTGGGATGAACACACTGTCAGCCTGGACCTCAGGGCTGGAATGTTTCATGACAGGATAAAGGTCTGATATAACCTTAACCCTTTACTGATTTGTAGCAACTCATGCCACTAAGAAGACAAATGAACCTAAACCCTTCCAGCACAATATGCAGTATCACACACAGTATAACACATCCACCATTTTCCTTTAATAAGTCTCTCATTTGTACATTAATATCAGTCGGTCTCCAAACCATATAATAAACCATCGAAAGACAACTTTGACTACATGTATAACTAAAAATAACAATAAACCAATGAAAACAGAATAAAATGTCCAATAAATAAAGCATGTTTACTCAATAGCAAACAGAGGGATCAGTATATATTACAGGTCGGATAAACACAGCCGCACAGAAAATCTGGCCAAAAGGCATATTTCGTGTTGAAGTGGGCCTTTCTTAGGCACCTGCCTGCTTCTCGGTCACACTGGCAGAGGATTTTCTCACATTTGTCTTTCAGGGAATCTGGAAAGAAAAACACATCAGCAATAGTTTCCTTAAAAACCGTACTCACAGGAATATTATACTAGGACAGGGCCTATATACTGTATACTGGTTATACTGGTTATACAGTACTTACTAATGCACAAGGGAGAATCATAAAGTAAAGAAAGAATACATGAGGCAGCTTTAACAGGAGGAACGGTGAGAAACTGGACATATCCCTTTCCCACACAGTCCCCATGCGAGACAAGGCATTTGTCGTATTGTTCATCGAGCTCCTGGATTCTTGCAGAGAAGAAGTTTTTCTTCTGCTCCCGAAGCCAGGTGAGCCCCACTTCCTTTACTTCATCATCAGAGGTGAATCTGTGACCGCACAGAGCCTCCTTCAGGGGACTGAAGACGTGATGATGGGTCAGCACCAGATCCGGGCTGTAAGGAGGACGTGGGAGATGTCGGATTCCGAGCCGCCGCCCTGTCTCTACTGTCCCTGCTACTGTATGAGGACATGCATTGTCATGGTGCAGTGAGACTGTTTTGGCCAGCGTTCCTCTTCTTTTGCTGCGTATTGCAGGTTTAAGGTCATTTCGCAGCAATGGACAGAAATTTACACTGTTCAGTGTTTGTCCCTGCGCTTGGAAATGCCCCAGAACAGGAACCTTCATGTCCCAAAAGAACGTTAAGATGATTTTCTTGAGGGAGGACTGACCTTTGAATTTCTTCTTTGCTGGAGAAGACGGATGTCTCCACTTCCTGCTTTGTCTTTACATCATGTCAATAGTTGCTAAAACGTTAGAATTGCTCATCTTATTTCAGCTAGGAGTTTGAGTACATAAGATATGAAGAAAACCTTTTTAGCAACAATGAAACACGTTGTTATTAAAATATCCCTACGTGAATGCCTTTAAGGAATCTGCTATAAACCTCCTCCACTGCTTTCACCACGTATTTAGGTTTTCCCTGTGTATTTACACTTGCAATTACTGTGGTTTGTAGAGGCTTAAAATATCATGACATGAGAGAACAAAATGACTCTTCTTTGTCTCTGACCTACAACTCCCTCCTTTCTCTCATAATGGATCCACTGTGTTCCTAAAAACCGGTGGGAATACCTCACGAGGGCGTTCGAGGCTCGTACACTTTTCCGCAACAGGTTCTCTTTAATTTGCCCCGTTATTTTCAGGTTGAACTTGAATTATAAGAAGCACACACCAGAGCTCTTGTGCTATTTAGCACACGGATGCTAGTTTTCATTTCTCGACTGTAACACATACCGCAGTCAGCCTCTTTGTCCTCACAAGTCCATTGATACTTGTCGGTCGTCGTCTGGCAGCCTGCGACTTCCGCATCACCATAGCAGCAGTCGTGCTTGTGGCAACACCTAAAAGTGCATTTATAGAACATTCGCAAGCTAGTCCATCATCAACAAGTGTGTGAGAGTTGCAGGAAGGATACTAAGCTAAATGCTAGAATGCTACAAACAGTAGGCAGTAAACAAGCAGATAGTCAGACTATGAACAATACAGGCTCATGAGATGAAGAAGGGAAGAAAAAGCAGAGCAGGAGCCTGAGCAACCTTGAAGAATAGTGCTATCCTTGGGTAACAATATAGCAAAAGAGATTTACCACATTTACCCAGGAATCAATGTCTGCACGGAGATGCTACATGAACACGCGTGAAATGTTTTTCCTGCTCTGTAAGGATTCCTGTCTTGGGACGTCTAGTTGACTGTTTAATTATCCAAGAGCCAATTGTGAGCACTTTCTCCAACCCTGGAATACATCCCTTGATTACGTATGTGGCTTATCTTTAATCTAGACTGTTTACAGACACTACCCTACTTACGAACATCTGACTTACGGACATTCGGACATGCGAACAGACTGCGACGTAAGTTGAAACCATGTTCGCAATACTTCCGCAAGTCCGAATTTTGAGTTGCGAGCCTCCTGGGTAGTGCAACGTTTTGCCGTAAGCCACGTTTGTGCTTTAGCAGTTTGATACATTTCTCAGTGTTTTGTGTTTTTTGTGAGAAAATGAACCCCTCCATCATGGCTAATGGCAAGCGATGATAGCGGCAGTGCTACGAAGCGCCAAGCAATCTCAATGGAAACGAAGATTGCCATAATTAAGAAATTAGATCGTGGGGAAAAGAATGCGTTTGTACGACATGAATCGGTCAACTATCAGTACGATTTACAAGAACAAGGAGTGGATTATGGCACATGTTAAGGGCTCTGTGCCTATGCACTATGCACTCGACTATTATCAGCAAGCAAAGGGGGAAGCTGATGGAGCAGATGGAGAAACTTCTGATCACATGGATTGAACACCAGAGGTAGAGATGGGCCCAGCTTAGCCTTACGCTCATACAAGAGTAGGCTAGAAACCTTTTTGAGAATTTAAAGGCTAAGGCTGGGGAAGACGCTGCTGATGATACCTTTTCAGCAAGTTATGGCTGGGTTCATCGGTTCAAGAAACGTGCCAATTTGCACCATGTTTCAGTTACTAGCAAAATGGCAAAATAACGACTTACGAGCAAATCAGTATACAAATAAGGTAACTTGTTCGTAAGTAGGGGAGCGTCTCTATGGTCTTTGCAAAACGACAATCTTATCATGCGGCTCACATGGCTTATTATGCTGTACTTTTTAAAAATGAAATCCTGTTTTTCTGGGAGGAGGAGTGACATGGCTTTCCCTGGTTCCTAAAATATCATGTTTAGGTTGATGTGGGTTTTGTATGTGGTGAGTGCTGGGTGGACCTATTTTCAGACGCCCAGAATGCAGCCAAGGATGGAAATTTGCTCAACTGTATGAAACATCTTCACCAAACAGAACACGTTTAGGTTGTGTATACATCTAATGCTGTTTTTAGAAAACACCAGTGGCTCTATAACATCAGTCCGATGTAAATATCTGTGTCTAATCATGTCTTACCAGTCCGCCCTGTCTCTGGGCCAGCCTTTCCCTCCAAGCCCACAATAGCAGCCATACATGACATAGGACAAGGCCGACCTTCCTGTGGTGCATTTGATGATGCCGGCGAGCTCCAGTACGCTTCTCTTACTCCTCACAGATCTCTGGGCCTCCAATGTAGCCATACTGACTAATAAGGAAACAATGATTATTTTAGATCACTAGCTGTCAGAGTGATATTTATTAGTAGTGTTGTAACACACAGCATATCCGGTGTGATTATGGACTGAATAATATGCATAATAAGGAATGCATAATAATGCGTAGCAGGTGTGTTTCTGATCAGCATAAACATCACAGTACGATCTCAGGGAACTGTACAATATACGCAGTACTGTGTAAAAACCTTAGGCATATGGAAAGAAATGCTTTGAAGTAAAAGTAACTTCAAAAGTAACGAAATGAAATCTTTCTGTTTAAAAAGACAAAAACCAGAATCAGAGTCAGAAACCATTTATTAATCCCTCACGGGAAATTGTTGCATTGGCGTGCTCCCTTCAGCGTCTACCCAGTGAAGAAGACGCGATAAAACACAAAATTATAGTAAAAAAGGAACATAGTACCCCCCCCCCCCCCGTCTTCAAAATATCTGAAATACAATAAGAATATAATCCTGTCCATAATATACAATAGATACCTATGAAAATTTAAATAATAAAGAATAAATTAACATGGGGTTTACAGTGCAAATTGAGGTTACAGATGGATTCAGGGTACAAATACAGAGTTGTTTGTGAGTTCATGCACATGAACTTATCCGGGATTCATTTTCAGAGGGAGGATCTGAATACTGTAGTTTGATGGCCACTGATAAGAAGGATTTCCTGTGGCGCTCTGAAATGCAGCGTGGGGGAATGAGTCACTGGTTGAAATTGCTCCTGTGGCTGACCAGCACATCATGCAGAGGACGAGAAGAGTTATCCAAGACTGACCTTATCTTGGACAACATTCTCAAATGTTTCTTGTGCTGACTCGGCAATGCAACATTCATAAAAAATAAATATGTTTCATAAAATTTGTCCAAAAAAAACCAACAGGGCGCCTGAGACTTTTACACAGTACTATCTTTCTATCTGTCTGTCTGTCTGTCCGTCTGTCTATCTATCCCCACTACCACAGAGACGTGAGAGTGAAACATGATGTACAGCTACCCTTTGCTGTCTATATAAGCTTAGAATAACTTTTTTATGCAGATTATTTTTCATGGTGTATCAAGTGTGTGTACATTTTTTTTGCACAGTACGTATAATACAACAATATATGGTTTAATATATAGTTTTCTATGTTATAGTCCTCTATGTTGAAAAAAGTTGTGATTTATGCTGGACATCATTTAAAACCATGTTCTATTTACCCATTATCATCTGCTTCTTAGGTTCTGTTTACACTTGGTATTAAAATGCAAATCAGGCGATATCCAAGGTGTCCAGCTGGCCACTTATGGTCAGATCTCATCACTACCTACCGTCATCACTTTACATCCTTGTCTGGGACGTCTTAGCGTTTTCGCTACAAAAGATACGTGGTCGAATGCGTCCCAGACCACATCAGCAAGTGGACTGAGTGAATGCGTCTTGGTGGTCGTTTACACTTGTATGTAATATTGTCCACTTGTGATCTGATTGCTCAAGATGCATTTTAATACCCGGTGTAAACAGAGTTTTAGTGCCCTAAGGAATATGAGCTGATCTATGACATGGGCTGATACCAAAACACAGGTTATACCATCGATCATCAATAGACTTTATCGTTAACTTCTGCACTATAAAAACTATACAGCATGAACTTTTCCTACATAGTGGACCATAAGGACTACTGATGTACCTTTATATCTTTATTCTAAGAGCTACAACATGTGCACTTTCCCAAATTCTCCTTGATGGAACCACCCAAGTAATCTGGAAACGTACAACACGTCACAGTAGAAGTCAACCCTGGGGATTTTGTTAGTACAACTAATGTTTAGAGATAACTTCACTTACATGTACACATCAGCTAAATTTCTAGGTGGAGAAAACTTCATACTGACCTGAGAGGAGCAGGAAAGTCCAATACAGCGCTGTCATTGTGGGGACTGAAGTGAGTTTCAGTAGTGCAACCGGAGCTTGGGCACTTCCCCAGGAGCAGGAACTGGAGCACACAGCACTGAAGACCTCGAAAGCCTTCCCTTATTTAACCTTTACTTAGCTGCTGCCTCAGATAATCTTCTAAGCATCACTAAAGCTTTCTAATGTTAACACTGATTTTTTGTTTGTTTGTTTGTTTCTATTAAACATTACAGATTTGACAATAAATAAAAAATGCAAGTAAATTTGATCTTGGGTTTCTGTAAATAAGATGTTTGTTTGTGTCTCAGTTTTGGACGGGGAGACAGATCTCGTGGAGGCGGGATCTACACCGGCTTATTGGTCAGTCTCTAGGAGTGCACCACACTGGCCACACCCACTGTGAGCACAACTGTTTTAGCTTAGTATGAAACTTTGCATGACAGTGTATATTGGTAGAAAGATGATTTCTTTGTATAAGAAATAAATTATTTTAAAACATATACGCTAATCAGTTTTTTTTCTAAAACTCTATTCTATTCTATTTGAAGTGAACATCCATCACTTCCTTCTTTATTTGTTTGCAGTTTAATGTGCCCATGGTCTCCACATGGAACTAGTATGCAAATTAGCCCGTGACGTCACCAAGCGACTTTTGAGTTGCTTTAACTTAACTTTCCCCTGAAAAAAGTTGGAAACCCCAGTGCTATTGGCAGTGATCAGCAGATGACACGGTTTAAATGTGAAGCTGCTGAGCTCAAATATCAACAATCGCTCTCCAGAATCGCTTACTCCACCTTTAAATGTGAATCACACCAACGTAAACCTGAAGGAGTCGATTCAAAGAGTCGACTCTTTCGAGAACACTAAATAACTCCTGTATGTGCTGTTATCTGTGATCTGCAGATGGTGCAGTTCAAATGTAGATCTGTTGAGTTCAAATATCACCAGGCTTTGTCAAGAATAACTGATTGCTCCTTTAAAGATGACTTAATACATAAGTTCACCTAAACGAGTCGAATAAAAGAGTCGACTCTGTCTCAAGCGTGTCTGTCCTCATGATTCCTGTGTCTGCTATTAGTTGTGTTCAGTTCAAATGTAGACCTGGTGAGTCCAAATATTACCCGTCTTTCTCCAGAACCGCTGACTGCACCTTTAAAGGTGAATTAATACACAAGTTCACCTAAACGATTGGAATAAAAGAGTCGACTCTTTCTTGAACGAGTCTTTTCCATGACTCCTGTGCCTGCTATTGGCTGTGTTCAGTTCGGATGTAGACCTGGTGAGTCCAAATATCACCCGTCTTTCTTCAGAATCGCTGACTGCACCTTTAAAGGTGAATTAATACACAAGTTCACCTAAACGAATAAACCAATCGTATAAAAGAGTCGACTCGCTCTCGAGCGAGTCTTTTCTCCTGATACTCCTGTATCAGCGATTGGCTGTGTTCAGCAGATGGCGCAGTTCATATGTCGAGAAAGTCACGTTATACCCAAAGATCAACACGTCGCAACACGTTGTTTGATTCCGTGGATTCAGTGGTGGAATATTCCCAAGATATTTACATCCGTTTACAGCGTGGTACAGCTTTATTTTTATGATTTCTTTTGGCTGAGTCGATTCCCTCAGGTGAGTCATCTGACAAAAACAAAACAACGCACTGGTCAAACCTCAATGTGTGCTAGGACTGAATGAAAACTCAACCTTAGCTTAGTTTAACTTTTATTCTTTTATTGGGTTTGTTAAAAACAATGCTAGCACCGAGTCGTGTTTTTGTAGTTGTCCGGAAAGCTAAGATTTTTAATTTATAACGTTAAAGCGGCTAAATAAACGCCATGCTAACAATACACAACATAGTAATAGCCATTGGATGTCTGGGTCATTTTTGGATCATTTACTCCGTGTTTTAGGTATTAGAGATGCACGAAAGACAAATTTAAACAAGGTTTAAGTGGTTGAAAGATGAATAAGAAAGCTCTGCTCGGTGGCGTTTTATTTTATATTCATTTTATATGGAAATGAAATCACATCATTGGTGAATTTCCACATATTAGCATGGCCTGGTCGGGTAAACTCCCTGCTTTAGTGACCAGTACAGGCACAAGGACTATTTAGGAATAACGTCACTAATTTGTGTGACTGATTTGAGGGTTTATTTCATGTATTTGCCCAAAAATTTCAAACAAATCTCAGCTTCTGTGTGGAGACGTTACAGTGAAGTTGTTTAGTCTGACTGCTAGCTTGCTAACTAGCCAGCGTCCTCGAGCCGCGTGACGTCAGACGCTGTACCAGGAAGTGTTTTAAATAGTACTTTCCCTCGCACTCACATTGTTTCTGTTGACAGACCTGTGAATATTGTTGTCTTGCAGGTTTTTGACCCGAAGTGACGTCCCTACCACGCATGGGAGCATGTCAGGAGTGTGTCAGGACCGAAGCAGCCGCTGGCAGAGTATTGAAAAAGGCCTGCAGTTCATCCAGTGAGTCCTTCTTGCTGTAGAAGTTCTTCAGGCTCATTGTAAATATCTTCATGGTTGGGGTGAAGTTTTCCTCTTAGGCCCAAGGTTGGTCTGGAAAGCTGATCGGAGGTGATGGTGACCGACAAATCATGGATTGTGTGTATAAATGTTAGGACATGACTTTTCCATGCTGAATCAAACCAATTCCATGCCCTCTGGTTTCAGATATTCTTCAGATTTGCTTCTAGATGTTCCCTTGAGCTCAAGGAGTGAGTGAACATATCTGAAGTTTGAGCAATCGATAACGAATGGCTCCAGAGTTACGGGGTGGTTCTCTCAAAGGCCCAGAGTGGCGGCTGTGAAATTTGACATCGTGTTTGGGGCTTAATGTTGAAGTGGATAAATCCACAAACCTGTACATTTCTATAGCACTAGTTTAACAGGATGCGATGACGAATGCTGCAAAAGATCATTCTTATCTGTAAATCCTAATATTGCAGGATCCATGCAAGGTGCGCAGGAGCTTGGGTCCACCCTTCGACACGGCTGTGTTTGGAAATCCAAAAATCCTGCTTAAGCCTAGCTCACAACCTACATGGGACGTAGGGTTCGGTAGCGCGCAGCCGGGCCACAGGAATCCAGGGGAAAGCTTGGGAAAGAGTCCAGACGTAGAATTTGACAAGCCGTGGGGAAAATCGCGTCATTTGCCCATGGAGAGCGTATGTCCCACACACGTGATCAGTGCGTCTGACTTGCAGTTAACCAGTTTCCTGTCCCGCGAATGACGCACTTGACGATCACTCTGACTAGCGTGTGACAAAAGCCAGGAATCCCTGTGTCATGTATTCGGTCCTCGTAACGTGTGCACAGCACGTTCCCGATCTGCATCTTCTATCATCTACCTCCAACACCCTCAGTGGGTGCAGAAATACGGAAATACGGCGACAGCCATCATCTTCCCTTGTACAATGCTACGCGATTTCCCAGTATATTTTACACTGAGTCTGGCAACTTACATCGGAATGAAATGCAATAATCTTCAATATTTTATGCCCATGTTGCATTTCAGGCACCTGAATATCACCCCAAGTCACTTTATTTTCCAGATTTAAGGGGTTTTACTTCAACAACAATTTGTTCTCAGACTGTCTAACGGGTAGAAGGTGAGATGGACTTCTGTCTTGCGAGCCGCACAATTAGCAAGTGTGGAGTACTTGTGTAGTAATTCTGAGGCACGTCACTCGTGTATTTTTTTACGGCTGCTAGCCGTGCGCGTGCTTTGCTTCAGGTGAATAAACGGAGTACGGGTATGCGATCTTGATTTTTCGCAGGACCTGTAGAATGGCAGTGTGCAGGACCAGATGTCTCCACCACCAGTCTGCGACCTTGTACAGCGCTGAACGTGCACAAGCGACGCTCAAGTCTCACGCACGATTTTGCAAGATTTTTCCGTGTGGACTGTCCGCAGTAGCACGTGTGGCTGGTTGTGAGCTAGGCTTTAGAATAACTCGCGCTATTTTTATTTTTTCCCGCTGCTGAAAGTCCACCCTACTCACTGGCTTTGCTCTTTGCCAGTTAGACAGTCTGAGAACAAATTGTTGTTGAAGTAAAACCCCTTAAATCTGAAAAATAAAGTAACTTGGGGTGATATTCAGGTGCCTGAAATGCAACATGGGCATAAAATATTGAAGATTATTGCATTTCATTCCGATGTAAGTTATATGTAGTTGTTTATGTGAAATATCATGATGTTCAAAACTCCTTCAAGGTTAAAAAAAAAAAAATGTATTACGTTTTAGACCCCCCTCGGCTTTCAGGCTATACCGCAGTGTATGATTCTTACAGAACGGTGTTGCCATTGGTCGATTTGGCATGGAATATCCCAGAGGAAGTTGATGTTAAATCAGTATCTAACGGACAGAAAACAGTCGTACTTTAAGGGGATCAAATTTGAGAAAAGGAAAAGAAAAGTGGGCTGGTTTAAGAAGGGAGGTGATGCATCAGATGTTAGATACCTGCGTTTTCGGCTAATCACTAAATCACCGTGATTTAAAAAAAAAAAACCCCAAATAACATGCAAAAGGTTTCCCTGCACACCTGCCCTGCTATCAAGTACTAAGTGCTATTGAGTACAGGTAGTCCTGAGGTTACCGTGGAGATGCGTTCCAATATCCCCATCGTAAGTGGAAAACATTGTATGTCGAACCACTGCTTAGCCTAGTCTACCCAGGAGTCTTTTCCTGTAGGAGACATGCTGGGGTGTTCAGAAGACATGCTTTTGAATTAAAATTAGCTCTCGAAGCAAACAAAAAACAGGCGGTAAAGCACTGTACAGTACACCGATACACAAGGGAACTCCAGGCATTGTCTGAACATATCGTCCGTCATACGCGGTCACACTATCCATGCCTGCCCACAAATCTGAAATGTTTTCTAAATATTTTACAATTTTTAGAATATCGCAATCGTCATGGTAACTTCGAAGAATGGTAAGTCGGGCTGTTGGAACTAGGTGAGCACCTGTATTACTAACTGCCATAACACAGGCCTACCAGATTGACCCAGCCAGGTTTCTCGGCTGCTGCTAGAAAGGAAATGGTTTACTAACAAATTTTTAGCAACAGTAACGCACAGGCACCATCTATGGGTGTTGTGGGTTTTTGTAAAATTAGTTTTTATTTTCAGAATCCTCATCAAGTGGCAACTTAATGAATGATCACACGCAGTGGAGCCTGATGAATACAAATTTTGATATTGTATTCCTTAATAATCAGATAGCTTTACATCGGCTGATACAATTTTTTTTTTCTTTTAGAAACCATAACATTAGCACAGATTCTCCCTAATGCTTTTTATATATACATCAGTGGTGAGCCGTGCATTTCACACCTAGGCCTTCAGTAGTCGTCGCCCCCGTGACCGTGAATGAAGCCGCGACACACACAAAACAATTAATAATTTCCTCATAAACTTGTAATATTATTTAGGAAAATCACAACATTTTACTCACCAAAAATGAGGATTATTTGTACACAAAATCCATCCTGTGAGC
>JAQLOM010000023.1:28518330-28541325 GCA_030068315.1 Chrysichthys thysi
ACATGCAAACTCCACACAGAAAGGCACCAGTGCCGAACCCGGGGCTCGAACCCAGGACCTTCTCGCTGTGAGGCGATAGTGCTAACCACTCAGCCACCGTGCCGCCCCGAAAAAAGCGTTTACTTTTATTTAAAAAAAAAAAAGTTTTTGATGTTTTAAGTAAGGTTAACGGAGTAGAATTTACAGTGTATACACATTTATTTATTTATTTATTTATTTATTTATTTATTTATGTGTTTGTTTTTCTTTTCCTTTTTTACTCATAGTATACCATCACATTAACAATGGATGCAATTTTTTGATGTACGTAATATTTAGAAAAATTGTGGTGTTTTTTTTGTTTTGTTTTGTTTTATTTGTTTCAGTTCATATGACATGCAAAACCTTTAAAGAAACTGTTTTGTTTTTGTTTGGTTTTTTTTTATAAATTCTGCATGAAATGGTTAACCAGAGAAAAAAAAGCACACCTTCATCTTGAAGACTTTTCAATGTCTCTTAAGGTACAGCTTTACCTGGCTGCTAATAATAAGTCCTGAGACTGGAGACTCCTTCCACAAATAGCTAAATAACTAAACATTTCCACAGACATGTTTCTATACGTTGTTACCATAGAAATGATGACACATTGGGCTGAGTGCTGATTTGCTCTTTGGGAAATTCAATCTCAAAGCTTTCATTTGGAAGAAATCCAAATAACTCGACAAAGCCTTCGCTTCTGCAATCTTTTCTCATCCCCTTCAGCGCACAAGTCGCTGCATACATGAATGAGGTGATAAAGGCGAAGTTTTTCATGCCTCCCTCTTTGCTCAGATATCAAAATCTAGTTTGCTTGTTTGTTCTTTTCAAGGCTGGATGTGAAGCAGGAGCCTGAAGGACACAATATTCCATCAGTGCCTTCAGATGTGTCTTATTTGCGGTTATGGGACGCTGTGTGATGTTGGAGCTCTTGCTCAGCTGCTGTACTTTGAGCCGACGTGCTCCTCTGTGCTCATCTCGGCTTTGATAATAATCGCAAAGTCGAGTTTTACTGCACTTTTTATGCTGTGCTGAATCAATGCTGTGAATTAATCTAGCTTTGTAAAGCTTCCTGTTGGAGAAAATTGTATTGATGGTTTAGTAAATTGAGCATCAACTATTTATGGGGTTTGTTTCCAACCATGCTAGAAAAGACTTCACTTACTCATTCATCTTCTGACGCTTAATCCTGTTCAGGGTCCCCGGGGGAAGCTGGAGCCAATCCCAGCTGACTTTGGGTGAGAGGCGGGGTTACACCCTGGGCAGGACGCCAATCCAGCGCAGGGCGACACACAGAGACAGACAACCATTCACACTCACATTCACACCTACGGGTAATTTAGAGTCGCCGATTAGTCTAATCCCCTCTGTGCATGTCTTTGGACTGAGGGAGGAAACCCGAGTACCTGGAGGAAACCCACACGGACACTGGGAGAACATGCAAACTCCACACAGAAAAGCACCCAGGTCGACCCCGGCGATCGAACCCAGGACCTTCTTGCTGTGAAGCGACAGTGCTAACCTCCACACACCCTTATAATTTATATATATATATATATATATATATATATATAAAGATTTTTATGAATATGGTATGGCCTTAATGTAGGAAAATAGTCTGTTTTATAATGGTTCTGGTAAAGGTCTTTAAAAGCATGTTTGCTTATTTTGCAGGAAAGATATGACTCTACAATCTTCAAGGACTTAAAGGTCTGCTATGCAGGATTTTGAGGCTATCTTTTATCAGAAATGGAGTATATATTCCATAGCATACTGATAGAATTCAAGTTATGAAAGTTATGTAAGTTATGAAAAAAATTGTGCTTTCTTCAGCTTAGCCCTTTATATCTACAAATGGAGCGGGTCCACGTCTACAGAGCCGCCATGTTGCGCCACTACAGGAGCCCAGCACGGACAAACCTCTAGAGAGCGCCTTCTGCGTTTCACATGTATCCGAAAGGAAGCACGGGAAGGACGACAAAGAAGAAGAAGAAAGGAAGATGAGGAATCGGAATCCGAGTTTGCTGGTGCTGGAGAACAAGTTTGAGAAATCAACTTTTGTAAAATGGAGGCTCAAACGTATTATTTTGCACCGAAAGACAAATGGAGTGTGAATGCCAGTCCTTTTTAGCACTGTATGTTCTAACACGCACTCGGAAAGAGAGGAGTAAATGATGAACAGGTGGATCCTACATAGTGGACCTTAGTAGTTAAAATCTTTGAATGAATTGTGAATGTACTCCGACACTCATTCCTCAACAAGTTCCTGTTTTCAGGATTAACCCTTTTTGACATTATGGTACGCCATTATGGATGACACCTGATTCATAATCGCACTATCCGGTGTCACCGTGATGAGAATGGGTTCTCTTTACCCTTGAGGTTTCTTCATCATGTCTTCCTCAGGGAGTTTTCCTTCTCCACCGTCGCCTCTGGATCGCTCAATAGGGACTCGTTTCTTAAATGAAAAATTTGCATCCAGATTTCTCCAAAGCCCCTTTGGGATAAAGTTCACTGTTAGGAAAAAATAAAATTGAATTGACTCGGCTAAACTGCGCCTGTAATAACACAGCTTTTATATACAATTTCCACCACCACCCCCCCCCCCATAAATGCTGTGTCTGTTTTAAGACCCCTTTTTTGGCAGTGCACATTATGCAAAGTTAATCTGTATATCTTTAAGCCATTATCTTGGCTTTTTTGCGCCAGGTGTTTATGGCAGATTGGCACGCTGTAGCAGAGTACCTTTTCTCCGGAGATTAAAGATGTGTACACTGATTTACCGGCTGTGCTTAAACAAGCTGCTCATTGGCCCAAGGCCATCTGAGGGCTGTTTTGAGATCCATCCAGTATTACGCTGTATATCTAGATCCATCTCCTCACTGTGAGCCAGTGAACTGTTCAATGACTTGGGACAGCCATTTCACAGTCGGCATGCTCTGTGTCGCTCTCTCTAAAGATAAAGAATGATACTTTTTTTTTCCTTCTCTCATTTTATTGAGCTGGCCCTGCATGGTGCTAGGGAAGATATAATGCCGAAGTTTGACATGAAAGCACCCAGAGGTAGGAGTGAAGGAACATTCAGTGGATGTATGTACTCCTTAAATTGGAAATGCAGGCGGGTTTTTTTTCTTCTTCTTCTTCTTTTTTTTTTCTTTCAGGAAGCTGAGTATTTTCTTTTCCAGCCCTAAATCAGAAAATGGAATATGAAACTTTTCTTTTTCTTTCTTTTCTTTTCTTTTCTTTTCTTTTTTCCCCCCTACTGAATCATTTGATATCGCAATGAATGGTATTTAAGGCTGTCCTGATTGTGCTTTCACATCTGCCATTTATAATTTGGAAGCTGCTAGCTTGTAACATAATCCACACAAGAAGGCAAATTGGTTCTCCAGGCGGGGGACAACATGGCACCTGTTCTCAACTCATTACACTGATTGAACAAACTTGGGAGACTTCCATGTCGCAATATGGCAGGTAAACTAAATGAAAGGTCCACTATGAATGATTCGTCCACCTGAATGCCCTTTTCTTACCCCTCCATTTCCAAAGCATGGATGAGAACAGCAGGTTCCCACAGTGCACTTAATGTAATGCAATTACTTACATTCATGCTGTCTTGCTTTTTGCTGTGCGAAATAATAAAAAAGTAAGAGCCTCCATATTTTTTTTTAATTTGGTTTTTCAAACTTCTTAGCCAAGGTGGCACGGTGGCTTAGTGGTTAGCGCTGTCACCTCACAGCAAGAAGATCCTGGGTTCGATCCCTGGGGTCGACCTGGGCGCCTTTCTGTGTGGAGTTTGCATGTTCTCCCCTTGTCCTTGTGGGTTTCCTCTGGGTTCTCCGGTTTCCTCCCACAGTCCAAAGACATGCACAGAGGGGATTAGGTTAATTGGCTACTCTAAATTACCCGTAGGTGTGAATGTGAGTGTGAATGGTTGTCTGTTTCTGTGTGTCGCCCTGCGCTGGATTGGCGTCCTGTCCAGGGTGTAACCCCGCCTCTCACCTGAAATCAGCTGGGATTGGCTCCAGGATTAAGCATCAGAGGACATGTGAATGAGACCTTCAAACACCTCTTCCTCTTCCTTCTTTTTCCTGGTCTTGCTTCTTCTTCTTTGTCTTCCTTTTGGGGTTTCATTCCAGATTCACGCTGCCACTTGGAAAAACGTAAAATGTCATAGGTGTTTTCTAGAGGTTTGTCCATTCTGGGCTACTGTAGTGGCGCAACATGGCGGCCCTGTAGAGGTGGACCCGCTCCCTATGTAGATATAAAGGGTTCATTTTAAGCTTACAAAAACACAACGATTCGTAGTTACAGGTACAGATGCACCCCTAATTACAATGGACCGACTTATAATTTTTCGAAGTTATGATGACGATTGCGATGCGCTAAAAATGGTAAAATATTTAGAAATGATTTAAAATTCACGGGCAGGCATCACTGGCAGGCCAGCGTAACAGCATATGACGCAATACCTCACCTCGCACAATGCCTCACTCTTCGACAGGAAAAGACTCCTGGGTAGGCTAGGCTAAGATGGGCTAAGCTGGGTTAAGCTAGGCTAAAATAGGCTGAGATACCTAAGCTAGACTAAGTGGTTCAACACAGTGGTTCGACTTGCGATATTTTCGACTTACAGTGGGTGTGGCGGAACTCCAATCGGAACGGAAATCTCCACTGTAACTTGAGGACCCCCTGTAATTATACACTAATTAACACAAACTTATGAATTCTCCCAGTATGTTTCAGAATATATACTCCATTTCTGCTCATAGGTCCCCTCAGAATCCTACAAAGTGGGCCTTCAAATATTGAAAGAACTCAAATCTGAACAAACATGCCTTTAAAGAGCTTTACACCGAAGAACAGATGATTTTCTCACGTTAGGGCCGTATCATATTCATAAAAATCCCTAAGAATTGTTTGTTTCATGTATTTATTTAACAGTTAAATAAGCCTTTTCTAGCATGGTTGGAAACAAACAGCATAAATACTTGATGCTCAATTTCCTAAAACATCAGTACAATTTTCTACACCAGGAAGCTTTACCATGCTAGATTAATCCGCAGCATTGATTCAGCACGGCATAAAAAGTGCAGTAAAACTCGAATCGGCGCTAACCGATTATTATGAAAACATACTTAGGAATGCTGTATTCCATTTCTTGTAATAGCTGCCCCTAAATCCTGAAGCCTTTAAAGATTTCTGCTTGAAACGTTGCAGGTAGCGGACACTAATTAGCAGAAAGTAACTCGCGGACGTCAGCGACCTTAATTCAGTAGTAACAGCCCTTGTTCGGCTCGACAGAGCGGTCTGAGAGGCTCCCTACGTTGTAATCGAGTGGAAAAGCAGTTGTTTGCTCATACAGTAGCCTGAGCCTGAACACTCTGGAGTAAAGAGTAAAGGCTCTCCGCTGCCAGGACAGATGACCGTTCGATACCTGCTCCCCCTCTCCGCAGAGCACTTGTGGGATTCTTTGAATTATACCGTCAGGGATGGAGTTAATCTTCTGCCTGCTAATAAACCGCAACTTCATCAGGTCTTGCTGCAACCCATACTTGCTTATTCAGACGCTCCCCGGCTTGCTGCGGCTCCCGCCGGCTTTCTGCTAGAGCAGTCAAGAGGTGCCGAAGCTGCTGACCAACTGCAGGAACGACTGCTGCTAGCGTTTACACCTGGAGTCGGACTTGCAGTTCAGTTCTTCATCCTGATGCGTGGTTTCGAGTAACGACAGCGAGGCTGTCACAGGAATGAAAAGGAACTTGTATGTAATTATGAGAGTGAGGAATATATGCTAACCTTCTCAGGCTGATGGGAAGGTGTTAATTTCAGTCTAGCAGCAAACGCCGCCAACATACTCGTGTGGAACGGCATCTCCATGACAGTGGAAGGTCAGAGAAAGTATAAAAATGACTACACTTCTAATCATCACAGGTTTTACTCCCCCCTCCAGCTAACGTTTAACTTGAAGCAGGAGCTTGCACCACTTTTAACAACCTGTTAAAAACTTTTCTCCTATTCCGACTCACCTGCAGCTCACCATGCAAAAGCTGGCTTCTCAGCCATGACTTCATCCAGGGTTTTTTTCCCTTTGTTCTTTCTTTAGATAGCAACCACATGATGACAGTGATCTGCCTCCGTGTTCGTTTTGCTCTGAGGTTGTGTTTCTTTGTGCGAGTTTCTGTGAGTCCCTGGAATCATTTGTCTTGACTGAAACGCTGAAAGTGTTCATTCTTACGATTAAAATATTAAAAGTCACTAGAATATGTCATTATGTCAGTGGTCACCCATGCTTTTAACCATTTATCAGGTGAAGCTATTTACATATTTGGTAACTTTAACGGACATCAGAATGGCCCCCTATGCCTCTCTGTGAGGTTGTAGAACCACGTGGATTTCCCACATCCTAAATAAATATACAGACATCTCAAAAGTAAATAGACCGACCCCTCCCCCAATCCTCCACCCCATTATGTTTTATCTATGCGGACACCACCTGGTGCTTCAAACTTGTTAATATCTGATTATTCTTCATGTCAGATTATAGTATATTAAACGTTTAGTGTGACTAGCCATGCGGCGAACACCAGCAGCCAAAGAGTTGTGTGATTTTCAAAGAGTGTGTATTGTGGGTCAGTCTGAGGGTGGAATTTGCCAGTGTATGATTGTACAAAACCTTGGGATTCGTCTTGTTACAGTCAACAGAGTGATCGTACAATTCAAAAGGAAAGGAAAAGAATCACCAGCGTCCTGCTCAGGTCGACCTGGACCCTCCGACAGGGGTCTTCAGACCGTCGAGCGGATCTTTGAAATAAATCCCCGTTGTAAGGCTGCTGAGCGACTCCAAGTGAATCGGAGAACTTCTGTGAGGGATCTCCATCAACTCGCCTACTATGGCAGAGCAGCTAGAAGGAAGTTTCTAGAGATACGTTTTTCAGAAATGATGTGTGTACTTTTGCGATGTCTGTATTCCAGACATTAGTACTTTCCTGACATTTCACTATGGACAGGGAGGTTTTAGGCATTTTGGAAAAGAATATTAAAGTCTGTAACTCTTAAGGGATCTTGCTATGACATTGGGGTTATTCCTGTTTCTTTACTGCCAAGATATGAGTTGTGGCTGAAGACTTCAATGAATATCCGTGGAGTTTTATAAGCTTGACTGCTGGTGGTGACGATGTTGGCCCACGATGCGCTTGCTGTCAAGATCGCACTAATATCTTCGCTTAGCACTGGTCACTCCCTTAGAACAATCCATTTGGATTTCAAGAAAATGAGGATTTCAAGGAAACAAATGGGGTGCCATTAAAATGGGGTCGTGTTTACCATGAAGAGAAAAGTACAAGTACATGAATGTTTCCTCTTGTGGTATTCACAACTTCGCAAGTGGAAATGTTTTGTAAGCTCAAGTTTTCAGAAATGTAACAAATGAGGGCAATTTAATATACAGGTAGTCCTCAAGTTACAACGGGGATGCGTTCCGCCACACCCATCGTAAGTCGAAAATATCGTATGTTGAACCACTGTGTTGAACCACTTAGCCTAGCTTAGGTATCTCAGCCTAGCTTAGCTCCGCTTAGCCTAGCCTACCCAGGAGTCTTTTCCTGTCGAAGACATGCTTTTGAATAAAAATTAGCTCTTGAAGCACAAAAAACCCGCAGTAATGCACTGTACAGTACACCGATACACAAGGTAACTCTGTGAGTTCAGGAGAGAGTGAGGCATCACACGAGGCGGGTGATCCGGGCATCACAATCAGCATAGTAACTTCGAAAAACTGTAAGTCGGTCCATCGTAACTTGGGGAGCACCTGTATTGCAATTTTTTTGGTCATTTTAGCATTTTCTTCATAATTTTGTAACATCTGGGGAAAATCTTGATATCCCCAACACCCTCATCTTTTCTTTATGCCTTAGATTCCCTACATTACGTTTCCCACTTGTTTAGCTTGCTAAATTGTTAACGTTAGCCAGATCAGGGTGTCTTCTGGCATTTATCTAACACTGAGCATTCTACGTACACGACTTCCTGTGTCCTAATCACCAGCTCACGAGTTCCATCCAAAGGCAGCAATACGTCCACAGAGATTAATGATGCACATTTGTAAAAGGGTCGCATAGAGTAAACAGTAGTTATTCTCCATATATTGACAAATGAGTTTGGGTTAACCGCCGAGGACTTTTTTTTTTGTTTTTAATTAAAATCTGGACGCAGATTGCAAACCGAAAATCAAGACGGAACTCGACTTCAAATAAACTGGGTAGACTCGATAGGAAGACTTTAATTGAAGCTGCTGCCTTCAAACCCCCGAGCTCCCGAATGCTAAAGTAACCAGGAGCAATTTTATCAGGATATTGCTGGCACTCCTTATTTTAGTCAATCGTTTTTTGATGGCTTTGCTGTTGAATTTGTGAGGGACAAGCATCCAGTGGGGATGAACATGTGCCAGGATTATAAAGCTGGCTGTTCAGTGCTTTTGAACCCTCTTGCTTGGCAATGCAGCCTAAAACTAATCACATTTCTCTCCATGCAACTCATAAATGACATTTCTTTATGAAATCCAGACTAGTATTTAGACTCCAGCTCTTTGGACATTTTGGGGTTTTTTCTTTTTCATTCTGGAATGGATTTTTCTTACGAAAACGAAACTGTATGCTTGTTTAAGGCAGAAAGTGTACGTAGTTGCACATAATACATGTTACGTGGGGTTTCATCTGTGCCAGCAAATGGCCACACTTTGGATTAGAGAGGAGGTTTCGGTATTAGGTCGGCTTAGACTTTAATGGAGCAGCTTAGGCCCCCCTGTACACGATTATAACATTCTTACCGGTCTATTTCCATCAGGGCAGATGTTCTGGAATGAACGGGACCACATGGCCGCATCTCAGCGGTGACTAACGCTGCCATAATCGAGCTTTTAGTGACCTGCATAATAGTTGTTTTGGAAAAATAAAAATGAAACAGTGGAGAGGCTCAGTGTAATTACTATAAAAAAATCTATGTCTCTGTATATCCATATAAATATATATACAGAGAGAGAGAGAGAGAGAGAGAGAGAGAGAGAGAGAACTGGGAGAGAAAAAGACAAAGCACGAAGTGGAGACGTCCATCTTCTCCACGAAAGAAGGAATCCAAAAGTCAGTCCTCCCTAAAGAAAATCATCTTAATGTTCTTGTGGGACATGAAGGTTCCTATTCTGGGGCATTTCCAAGTGCATGGACAAACAGTGAACAGTGTAAATTCCTGTCCATTGCTGCGAAATGACCTTAAACCTGCAATTCCCAGCAAAAGAAGAGGAACGCTGTCCAAAATGGCTCGGGTTCTGACATCTCCCACGTCCTCCTTACAGCCCGGATCTGGTGCTGACCCATTATCACATGTTTGGTCCACTGAAGGAGGCGCTGCGCGGTCACAGATTCACCTCTGATGATGAAGTAAAGGAGGCGGGGCGCACCTGGCTTCGGGAGCAGAAGAAGAACTTCTTCCCTAAGTTTCCAGAAGCTCAATGAATGATACAATAAATGTGTCTTCTTGCGTGAGGACTATGTGGAAAAAGTTTAGTTATTTATTCGTCTTCGTTCGTTCGTTCATCTTCTGCTGCTTAATCCTGTTCAGGGTCACGTTCAGGGGGAAGCTGGAGCCAATCCCAGCTGACTTTGGGTGAGAGGCGGGATACGCCCTGGGCAGGTCACCAATCCAGCGCAGGGTGACACACAGAGACAGACAACCATTCACACTCACATTCACACCTACGGGTAATTTAGAGTCGCCAATTAGCCTAATGCCCTCTGTGCATGTCTTTGGACTGTGGGAGGAAACCGGAGTACCTGGAGGAAACCCACACGGACGGGAGGACATGTGAACTCCACATAGAAAATGTGCCCAGGTCGACCACTACACCACCATATATATATATAATTTAAAAATATTTAATACAATTTTACATTTCTGTGTATATTCCTTTGTGTATTCACATCTCTGTCTCCCGTGATGGCTGGATGCATCAGGATTCTGCTGTAATTGGATGTCTGGCTCCTCTGTGCCTCCACCATGCAGCAGATCATTCGCCACACATCGACCCTAATCGCAGACATTATGGCGTGGTGTCACGATGAGCTCGGAAAAGAATTCTCTAACACCAAAAGCACACATCAGCACTGACGCCAGGTTCATTGTGACTTTTTCCCGAGACGGCCCTTTAGCCCAAATTGCAGCCATCTGATCCTTATATTAACTGTTCTTCTGTCATGAGGGAAAGACACAAGGAGCTGACTTGTCTAAGAAGAGACTGCCCAATGGATGTCACAGTGGCCTGTAAACTGGATGGATTCCTGGCCTGTAATGCGACCCGCTCCTTATATAGAGACATTATATGGAGGCATGTCTCACCAGGACGTCTGCGCTACTGCTTATTTCCTGAATGAAATAGTTCCATTAGGTGCTATATCTCAGGTTCTTCAGGGTCACCTCCAAACATCGTTCTAGTCAGAACTAAGGTGCGTCAGTTTCCCCCGAAATTGTGGCATATGTTATCCACGTCATTCTCACAGGTCCAGGCAGGTACTGTAAGAGGCATAAACCTAAATGATGCTTACGCTTCTGTAGTGCCGGAGTTTCCGGTCATTTCCTGCCAGCGTCCTAGGACGGGTGACAGTATTTATATGAAATAGAGGCATATGGTCACTATGTGACTTTGTTTAAGGTATTGCTGGCATGCTTTAGAAGGAAATTGTGGAACCACGGTTACCATGGAGGACACCTCACCCGTCCCAGAATGGCTGCAACCCGCTAGCTCCGGGTGCAGCAAAACCTTCGCAAATTTCCTATCAGCGATCCTTACGCTTTCCTGGTCTATGTGGAACAAAATATGCCTTATCGTGTCGTCCTTTCCTCGAGACCGCCACTGTCGGTTCTGGTGTGCTACCCACGGAATAACCATAAATATGAAAATGGAATGGGTTGAAAGGATTTAATAATAAATGCGACACCTTGAGAAAATATCTTCAATTTCACCGAACAATTTAAGATCTCTGGCCTAGGACGGCACCGTGTGGTTGTTGTGGATTGTTTTTGGGATATCGCTCTAACCTGCGAATATGGTGGCTTTTTCCTCCCCGGTGCGGAGGATTATGGGAATCGTGAGCTGACCCCTTTAACCCTAGCGCGGTATTCATTGAAATTTCATGTATTATTTTTAATCAACTGTCAACAGTTATACCTACATTTCAAAACATCTCCCTCGCTTGCTCTGCCCTTAGGCCTCCTCTGCACGGACGGTGCGAACTCCGAAACACTAACGGCCATGATTAAAAACCTCCTCGACAATTTGAGCAGAAAGAAGACTTTCATTTCGTCTCTCGGTATTTGAAAAAGCGCAATCATTCTTTTATCGCAAAGCCTTTTCCTTTGGAGTGCGCACAACCCATTATGACATGAACTCCTGTGGTTTTGTAACACCATGTGGTCTGACCAAGAAGTGTTGCACAACGGTAACATATGAAATTTCTCTGAAAATGCTTTTTACCATGAGAACGCATGTTCTCGTCTGTATCTGCAGGCTGTGCCGTGAGAACCTTGTACCGTCCTGGCACTTCGGTGTTGCCAGAGCCGACTCTGTGCAGGAGTAAACGTTTTATTTAAATGCAGCTCATGCTTTGGGGAGTGGTTGGGGGGTGGATGGTGGTTGGGGTTGGTGGATTGGTGGGGTGTGTGATATGCTGAAGGTCAGAAGCTTGGAGATGCTGTCTCTCTTTCTCTCTCTCTCTTTCTATCTATGTGCTATTGGTGTTATCACCTGCTGGCTGATTTCCAGAACGCTTGTCAGTGCGAGCGGCTGACCTTTCTCAGGCTCGTCATCCGGTGCAGGGTCGAGTCCGGGCTCCTGATAGGCCGCTGGCCTCGTTAGCACCTGTCACTCACAAAATAAGGTTGAATAAATATGAAAACGTGGCCCTTTGTAGAATTTCCGAGCTGGTCCAGATGACCGTGATTAAGACAGAAGTGCTGTAATGAGAGAACCCGTATTAAAGGTGACGCACGGGCAAGGTGAGCACGCTACATTACGGTATATTTCATGGCTGACAGCTGGATGACAGAATCAATGAGTGCTCCATCTGTGCAATCACCTGTCGTGCTATTTTCGGCCTGAAAGCTGCCTTTCTGTGATAAATCTGCTAACGTTTGTGTCAGCAGTATTTAAGTATTATGCAAATGCATGGTTTGGTGACCTCGAAGATCTAAAAATACTCTTTGCGTACCTTTTCACACACGTTGCCGACGGTTAAATGTTTTTAAAGTATCGATTTCTTTTTTTATTTTCTTTATGAGGATCCAGGAGCACTTTGTGTTCAGTGCATTTGGATCATTAGAAAAAATCCCGTGGCTTTTATTTGACGGATTTGATGGACACATTTGGGTCTCAAACCCAACGCTGTCTCTTTCACGCCCTCTGATGATTCGTATGCATTTAAGATGATGAGTTTAGGGATTTCCACTACGTGGCAGTTATCTTGTAATACGTGCCATTCTTCTAACATGGCCATTTGAGCTGTCCTTATAGCATTCACTCCTGGCCCAGCTTGTAGTTCTGAGAACATCCTAAAGAGGGCGGCATGAGTAAATTTCTCCCTGCTGATTATTCTCTCTAAGCTTTCTCTCCTGGACTGTGAAATGAACTGTATCCTGAGCTTGTTGTCGCAGCAGGAGATGATCTTTGTGGCAGAAATCACTTAAGGTTAATCCCGGCTGAAACACCGGGGGTGACTCGAGTTGAGCAGAGGTGGCGGCATTAGAAGCATTAACTGCCAGGCTCAGTGCCAGGGCATGAAGGCACTGCTGGAGCATGACCGTAAACAACACCCTCCCAGGGGTCTGAAGCACTGAAACCAATCACCCCCATTACGCTCTAGGTGCTCTGAGAAAAAAAGAAAAAGAAAAGAAAAAAAAAAGTGAGTGAGGATATCTGGCGCTCCAAGCACCCTTGTAGTTGGCTTGGTGTGGATCAGAATCCAATTAATCACTGTTTAGTTTAACGCAACCTGCCAGTCATAGCCTGTTGACTCATGAAATTAAAGCATTGTGATGGCACAAAGGCACCCAGTGTGCCCGAACGCGAAGCTTCCTCGCGGTGTCGTTCAGACTGACACGGTTTACGTACCTGGCAGATGTTAGCATCTTGTTGTCGGTGAGAAAACACAAGGCCGTGGTCTCGCTAATCCCTTGGTCGCGTCCTGGAATTGACAACCTTATAACTACTGTCAGTGTACTGTAGCTCTAGACTGCACTGATAGGCTTTTAATAGAGCCTAATGGAGCAGGCAGCGAAGGCTAGCTGATGGAAGTCGACCCACTGTGTTCGCATTCATCCCTGCTCTCCTGCATTCCTCCCCAGCTGCAGCTTGTCAGGGTAAATAATGACCACTGCAATGTCCCGGCGCGTCCACCAGGCAATTTATGCATGCATAAAAGCTATTAAAGGTTAAGGGTTGCTGAGTTCTATGGCTGTCCTTAATGGACGCGGGGCAACTCTTTGAGGATGTAACAAATGGCTATCTTAAAGTTCAACGCTGTGTGAAGAAAGTAGGGCTACTTAAACAAGCGCAGCAAACTTTAATAAGGACGGTTTTCTCTATGAGGGAAACCACTATGGATCTACTTATATTTCAATATAATCGCGCTCTTTGCGCGGCCCAACGTCAGAGCAGCCTATGAGGCGACTAGCAGGCCATGTCAGGTTAAAAATCGCACAGGACGCTTTTGCAGCTCCGCTTGAGCAGGTGATCTAGCCGGCCTAATGCAAGTAAGGAACGTACACACTGCACCACGGTGCATGCAACGCTGTCTCAACCACTTTGGATCAAATGAATTCAGCCAGGTGTGTGCCTGGGCCGCCTGGGCTCGGGTGGCACCTGCTACAGTTCTTTAATTAGAGTCAAAACAGCTGTTTCAGGGTAGACCTAGGGGACTGATCCCTCTACCTATGTCCCTGCTACCTCACATGCTTTGAATCTTGACACTTCAAATAACCTAACATTTAATGATCAGGGTTACCCTACCAGGTCCAAGGTGCCAGGCCTGTGGGGTTTTTTTGTTTTCCTCACAAAATGGAGCCAGTTTTGACCTGCTTGTTGATTTCACTTTCTTTCTTAATTATATCTTGTGTACTAACCCTATCTGGGAAGACCACCTTATCATAATAGGAAATTTTTAAATTTTTTTTAAATTGACCCTTTCCTGCTGATCCTCATGAGACGTCCTGGGATGTCCCCTAATGTCCACCAACCAATGAATGAGTTGAATATAAGGATGAAATAAAAGTTAGGGTCAAATATGACCCCAGGGGTGCTCCAGGATTAAAAGCATGCACAGCCCAGCCTGTAAAGTAGGCTTCTTTGTCTGTCTCAGTCTTGGCAAAATTAAATGGGAAGTCTAATGTTGTTAGGTGGGTTTCCAGTTTGAACCATTACAACCATATAAACAAGTAATGCACCTGTAAATTATATAAAAACTCAAAAATATTGCAAAAAAAAAACCCAAACCTTTGTATGTATAAACAATATTTTGCAAAGTTGAAATGGGAACACTTTAAAATTACATGACATGACACGATGAGGCGGTGGAGGCAATCGAAATCACAGTGGTCTTGGAGATCCATTGCTATGTTGAATTACAGTGACTATAGCGTAACATCACTCAGTTAAAACACACACCATTCACAGTCATGGTTTGGACTTTTAAAAAAATAATACTCCAATGGAAACCTGCATATTGACAGCGTCAAAGGAATGCGAGCTAACTAGGGCAGTGTTGACTTAAAGCATGGGAAATGTTCAGGCTAGTGTTTTGAATTAGCATCAGTGTTTGCTTAACTAATAAACTAAATACTGTAAAGCCAAAATTGCTAGCTGGCTAGGCAGTTCTGGAAGGGTTTGTGTAAGTTCTTAGTCCTTAGCTAGTCTGTATTTTCAGATGCTGGTCATCCGAGTAATGTTGTAATAAACCACATGGCCAAAAGTGTAAGAACACCTGACTCAAATTTGGAAGCATATAATTGTGTAACGAGCTCCATGAAGACATGGTGTGTTAAGGTGAAGGTTGGTGGACCTGGAGCCTCCTCGACATCCCAACATCAGCGCCTGGCGTCACTAACGCTCTTGTACCAGAATGATCAAAAATCCCCACAGACACACTCCAACATCGAGTGGAAAGCCTTCCCTGAAGAGTGAAGCTCATGAAACAGCAATCTGGAATAGGATGTCCAACAGGAACATATGAGTATGATGATTTGGTGTCCAAAAACTTTTGGCCATATAGTGTAATCCAACCCCTGTTAGTGTATAGGGGAGCATGGAATAGGTTTTGGGTATAAACTGATCAATGTGCAGCATTGTTAATATGCACAAATGTTAATATGCAATGTTAATAATGAGTTAAAATGCATTTAAAGTGTTAAAGAAACTACTGAAAATGGCCTTGGGACATCGGAACACCCTGACACTACACTATGTGTGTACATATGCAAATTGGAAACGCTTCTTCCATCTGAAATAGCCTGCCAGTTAGTTACCTGATAGGATTGATGCACTTTGTCTTATTCTTTGAAATTTATTCAACACGAGTCAAAGCTGTCAAACCATGATGTTATTCATCACCTTGCATCAACTTAGCAGGCTCCGTAGGTAAAAGTTTCAAGGTAGCCCATCACACGTCATTTACAAACGATTTGCATATTGTACGTGACAAGCATGAGCCTTATTTCATGGGATCGTGAACTGATCTTACCTGGAACACACAGAGTGACAATCTGATGCATACGCCAGGTCTCTAGTCAGTACCTAACCTTATTTGGGTGCCAACGATTCATCTCCATTAATAAGATAATGTTCCCACGTTCCCATTTTATTGGAAATTTGAAGGAAAAGATGAAAGCAGAGTTTTCTTTTTGATGACTCAGGTTTCACAAGGGAACGATTGACACCGAACGAGACCTACTCAAGCTGATACAGGGAAGACAAGAGGGATTTAGGGGTATTGGGTACGACAGAGAAAGAGATATCCCAAGAGACCGGAAAGGGGTCAGAGCTAGCTTTGAAGATAGAGGTGAGTGGCAAATGTTCCTGTGAGTTAAGCACACATTTGAAAACGCTCCAGCATTACAGCTAGGGCCTGATCCTTAGATTTTTGCGGCCAGGAAGATCACGTCAACTCGACTGCGCTGCTTATTAGTTTGTATTGTATTTGAAAAATAGATATGTATACAAGTGGTGCAGGGGTTAACACTAGATTAGATTAGCGACCTGCCCGGGGTGTTCCCCGTCTGTCACCTGTAGTCAGCTGGGATTGTCTCCTGCTCCTTTGTGAACTTGAACGAATAAGCAGTGTAGATAATGGATGCCTATTTATACAGGAAAGCAACTTTTTAAGAGTCAGTGTAATTACTTCGTCTTCACTATCCTAGTCAGGATCATGGAGGATACAGAGCTTATCCCAGGAACACTGGATGCACGGGGGGGACATATTTACCCTGAATGGGATTCCGGTCCATTTCCGTGTTCCATACGTATTCAAACAAGATCTGTTTCGTTGAGGTAGCATAACTGGGGAAGAAAGATACCTCCTGGTGTGCTCACTATATAGAAATACTGACTTGGATACTTCATTAGGAACACCTGTATTCCTGTACATTTATGCAGTTATCCAATCACGTGGCAGCAGTGCAATCCAAAAAAATCAAGCAGGTACGGCCCAAAAGCTTCATACGCAGGCAGTTCTGATTGGACATCAGGATGGGAAAATAGGGTGATCACTGTGACGTCTTTCACTGCGGCGTGGATGTTGGTGCCAGACGCGCTAGATTGAGTATTTCAGAAACTGGTCATCTCCTGAGATTTTCACACAAAACTGTCTGTTGAATTTACACAGAATGGTGTGAAAACAACAAAACAACACCCAGTGAGTGACAGGGCTCTGGGAGGACACACTTTATTGATAAGAGAGGTCAGAGGAAAATGGACAGACTGCTTAGAGAGGACAGGAAGGCTCCGGTGATGCAAATAACCACTCGGTGCAACCGTGGTGAGCAGAAAAGCATCCTAGGACACACAACACATCGAACCATTAAGCGGATGGGTTTCAACAGCAGAATATCACATCGCTTTCCACACGTGTCTGCCAAGAACAGGGATCTGAGACTCCAGTGGGGATGGACTCACCCAAATTGGACAGATGAAAACTGGAAAAACATCACCAAACCACCAGGCCATCGTGACAAAATCTCTGAGATCAGAGTATTGATAATGTAAATAAGTGGTGTTGATTATTAGTATCATAAACAACATTTCTGACACAAAATTATGGTATAATTCAGCAAGGTGGTATTATCTGAACCCAAATATTAAAGAAGTAATATTTCATAATGGTTGAGTGAAGTTTAAAAAAAAAAAAAACCAACAAACGTTGGGAAAATGATCTTTAATACTAGTCGAATTTTAAAATTGGATTAAACGTGAATTAAAAACATAAACGTCAGAGTGTTCGTTTAAGCTCAGTGGCAGGAATGAGCCTGAGTCTCAGTCAGAGTCCAGAAGAGGGCAGTGGTGGGGCAGCGGCGTGAGCCTGCGTCTCACAGAGCAGCACGTGTGCTCAGAAAGAAAAGCATTCTCATTACCTTACAGTATGCAGTAACTTTTAAATATTACTTGGCGGGCGTTCCATTTTCACAATTTCCGCTGTACATCTAGAGAGGGCGAATCCAAAGGACACACATGGTGTGCATGAGAGCATGCAGGATATTTCTCCCCGCTTGCTGGGGTTATAACGGCAGAAGAACATGAAGGCATGCATATAGGAGGCAGGTTTTGTTGCAGATAGCTCACAAAACGTGAACCACCAAAGGTGTCACTGTTTCTCTACAGAACGCAAACCATAACGCAATAGCTAGTGAAATTGCAAATCAACCCCCCCCCCCTCGAAAAAAAACCCCCAAACAAACAAAAAAACAAAAAGCAAACGTAATTTCGAATGAACCTCAACAGCCTTGACGAGCTGTATTAAATCACCTCTGGTTGAAGCATGGACTAGAAGCTCTGGGTCAGGTTTACTGGCCTGATAAACATCAAGGACTTTGTAGGCTTATGATTATTTTACGCCTCATCTTTCGGGCGGCCGGACGTCGGCGTCCCTGATATTCCCAAATAATGTTCATATCACTCCCGTGCTCTAGTAGGGTTTATTATATAACTCCAACACAGGCAGCATTTTCTTTAGCTCCCACACGCAGAACTCCGTTTCTAGTCTGCACCTGGTAGATGGGCTGAGAAAAAGATGCCTTGTGGCAGTTTAAGAACAAACAAAACCTTTCAGATGTGTGGGTGTGTGACCTTGGGATGCCTGCCCATTTTCCAACTGGGTCAGCAGTCACCTCTACTCGAGAAGAGGCGTGCATTCTCCTCTCCAGCGAAAGCAGATGAAGCCCAGGGTGCACGCGGCCTTAGTCTTCAGGCTGTTAGTGTGTGGGCAGGACGGCTGTTTGTGTGCCGTGGGAGTGAGAGACTGATAATTCCTCTGGCACCTGTGACCCACCCTGCATCGTGCCACCAACAGCTGCCAGGTCATATCAGGGACAGGTGAGGAGAATGTTCTGCGGCAGAACAGTCAAGCATGTACGGGTTACAGCGTTGCAGGGCGCATTTCGTAGGGCTTCTTGAGATCTCCTCCTCGTCGCTACGTCCGCATTCCCTCTGGCAACATGTAGGGCTGAGATATTAAGTACGTGGTGAATGCTGAAATACCAGCTAGATGCCGTCTTAAATTCTTGAAAGGAAATCCGGGTCGTACCACTGATACATTTCTTCAAGGTCAAATACAGTGTCAACACTGTAATGCGATAAGTGTGACTTCTGGGTTGAGCTAAAATATCTTTCCCCAGTGGCGTCTGGGGTGACAGAGCTGCAGAGGTGGTAACCTTAGTAACTACAAACGCTGACTTCCATCCAGAACATCCTTCAGGTCGTCAGAAAACATAATGAAGGTCTGAGTCCCGTACCTGTAAATATTATTATTTTATAATCGGGTTAAATGGTGACTCATGGAGGTTTTGATGACTGCAGTCTTCGTTAGATGTTTCCAGGAACGCTCTGGGGATAGAAATGCTACTGGATTCAAGTCATCCAACAATTTTCCTATCTCTTGGATTTGGACTTCCCATGTCCACTGCAGGCAATTAAACATCTCCTTTTTAGCTTTCCGGGCGAACAAAAAGACAGCATTTCTCCACTGAGGCTTATGGGGTCCATTGTGTTACAAGACTTACGCTCATGCGCAATGTTGGATGAGGGAAAGTCCTAGATGAAGGTGAAGGAATATAATTGGACTGGCTGAAGGACGACAGTGCCCTATAAGCTTCTTATACTTCCATTAAACTCTAAGCTCCAGCATTTAATTATGTTCTACTTACTACTGTAGGCGCAAGTTGCTTTCAGAAGCCTGGCGATCAGTCTGGGCGATTGGTTAGCCAATCGATTAGCTGATATTACTGGG
Organism: Chrysichthys thysi; assembly: GCA_030068315.1. NCBI lineage: Eukaryota > Metazoa > Chordata > Actinopteri > Siluriformes > Claroteidae > Chrysichthys > Chrysichthys thysi. The sequence continues at coordinate 28,537,878 of JAQLOM010000023.1, forward strand.
GCAACTTGTTTACTCGAACGGAGAGGGACATCACGTCAAACCAATATCTTTAGGTTATGAAGGATGGTTCATTTTACTTCCACCGCAAGAAAATCTGTGTGGGGAAACTTTTTTTTTTCTCTCTCTGCTCAGTCATACCTGGAAAATGTCAGGGATTGTTTTGAATTCTATGTTCGTATGCTAGGCTTGGTATTTTGAAGGGGTGGGGGGGAGGTGGGAGAAAAAGAAAAACCAACAAAACTTGCCTATTAGAGCCATCTGCTCGCATGCACATCTAATCCACAGCGCTGTGAAATTTAAATTGCTCTTACTTGGCTGGTGAAATAAAACGCCTATGTCCAACAGAATTTACCCAATAGGAGGGTCTTCAGATGGAAACGTGAAAACGTACGCAGTGACCTAAACCTGATTGCGTTATTTGTATATATTTCCTTATACTCAGACATCTCACAAGTAAATAGACACCATCATTTCTGAAACATGTATTTCTAGAAACCTCCTTCTAGCTGCTCTGCCAAGGTGGCCGAGTTGATGGAGATACCTCACAGAAATACCCGGAGTCGCTCTGCAACATCAACGGCCTTTTCGACGGTCTGAAGACCCCTGTCCGAGGGTCCAGGTCGACCTGAGCGGGATGCTGTTGATTCCTTTCCTTTGCCTTTGAATTGTACGATCACTCTGTTGACTGTAACAAGACGAATCCCAAGGTTTTGTACAATCATACGCTGGCTAAGTCCACCCTCAGACTGACCCCCAATACACACTCTATGAAAATCACACAACTCTTTTGCTTCTATTTACTTCTGAGGTTTATTGCTTAATCCTGTTCAGGGTCGTGGGGGGAAGCTGGAACCAATCCCAGCTGACTTCGGGTGAGAGATAGGCGGGGTTACACCCTGGGCAGGTCACCAATCCAGCACAGGGCGACACACAGAGACGGACAACCATTCACACTCACATTCACACCTACGGGTAATTTAGAGTCGCCAATTATCCTAATCCCCTCTGTACATGTCTTTGGACTGTGGGAGGAAACCGGAGAACCCGGAGGAAACCCACACGGACACGGGGAGAACATGCAAACTCCACACAGAAAGGCACCCAGGTCGACCCCAGGACCTTCTTGCTGTGAAGCAACAGTGCTAACCACTAAACCACCATGTCGCCCTACTTCTGAGGTGTCTGAATATATCGTAAATATAACATAAAGTAATCCAAAAAAATCTATATGTCTAATGTAATTTCTGAATATTTCATTCGAATTTCGTGAATTACTTAGTTAATTATGCATTTTTAAATGAACCCTAATACGAAACGCTGGAAATATTTTTTTCTCCCCAATACAGTCAGTCGAATGAGTGACTCACCGTTTCTAAATGTCTTGCAGATGATGAAACCGGGGAACGTAAGGAGAAACAGTGAAATAAAGCAAAACATCAAGATGCTCTGTTTTTCACTGGCCGACCTGAACACATTCTGTGTCCATCCCGTGGCTCTGTGTATACCCCAGACGAGCCTCGGCGTCAGCAAATCTCGACAAGAAACATGACTCCATTTTGTCAGTGCTGACAAATCAAATAATTCTGTAATAAACATAAGGGGCGTTCGCACAGCCACGTTGCTGGCCGACAGAAATGAAAAGGCAGACACCTTAAGAGTTTCAACGTTGGTGTATGTAACAAACTCAGCGTGTAATCAAGACAGTAAAATGAAACAGTTGCATCACTCCTGACTCACAGCGTATTCGTTTAACTATGCTGCAATCTCCTGTAGAGAGAGCTGATATATGCTTTGGGCACTGATTCTTAAATTCTTAATCATTCCTATTCGTGACGAGGTGAGTTCGGCTTGCGTTTGGCTCGGGTTACGTGTGCCAAAAGCCAACCAAAATGCAAGAAATCCCACAGTGGAAGCATTTCCCGTGCTTATTATCTTTTTTTTTATTATCCTGTTTTACGATGTTAATAGAGGCACAGGTTTCTCATGTTTTGTATACCGTACCCCTGTGTCTGCGCTGTCACTCTGTTCATTTAGAAATATGTGTGTAGAGACCATGATAACTGCCCTGCCTGTTCAACAGAGACATCTCCTCAGAGGCAGAAGGTCCCTCTCTGCCTTCATTAAAGCATGGCCATACATCTTCCTTGCTCATCTGTGCCTCGCTCACTGCCTCTTTGCCTGCGTCCGGAGAATCTTACCGACATCGACACTGTATCATTCGTGGCAACCTATCAACACCGGGCTCCTGATCCAAATTTAGAGTGAGAATGGAGGACTTGGGACGGGGCGCTCATGATGTGATTCCCCTCACGTCAGGCCTGCTGTTCAGCAAAAGTCCGCCGAGCCCTCTCCCCCCACCTCTAAGAGATGGATGCCTCGTCAGCGACAAGCCTCCTTCTTCCCAGCACCAGCCACAATGAGTTATCTACCTCTGTAAGGGCCGTGATCAATTAGTCAATCGCTTGACTGCGGCCCGCAATTAACGTAGTGAGTCCTGCTGCCGAAGCCTCCTAACGTTGTTTGTCGACGCTGCCAATTAAAAGGAATGGGCAGAGGTGTCTCCTGGAACCAGTACGTGTTTGGAAGCCTGGGGATCAGGAGGGAACGAGCTCGGCTCCTAGGACGCTGCAAATGAGAGGGAAATGTATTGCTGGGCGGTTTGATGCGCTCGCAGATTAATATGCTCTGCCTCTGAATTGATTTTGTTATAAATTTTGGAAGCTTGCCAATCACCTGAACAGGCATCTATGGATGCACTCCCACTCTGATTGGAATTCAAAAGCAATTGGGGAGGTTGGGAATGAGCTGTCTTTGGGACTCAAATGGTATACAGATTGGTGTGGGAATGGCTTGGCCCCTTGTGCACTGGAACGAGCTATCACTTCCCAGATCTCGCTCCAGCACACGTCAGGGGAGAATCCAGCGCGTGAGGCTTAGTGTAATTGAAGCAATCTGTTCCTTCAGCCTAGGACAACTGGCTTTTGCCTTGCTGTAGTGTGTTTTGGAGTTGTAACCCCAGTAGGATGTTTTCTGTCTCCTGGAGCCCCATTAGTGGACGGTGAACTCCAGAGCTGCAGACTGGCCCTTCTCCAAAGTCAACCCATCCGATATGATTCTGCACATCTCTGGCGATGAGTGGGTCCTCTGGATGTTTTACTGCTGATATGAGAAAAGTTTATAAAAAAAAACCCCCAAAAGATGCTTGCAATTTTGGACTTTTCTTGCATTTCTAGCTCGTAGAAGTTTTCATACCTCACGGAGATATTTAAAAAAAAAAAAAATTATTTCCTGAGAGTAATTTCACTGATGAGTCATAAATTCAGTAGGTCCCAGTTTGAAAGTCTCAAAGCAATTTAGAAGGACCAAGGACCCACCCCCATCACACACACACACACACACACACACACACACACACACACACACACACACACACACACACACACACACA